>OZ023263.1:140946880-141546880 GCA_964006375.1 Tillus elongatus | reverse complement strand
GGAATTCCACAACTTGGAAGTCATCGGGACAAGAGAGATGGTATAAAAAGATGTTCTATGTCTGGTGACCTGGACAGAGAGGTCACCAACGGCACGTCAGTGGGCAAGGGATGGCAGCCTTTGGTTGAGGGTAGATTCACCGATGAGACTTATAGCTCTCTTCTGAATTGAGTCCAGGATAGCGAGTGTAGAAGCGGCAGCAGCACCCGAGATGTGGGAGCAGTATTCTAGGTTTGGCGTTATTTGTGAAGTATATAAGGTATAGAGATTAGCTGGTGAAAACTATTTGCGAGCCCGGAAGAGGAAACCTAATTTCTAAACAGCCGCTTCTGCATTTGATGTTGGTGCCAATTGAGATTTCGATCCACAGAAAAGCTAACAAGTGAAAAGGACTCATTACTTTGGATAACTTGGTTGTTGATTGTAATGGGTCTAGGGCTGGTATATCTCTTATGAGATAGAAGGCAAGAGTTAGATTTGGTGGCGTTGAATTTTACATGATTTCTACTTCCCCAGTATAATATTTTTTGGAGATCCACGGAGACAGAACCCTAAATGAGTCTGTGATCCTCATCTAATTGGGCTAAAGAGACAGGTTTAGAATATTGTATATTTGAGTGGAGGGTACTGTCGTCCGCGTAACTGTGAACTGGATTTGATGTGCTAGAGAGGAGGTTATTGATGTAGAGAAGAAACAAAGTAGGGGCTAAAACTGAACCTTGCGGAACTCCTGAATTTATTGGATACAGTTTAGAGGAATGGCCATCCACGACAACAGAAATGCTCCGGTCGGAGAGGAAATTTGCTGTCCAAGTACAGAGTTTTGATGGTAGACCATAGGCCGCAAGTTTATTAAGCAGCGCTACGTGCCAGACCTGATCGAATGCTTTGGATATGTCTAGAGCGACAATCTGGGATTCACCGTTTAGTTCCATAGACTTGTTCCAAGAATGGGTGACAAAGGAAAGGAGGTCGGCAGTTGATCTGCGCTGACGGAATCCATACTGCCTGTCGTGGATTAGACTGTGTTTTTCAAGAAATGTTAGTAATTCGGTGTTTATATACTTTTCCATCACTTTAGAGATGACTGAAAGGAGAGAAATAGGCATGTAGTTAGGCATGTAGTTGCTAGAAAGCGCTTCGGATCCTTTCTTGAGGACGGGTTGTACTCTGGCAGTTTTCCAGTTACTAGGGAATATGCCTCTATTGTAAGATGTCTGAAACAGACGAGTCGGGACAGGAGAAAGTTCTGGTGCGCATTTTATGAGAACAATTGCTGTGATCTCGTCAAGGCCAGAGGCTTTCCTGGTATTAAAAGAAGAGATAATCTATCGAACCTTTAAAGTTTTAAAAATGATATCTGTCATTTTATGCGCGACATTGGGGACTGTTGGTGGTTGAACATTTGCAGGTGGGTTGAGAGTAGAATTGCCGACGAACAACGAGGCAAAAAGTTCAGCCTTGCCCAGGGCGGTAGAAACAATTTCATCCCCTGAAACAAGAGGTGGGAACGTGCTCGTAGAGAAATTATTCCCAATAGATTTAGCAAGAGTCCAGAAGGGTTTGCTGCCGTTGGAGCTTGAGAGGACTTTGTTTTTTATGTAGTTATCAAACGAGTTTTTTGCCTCAAAAAGAATGCGGACATAGCGGTTTCTTGCGTCGTTAAATGCTTGACGGGTTTCTTGACTGGGATTGTGTAGAAGCATTTTGTGAGCTTTGACCTTTTCAAGTCTGGCCTTGTAACAGGATTTAAAGAACCAGGGCTTTTGAGTAGCTGAAAAGGTTTTCTGTGTACTGGAATAAATAATGCCATGCCAGCTTGGATAGCTTCGGTGACGTTTTGTAAGATATCGGAGGGGTCATTATGAGAGAAGCAGTCAGGCGCCCATGGGAATGAGGAAAATAATCCCACATTTCGTCTCAGTTCGCGAATTTGTAGTGCCAAACGATACGTGAGTGTGATGACTGTGTGACCCCGGGTTGCATTGCGCAGGAAGCAGGGACCATGCCGTGGTCTGACGGAGCTAGGGGCGGTGACTGATATATTATAGCATTCAGGTTTTGTAGTAAGAAGGAAATCCAAGGGATTTGAGCTGTGTGTTGGGATGCAAAAAAAGTAAGTAGGTTGCTGAACTATATTGGCTAAAGAATTGCTGACTTTAAAGGCCTCCGATGCTATCCATTTTGGATCGGTTTTTGAAGATCCTAGTCATTCCTTATTATGGACATTGAAGTCACAAAGAATAGTGACCTCGGAAGAAGGATATTCAGAAATCAGATGGTCGGTTTTTTCAGAAAGGTAGTCAAAGAGCTGGACAAAGTTGTGTTTAGAAGGTGACCGGTAAATGCAAGAGATGAATTTAATTGCAGCCCTGAGAGAGAGTTTTATCCAAAGTATGTATTTTCTTTCAGATTCTAAATTGGGGAGTCTGGTGCAGGGTAGATTGCTACGGATGCATGCGCACACGCCTCCATTCAATCTAAAGGAAGTAAGGAGCTCATACCCGGGGAAATTAAGGTGATTAGTGGCTGTTATGGCACTGATTTGGGGTTCGGTGAGGAAAAGAAGTTGGAGCCTATTAGCCTGGAGGAAGTGGTAGACGGAGTTCAGGTTAGAATTTAGGCCACATATAATCGAGAACGATATGTTAAATCTTGATGCCGGCGCCCCTGGAGATTCGAATGAAGAGGTATCGGTTACCTACTCAACATAGTGCTCTAATTTTTGTAATTTTTGTATCTCATGCTTTACATTTACACTTTTATAACACCTAAAAACTAGTTTTTTGCGTAATTTTAATCAGTATAACCGAAAACCTTACAACTTAATCATTTTATTGAACTGAGCTACTTCGTAGACCTGCTTTGGTGAATTTTTTAGCCTTGAAGTGACATTTCAAATTATATTTTATTGCCCTTTCAAAATCGGCTAAATATAAGTTTATCCGTGCATAAAGAAAATAGTATCGGTGAAAGATGGTGTGATAGAGAGTCAGCTTATACCTGATTGTTAACACTTTCCGTCCTCACAATATACTTATTTCTGTTAGTAAATGTGTTTGCAAGTGTCATTCTAATTTTTGTAGCCAATTAAATTATAACTTCCAGCTGATATGTTCTTTAAATAGTTGCATACTTCCAAAAAAGAGACAATGCAACGAGCGCAGGACGATAAACGTAAAGAGTCTTGTTGCGAAAATTGTATTATTTATAGAGAAAATTTGTGGATTAGAATCATCCAATAGGTCCAATAGTGGTAAATAGCCTAAAGAGGTTAGTTGGCCAGGAACATTAGACCAGTTTTTCAGGAACATTGTAGTTTAATTTTTTGAATATTTTTGTATTTTCAAACAATAAAGTTATTTTAATGAAATATGGTACATTGCCCCTACTATAAAGGTTATACTGGTAAGAGAATTTGATTTTAATCAAATTAGACACATTTGCTATTAAGAATATTTTTATGAAAATTCACTACCATAACGCACCTGCTGCGTCCAGACCTTTTATTGATAACGGCATAGAGGCAAAATCGGTTACAAAGAAAAAAGCTATTGTGAATCCAGACGAAAGCATCCACCTCCATTGGTATTCGGTACGGATGTTATAACAACTCAAAGCTTCTCAATTACTTTGTTACTTTAAATCATTTTAACCACTGCTAAATAGAAAGTCTTACAACATTTGCCACTTTCATTATTATTTTACTAAAATATTTTCTTTATTGCCAGAGTGCAAAGTCGCAGATGGATTTTAGGCTGTTCCTATGTTCATATGCGGGCCGCTAAACGTTTGACGTAACATACATGGGCTACTGGCTGGTTTAATAATAGTTTTTAGTTAAAAAATCCACAGTCGCGTTGTGTTTAACCTTTGTTCATTTACAGAGAGAGTCTCGGTGGTTCAGTGGTAAGAACGTGGGCCTCTGAACCAAAGGGTACTAGGTTCGATCCCAGAGTTCCCCTTTTACTTTTTCAGCACATATTGTACATTTAATCGAGGTTCAAGCATTGTATTTGAGCAAGTTGAATGTATGTACGTTCAGCCCCTCGGGGGTGGGGAAAGTCGTCGGTCTCGTGACCATGCGATGTTGGGCACGTTAATGATCCCTATCCTCCTTACAGCAGGGTAGGAGTTTAGGAAAATTTCCAGGATAGTGAGGTGAAAATACTCCCTGGCGTCGGTGATTGGCCACAGTCGCAGAAATAGGCCGAGGTTAAAATAAACAAAACAACAAAACATCATTTACAGAGTGTTTTTGAACTTTACAAAGTAATCCAAACAGCAGTTCTCTCTTATAAACTATTTAATAAAATAATCTAGATTTAAAAGAATCTAAGTATAATGAAACCAAAGTTCCATAGATAAAAAGTAATTGTCAAATACACTAAAGAGTTAAACACAAGAGTTTAAGGAAGGATTTAATAACTTAAATGTGAAGTAGAAGTTTTATTCGATATAAACAAGATCGTTTTCTTGAGCTGAACTTCAAACATAATTCCAAATAACACCCTATCCAACATAAAATTCTATCAACATCGAACATTCTGATTTTAAAACTCTGCTGGGTTTATTGGATTTCCTGCAAATGCTTTCAGAAAGTCAATCGATATCATATTTCCGTCTTTAAAGCCAAGACAAACTTGTAGTCTGCTATACTGTTCTTGTTTTTTCTAGATCTAATAATGATGACACAGTTGAACATTTTCTACAATACAATTACAATATTAAACTAGTCCATTATAAAAACTCTGGACGCAGCAAGTGCGTTATGATAATGAATTTTCATAGACATGATCTACACCTTTTAATGAAAAGTATAGAGTGTGTCCCAAGCTGGATGGGAATGTATTGCTATCTCCGTTATTAATAGAGTAAGGGAGACGGTTAAATTAGCAATGTTTTGTAGAATTTCATGCTCGTTCCAAATATGACTTGTATTTTGCCCTGCATCTTTTCGTTTTCGAGTTATTTTGAAGAAAAAAAAATTGTCGATTCATTTTTTCTTCAATATCAAAGTAGGCGTTGATCTTACATGTCTGAGACTTGCACATTTTAGGACACATTTTACAGAGTAATCTTCTTGTGCTATTCTCACCTTTGGATTGTCATTTGTTTTTGAGCTACCGGTATCAACGTTTGTTTTTTATGGCAGCCATATTGGATTTTTTTTTCATGTGATAGCCTGTGAAATGACCTTTCCAATGGTGTACAACGTGCTTGAGAAATCTTGTAATTGCAGTAACAAATTTGAGAAAACCCGTTTGGAGGATACTAGGCCATCAAATCCAATACCAGAAAACAAATGACACAAAAAAGTGTTCAAAAAGTAGTAGGCCATGAAGTCTAGCAATAGACTTTTACTTTTAACATAATTTTCCGCAATGGTTCACGATAAAAAAATAGGAACTTTGAGCACACCAAAGAATCGGCCCATTATTACAAATGATATTCTACATTACAACATTATCCTAAAAAAATTGTTATAATTTAATTAAATAGGTAAAGCTAGTAAACAACTAAATTTACTAACAGAACTCAATAAAAAGCAGATTAATGATTTACGAAGACGCCTTTGAAAATTGTTTGATTTTTAAACGTGTCAACTGAAAAACAACAGAAGAAAGGTTGCTATGGATATAACACTATCGCGACAATTAAGAATACTGTCATTCTTAATTGTTTGAACAATTTGAGGTATATTTAACAAGTTGCTTAAAATTTTGTACTAAATAGTTTGTTTCCTGTTTATTTTAAATATTATTCAACAATATGTTCAGTAATGAAGAATATTTTCACATGTTGGAATGTTATATTTGTTCTAACCGAAATACTGAGGCAGCTGCGAATTCATATCAAAACAACTACCCAGAAAGATGACAACCAAACAGCAAAATATTTCGTAGGATAGTGACCAATCTATTGAACGACGGTAGCTTCCACGCAAAGAAACTACCAGAAATGAAGAATAAAGTAATGCCGTCTTACAGGTTTCAAACGAAAACCCTCCGCAATTTGTTCGGTTTTATGGTGAACAAATTGCCGTTCCAAAAAGTACGGTACACCGTGTATTAAAACAAAGTCATTACCATCCATACAAACCTATAATCGTACAAGGCTTAAATGTTGACGATTACCCTAAGCGACTTCAATTCTGCAGATGGTATCAAGGACAATGTCAGCAAGATGAAAATTTGCATTTGAAAATAAGATGGACTGATGAATTCAGATTTACACATCGTGGTGTGTATAAAAGGCATTATTGGGCAAATGAAAATCCCCATCTAAAGGAAGAAACACAATTGCGAGACAGATTTGTTATTAATGTTTGGTGCGGCTTATTAGGTAAAAAACTGTTTTTTTTATTTGTAGATTAGACAGTTAATTTTAAAAAAAATCAGGTAACTTCAGTGTTGGTCCGTTCTTTTTTGAAAATAATTTAACTGGGGAAAGGTATCTTAATCTATTGAGAAATGATATCTTACCCACAATTAGAAGAGTTCATGATAATTTAGACGAGATTTGGTACCAACAAAACGGTTCTCCAGCTCACAATGCTAGGATCATCAATGAATTTTTGTACAAAAATTTTAATAATCGTGTCATTCATAACAATGGGCCGGTTCATTGCTGTGCTCAAAGTCCTGATATAACAGCCATGAATTTTTATTTTTGGGGTACTCTGAAGAATGATGTATATAAATTCGATTCACCACAAAATATCAATGAATTACGAAACAGAATCACGAAAGCTATGAATTATATTAACCAAAACACCCTCACCAGAGTTTGCATGCATGTGTCAAAAAGGTGTATAAAGCGCATTGAACAAAACGGTGGCCACATTGAACAGTTTTCCATTTAGTGTATTTTTAAGTTTCTATTTTATTATTTGTTAAGTTCCGTTTCTAATTGTGTTATTTTGTGGAGTTTGTGTTTCTATTTGTTATTGGAGAGTTTCGTTTCTAAACTGTTTCGCATAATATTACCTAGCATTATCACCTAATTAAGTCTTATAAATTAAATCACAATATTTTTTATCGTGAATCATTGCGGAAAATTATGTTAAAAGTAGAAGTCTATTGTTAGACTCCGTGGCCTACTGCTTTTCGAACACTTTTTTTGTCATTTGTTTTCTGATATTGGATTTCATAGCCTACTATCCTCAAAACGGTTTTTCTCAAAATTGTCAGTGCGATTACAAGATTTTTCAAGCATGTTGTACATCAATGGAAAGCTCTTTTTGCAGGTTTACATGTGCAAAACATCCAATATGGCCGCCATAATAAAACAAACGTTCATACCTGTAGCTCAAAAACAAATGACAATCCAAAGTTGCGAATAGCACAAAAATATTACTCTGTAAAAAGTGTCCTGATAATGTGCAAGTCTTAGACTCGTCAGATCAACGCCTACTTAGATATGGAAGAAAAAAGAAATCGAAAAATTTTTTTTTTCAATATAACTCGAAAACGAAAAGGGGCAGGGCAAAATACAGGTCATATTTGGAGCACGCATGAAATTCTACAAAACATTGCTAATTTAACCGTCTCCCTATCTCTAATAATACGGAGATAGCAATGCATTCCTATCCAGTTTGGGACACACTGTAGATGTGCCAAGGCAAATAATATTTGTCTGTAATATTCAATAGATTTTGCTGAACACACAAATATTTAGATCTTCTGTCCTTCTGCGACCTCCAGTGGCACAATTTTTTCAAGTTAAATGGTTACAGATTATTTTCTTTTAACTTGAAAATCTTAATTGTTAAATATATTTATATTAACTTGCGTAGCAAATTTGGTTGCAATAGCTTCGTTATTTTCGGAGATACAATTTTCCAAAAAAAAAACTCAAAATTTTGCGGAAGAACTGGTTCGATTTTCCTGGCTAAGGAACTAGTCCAAGCAACTTACGGATGATATATATATATATATATATATATATATATATATATATATATATATATATATATATATATATATATATATATATATATATATATATATATATATATATATATATATATATATATATATATATATATATATACAGGGTGGTCCTCCGAGAGGTCCCACGATCGATTGCGGGAACACTATCAATAGGAAAAACCTGAAAATTGGACATTACACTAAAGTCGTTGGGGGCCACAGATTAAAAATATTTACAAGATGGAGGCACTTCCGGTTATACCGGAAGTAGATGTCAATTCGCTTATTTTAAATGAAACACCCTATATTTTATTGCAGTTTCAGATGCTACAATAAATTATGAACACTTTTTATATATAATGTTCTGTACCTATCATCAACTGCCCAGAAGATATTTAGACTTTAAGATAAAATTTGACATTTACGGCCAGTCATAAAGATACCGATATTTTTATAATAAGAACATATTTTGTTACGATTTTTAGAATTATCTTGAAAGATATTTCACTCCATCTATTTCCATATCGAGACTAATGATAGAGTATACAGAGTGTCCAAAAAAAATTCTTGAAGTTTACAATGAGAAATTGCGAAAATCTCGCGATTTTCAAATTGGAAACCCCTTTTTTTATAACACTATCGTGTTAAACTCAAAAAATCACTGACACTTTGTATGTAATTACCTATACCTAAATTAAACAATTTTCATTTTATTTTGAAAAAACTCATTTCAAAGCCAGATATTTTGATAAATTTCTTACCATAAGCGTTATACATGGAAAATAAATTGTCGAATGTGTTTCTATCGAAACTCTGACAGTTTGTTGATTAACTAGCTAATAATGGCATGGTTAAATTACACACACGAAGATTATTTAAATTTTATTTACTATTTATGGACAATGTAATAAAATAATTTCACGAACGTGTGATACATTTGCTGATAGATATCCAGATAAACAGAAACCGTCACATGAAACCGTCAAACGGATAGTAGACAATTTCAAAAACTGCGGATCTGTCAAGAAAAAGGTGCATAGGGCTACACCCGTTGTTAACAACGAACAAATTGAGACAGCAATTTTTAGGTATTTTGCCATATAACCTTATATAAAACCACCAAACAGATAATACAAATTAAAAAAAAATAATTCACACACAACATGGACTGAATAAAATGAAACAAAAATTAACGTCCTATGTGTTCAAATTGACGACCTCTGGCGTCAAGACATTTTTCACAGCTACGTGTCAATCCCTCATGTGTGGCCCTTCTTATTGAATCCGGATCCAATTCACGAAATGATTCGCGAACCCGCTGCATGCAATCTTCTTTAGTAGAAACTGCAGTGTTGTAGATTTTATTTTTTATAGTACCCCATATAAAAAAATCGAGAACAGATAAGTCAGGCGATCGAGGCGGCCAGAGGTGTGGCCCATTGTTGGCAATCCATTGGTCAGCAAATAGAGATTGTAAAATATTGTTAACCAGGTGACCATTATGAGGAGGGGTCCCATCATGTTGGTAAAATATTTGCCTATATTCATTCAAAGGAAGGTTGTACAAATAAGTTACTTCCAAATTTTGCAAAATTTCCAAATAACGCTCACCTACAAATAAATAAATCATAATAAACAACGTATTTTATGAATTTCGGATTAATTCTCACCATTCAAATTATCGTCGTATATTTCTAGGGCAACGACGCCGTCATTCCTTATAGCACAATAAACATTAAACTGCCAGCTTTCCTAAAAATGTCCTTCCCTAGAAGGATGAACATTTGCGTCACTCCAATAGTGAGAATTTCTACGATTGAAAAGTCCATTTTTTGAAAATTTTGCTTCATCCGTCCATATGATGTTATCTAAAAACTGCTCGTTTTCTTGGAATCGCATTAAAATAAATTCACAGAACTCCACCCGTCTGGAAAAATCAGTTTCCTTCAAATGTTGCACAACTGAAAAAGCATAAGGATGGAACTTATGTTTACGTAAAATTCGCAGAACGGAGGTTTTGGACAATCCTGACTCCAGTGCTACTTGCCTCGTTGACTTTGTAGGGTATGCGGCAAAATATCCCAAAATCGCTGTCTCAATTTGTTCATTGTTAACAACGGGTTTAGCCCTATGCACATTTTTCTTGACAGATCCGCAGTTTTTGAAATTGTCTACTATTCGTTTGAGGGTTTTACGTGACGGTCTCTGTTTATATGGATATCTATCAGCAAATGTATCACACGTTCGCGAAACTACTTTATTACATTCTCCATAAATAGTAAATAAATTAAAATAATCTTCGTGTGTGTAATTTAACCGTGCCATTTATAGCTAGTTAATCAACAAACTGTCAAAGTTTCCATAAAAACACACTCGGTAATTTATTTTCCATGTCTAACGCTTATGGTAAGAAATTTATCAAAATATCTGGCTTTGAAATGAGTTTTTTCAAAATAAAATGAAAACCGTTTGATATGGGTATAGGTAATTACATACAAAGTGTCAGTGATTTTTTGAGTTTAACACGATAGTGTTATAAAAAAAGGGGGTTCCAATTTGAAAATCGCGAGATTTTCGCAATTTCTCATTGCAAACTTCAAGAATTTTTTTTGGACACTCTGTATACTCTATCATTAGTCTCGATATGGAAGTAGATGGAGTGAAATATCTTTCAAGATAATTCTAAAAATCGTAACAAAATATGTTCTTATTATAAAAATATCGGTATCTTTATGACTGGCCGTAAATGTCCAATTTTATCTTAAAGTCTAAATATCTTCTGGGCAGTTGATGATAGGTATAGAACATTATTTATAAAAAGTGTTCAGAATTTATTGTAGCATCTGAAACTGCAATAAAATATAGGGTATTTCATTTAAAATAAGCGAATTGACATCTACTTCCGGTATAACCGGAAGTGCCTTCATCTTGAAAATATTTTTAGCCTGTGTCCCCCAACGACTTTAGTATAATATCCAATTTTCAGGTTTTTCCTATTGATAGTTTTCCCGCAATCGATCGTGGGACCTCCCGGAGGACCACCCTGTATATATATATATATATATATATATATATATATATATATATATATATATATATATATATATATATATATATATATATATATATATATATATATATATATATAAACATTGAAACTGACCGTGAGGTCCTAGTTCCTACAGATTTTAAAATCTTTATTTAAAATTCAAAAATCGCCATCTCCTTATTAGAGAACTTTTTTATGAAAATTCACTAAAACGAAATTGAACGATAATCTTTGTGTTGCTACTGAGAAACCTGTTTTATAAGGTTGATAAGGTGAAAATTCCCCTATGAGCCGGGGTGCCGAGCAAATACTCGAGCTGTGAAGACACCTCAGGGATGGCACGAGTAATATATATATATATATATAAATATTATATATATATATATATATATATATATATATATATATATATATATATATATATATATATATATATATATATATATATAAATTTAGCTTGTTAGCATCACACAATAAAATTAGGTTCATAAGGTTATCACAATGCTTGAAATAAAAACAAACGTTATTAGAAATAGGTTCAACCTTTAATACATTCACGTACTAATTAAACGTTAGATTTTTTTGACATAACACATAATTAGAGGTTTTAGTAATACTATAGAACACAATTTTACCGCATGATAAATGGAAGCTTCCTATGAATGTGGGTGAAATGTTTGAATAAAACATTAACCCAAAATGAAACATTCTCTAAATACGGTCGTGACAGCAAGTAGGAGGTAGCTTACATATTGTCGCAAAACATGATTTTTGCTGTATTAACTAACTTAAAAATGCTACAGGTATTATAAGGGGCATTATTTGTGGCCTTGCGAACAAAACGCCGAACGTCAGGTTGTCAAGTACACAAGAAAATAAATTTGTTCTGTTTGTGAACTAACTCAAATATCATTGTTCCCTTCCATAGAGTTCAATCATGCATTCTGCTGTACGTCACAGTTGTCAAATCGATTTCATCAAACTTAAAAACGCTGGACACAGCAAGTGCGTTATGGTAGTAAATTTTCATAGAAATCGTCTACAATAATTGTAGAAAGGTTAAATATAGACTCCAAAACTGCATTCACAAGGCTGAAATATACAAATTAATGCTACGAAAACATATTAATATTTGTTTTTGTTAACTAACTCAAATATCATTGTTCCCTTTCATAGAGTCCAGTCAAGCATTCTGCTCTACGTCACAGTTGTCAACTCGATTTCATCAAATTTAAAAATTTTGGACGCAGCAAGTGCGTTATGGTAGTAAATTTTCATAGAAATGGTCTACAATAATTGTAGAAAGGTTACATATAGACTCTAAAACCGCATTCACGGGGCTGAAATATACAGATGAATGATATGAAGACATATTAATATTTGTTTTTGTTAGACACTAAACTTTATTCTTTTCAGGTGCAAGTCATTGTAAACAGTCAGGCTGAGGCGAAAAGTATGTTTATTTTTAAGCTCGGTTTTGATTTATTGACCACTTAAGTGACTCTGTGTGCAATAGAGTAAGTTTTACTTAATTGCAAAACTTTTATCTCTTTTACCAAAATCGATATTCATATAAAGTTAGAAAATAGTTGTAGGTAAATAATTGCATCAGTAGCAATTATCACTGAAGTGTACACAATTGTAAGGCTAGATGAATTGTGACCATCATTAGACACACACCCTGGTTTCGTTCGTCAGTGTACTATACCAATGCCAATGAAAAAACATCTCGTGTAAATGTGTTTTCACTGTTTAGTAGGCCGAGTAGCTGTAATATGAGCGAAGCCGGTACATATTTATAATGATGGTCAGAATGCATCTGATCTAGCTCTGTATATTTAACTTTTGTTCGTAGTTTATTCCAGTATTTAGACATTTATTAGGCAGTGGATTTGCTTTTGTTTATACAATCCTATTTTAGTTGACTTAAGTTGAGCTGGGTCGAGGCGTCCCTGTAAATTATATTTGTAGTCCTATCATTTGGAAATGCCAAGTAAATATCTATGTATGTCAAAACTTTTGTTCTGAAATATTATTGCTTTCTGGGAAAAGTTAGTTATATATTAATTATGAATTTTAATTCACAACTGATGATAAATATATATGGTGCTAGCAAAAATGTTGGTGGAAGTTGATTATACAACAAAAGAAAAATGTCAGAAAATCATTAAAAAGTCTTGACGCAGCAAGTGCGTTATTGTAGCGAATTTTCATTAAAATGTTTAAATTGTCAAATATGTCTCTTTAAATAAGAGACAACCCAATTTGGTAGATAGTATAACCTTTATAGTAGAAACCATATACAAAAATTTTTCGAAACTTAACTTAAAATTTTTCTTAAAAAACGGTCCGATTTTTCTGACCAACAAACCTATTTAAGCAAGTTACACAAAAATACACTTGCCAAGATATGCTTACTCACGTAAAGCTTTTTACAAAAATTCAAAAAATAATTTTTTTACATTAAAATTTCTAAACAATTCCTTTCACAAAAATTTGCCGCTCGCATTTAAATTGGTTAATGCAACATTACACGAAATATATATTGAGTTCTATTTACAAAAATTTTCCAAACGATTTAAACTCGAAAATCTTCAAAACAAATTTGACAGTTAACTGCAATTGCTAAAAATTATTTCTCAACATGTTATACATTGTTGCATTTAGAAAAAAAAACAGGAACCCATGATGCTAAAATCCAATATGGCGCTCATAAGAAACAAGAAAGTTGACGATGTCCCAAAGAAGGCGAAACGTTGTAAAAAATTTTAAGTCCGCTATCAGACAGAAATCTTAAAATGGCTTTGTGAATGTACTTTTCGTTTCTTTATACGAGTTGAAATAAATGTGACAGAGGCGAAAACCACCTGTTTCAGTTTTTTGACAATTTATTGAAGGGCAGTTGTAGGAAATTGGTTTTCTCTGCAGTATATTAAACAGCACAAAATTGGTCAACATTGCCAAATTCAAACCTACCCTCTGTCTTTGATAATAAGCGAGATTCCCATAGTGAGTTTCGAATTTGAATCGCCCAATATATATATATATATATATATATATATATATATATATATATATATATATATATATATATATATATATATATATATATATATATATATATATATATATATATATATATATATATATATATATATATATATATATATATATATATATATATATATATGACCATATTTATAAAAATTAAATTTCCCGCTCGTTTAAAGATTTTTGTTTCAGAAATTAAAAAATTTTTGAATTGGCGAATTTTATCTGCAAAAAATCGCAAAAATGACAACTAAATCAATTTGGTAGTTGACCGTTTCAAAAATATTCTACTAAGTTATGTCAAAATACAACACAAGCATAGCTATATTTTAAGGCATGATATATAATCCAAAGCAAATAAATAAAGAAAATAAATAAATACGTCAACACAGCGATCTTAGTAGATTAGCGGTTGAAATGACGGCACGGATTGATTGCAAGGGGTCCTGCGTTTAGATGACAATGCACTGCAGCATTTGAAACAAATGTATACGCTATTTTGTCTGTGGCTATTTAACGAAAAGACGAGCCCTGAGGGTTGTTTATACATTTGCTCGGGTAGTTAGGCAGCTCTCTGAGCCGCCTGTGTTCCATGAGTTAGATATTTGTCAGATATTGTATCAGTGGAGCACTGACACTCTTTGAGCCCTGCGCAGAATAAAGAGGGTACAGCTATAATGGGTTCCTGGACACTGTGGTGTTGCGGGGAATGAAGTTGCATATAGCCTGGCAAGACTTCATTTCAAGTGGTCTTTCTGTGGCCGGGAGCCAAATATAAGCATTAGAAGAAAAGTGGTAACCGGCGCTCTAGATATATGTACTGGGGCAACAGAAAGGCACTGGAGATCCGTCAGCGTCTGTAGACAAGCGGAGGACTTCGTGGAGAGGCCGCACAAGATTACTAAGGCAGGCACGGCCCTATAGTGAAGTAGAGAATAGCGCGAAGCGTCATCTCTGGTTTTGTGACGGTTCTAGACTTCCACACTAGCTTCTAAGTACATACAGTACAGCAAGAAAACTAGCGAATAAATAAGTATTACCTTGGCTAATACCACGATGGGTGTAGAAACACATCAGTTGTTAGCCACAATGATTTTAGTCCTACCAGGAGTTGCGGTAAGATGTGTAGTAGGAAACATAAACCGGTTGGTACTATTTTGGACTCTTGAGTAAGTTATACCTCTGCTTCAAGAAGTGTGTCTTAAATCAGGCACTGCCGTATAATGCGGTGGAGAATAGCCCAAAAACCAATCTCTGGTTTTGTGAATGTTTTAGACTTACAGTATCTAGAAGTTAAGGCCTACTTGTTGAAGGATTGGTATGCCATCTTGAAGAGTCCAAAATAGGACGGAACCGGTCTCTGTCTCCTACTAAACATCTTACCGATAGTCCCGGCGCGACTTAAGTGATAGTGGATAGAGAGTAGTGTGATTTAACGCCCGTCGTGGTATTAGCTGGGCGAGCAGTTGCTTTCCCTCGTTAGTTTTCTTTCCACAGCTTCCTTCTGGCTATACTGCGTGTACATGGAAGTTGCAGTGAAAGTCTAGAACCGTCAAAAAACCAGAGATGGCGCTTCGCGCTGTTCATCACTACATCATAGTGAAAAGTTGGATATTTTTCTGTTTGATATATTTTAGTGAACCTTTGTAGAAAAATTCACTAATAAGCAGATCCCGACATTTTAACTTTCCTCAAATGAGCGCGAACTAGGATCCTTAGAACTCATATCCGGGGTCAGTTTCAATTTTATATATATATATATATATATATATATATATATATATATATATATATATATATATATATATATATATATATATATAGTATTTTAATTGGACAATAATACATACAGTTTTTACTCAATGCTCATGCACAAGTTATGTAAATTTTATGTTAATTTTGTATTTAAAGTGTTAACAAATGAATAAATGATTTGTGGGTTCCTGTTTTATTAAAGCTCTTATGTGTCTGTGTATTGTTGGTGGTCTAATATATATATATATATATATATATATATATATATATATATATATATATATATATATATATATATATATATATATATATATATATATATATATATATATATATATATATTTATTTATTTTATTTATTTATTTATTTACTTATTATCATAAATTGTACAACATGTCTACACAATAAGCCTGAGGCTTGTGCTGTATATTAACATAATTTAATAAAATTCCACCAAAAACTGCTTTAAAACTTCATGAAAATGTAACATACTTATAATTTGACATACTAAATTTGTTTGGCTTCTACTTGTTCCATCTAATGAACCAGTCTTTGCCTTCACTCTTCATTGATTTTAATCGTTTCCCAATACCTTCCAAACTAAAATTCTTTTTTTATAACCGATATTTTCATCCAAATTGTTAATTTTGAATTTAACTTATTTATGACAAATTATTTTGACAAATGTTTATTATATATATATATATATATATATATATATATATATATATATATATATATATATATATATATATATATATATATATATATATATATATTATACTTGCCCTTTAATTGAAATTTCCTCAGCTGCTCAGCTTTTGACTCCATTCTCAGTAGTCGGTTCTAATTATGAGAGGGTGCTATATGCAATTATTTCTTATATACATTTGTAAATTTACCTCAAAGAAATACGTCAACAATTTTAAATAATAACAAATATATTTCTGTATTGGAAAATTCTAGAATTTTTTTCTTAACGGATCCTCTACTGTTTAAATGTACTAACAAAGTTTAATTAAATTAAGTGACAGGATTTTTAATTGTTTCGATTTTTAACAAAATGGCCAAAATTTATTCTTTTAATTCCTAATTTGATACACTATCCAACCTCTATGATTTCGCTTGTGAAACACGATGGGAACTTGGTTTAATTTCAGTTTATATTTATATGAATTCTGTTATTACCATAACATTTATTTCTCAATAGCAGATGGATTGTTTGTCTCGTTCAATATTTAGAATCTTGCTTTAATTGTGATTTAAAATAAGTATGTGAAATTTGTGATACCTTTGGTCTGATGATTGCTGTTACACGTAATGTTTTGAGTTATATTACCCGTATATTCATTTCTTGTCGTGATTTTCTTGGCTGGAACATCTAATGGATTTCTTATTTACTTTTAGGACATAATGGGTACTGTTCACGCACAAATTCACTTTAAAAATTCATAATTTATCTGGACGGGAAAATGACGCTTCTTACTAGGCGTTCTTCCAACAACAACGTCCTTAAAGCGGAAAACGGATATCGTCGAAAAATAATTTCGAAGCTTATTTCCTGTTCCTGTATCAAATTCATAGCAAGCTGTCTGGAAATTATTTACAACATTCAATGTTCTCGTCTTTTGTCCTGAGCTGCTTATGCTCTGCGACTCGTGTAGCACGGAAAATTATCATTTCATCTGTTGACAGTTATGTCTAATTTAGATACCTGCCAAATTCAAATCCTTCACTCTTATGACATTCACAAAAGAAAAGTTTCTAAATCTATACATGACATTTAAAACCACTGTTGTCTTTAGGAGTTTTAATATTTCACTATATTAATATACAGGGTGTTTTTTCAATACATTTTATTCTTAAATGATGTAAGTAAAATCTTTTGACAACATTCTTTGGCTTGAAATTAACTTGTTTTTAAACTTCAAGCTATACATACACCTTTAGGTATGTAGCTTAATTACCCTTCACTAATATCGTTCCAAATTATATAGGTTATAAATTAGAATTTTCAACAATGATTCAAGTGAAACATTTCTTTTTTAGCTTTTATATCTCATTTACCCAGCACTAAATAACAGTAGCAAAGAATATGTATGGTGATAATATGTTGTTATTTTAGTTTTTAATGTGGCTAATGTCGTGTAATATGGATATTCTATATTGGCATGGTTTTGGATATTTGTTGGCATGGATACAACTTACAAAAGAGTACATACACATTTCGTGCAAACTGTAATTATCGTTTTTACTGCTGATCTGTGGTCAAATCTCAGCAATACTATTGCTAATACCGTTTTATCATAGCAATATATATATATATATATATATATATATATATATATATATATATATATATATATATATATATATATATATATATATATATACAGGGTGTCCAGAAATTGTAAGCAAAAAATTCAGGGGGTTATTTAACTCAAAGAATTAATGCCCCTAGTTCCTATAATAGTTTTTCGATAACCCGAAAATAACGGAGTTATAGGGTGTCAAAAAAAGTATTTATGTTGCAAATTTGACATGGATCTATCTGAATTTAAAGGCCGAAGCTGCCCTTGACCAACAGAAGAAATCTTGTACAATTCAACCCCACCAAATATCAATCTTGCTTTCTTTCTCATAAGAGATACACCAGCCCTAGACCCATCACAATGAACAACCAAGTTATTCAAAGTAATGACTCCTTTTCTCTTGTTGGCATTTCTGTGGATCGACATCTCAATTGGCACCAACATGTCACATCAATCGCAGAAGCGGCTGCTAAGAAATGAGGTTTCCTCTTCCGGGCCCGCAAATACTTTTCGCCAGCTAATCTCTATACCTTATATACTTCACAAAAAAGGCCAAACCTCGAATACTGCTCCCACATATGGGGTGCAGCTGCCGCTTCTACACTCGCTTTCCTCGACTCTATTCAAAAGAGTCTCATCGGTGACCCTACCCTCACCCAAAGGCTGCCATCCCTTGCCCACCGACGTGCCGTTGGTGACCTCTCTCTCTCTCTCTTTTATAGATATCTACACGGGCACTGCTCAGAGGAGCTTTCTTCCATAGTGCCTCCAACAGATCTGCTGCCTCCAACAGATCTACCAGGGGAACAGAGCGAATGCGCCCTTTTACTGTCCAGGTCACCAGACATAGAACATTTTGTTATGCCCGCTCTTTTGTCCCGAGGACAAAGTTATGTTTAATGTCAACTGTATTTTATATCGCTTCTGGTCCAATACTAGGGTATGCTTCTGTTTTATTTCTCGTAAATGCTCTACATTTTTGCTGGATCAATAAAATACTTCGTTTTTTTTTGCTATTCCTGCTGATCGAATAATCCAGAGAATTTAATTACAGAGACCGTTGTAATTAATATGTGTGACCATTGGTCCCAATCCAAGAACTTCTGAATCGTTAACTTAAATACTCGATGACAGTTCAGACATTATGAGAAGGTGTTCCATCCTACCGGAACCACTTTAGATCGCTTAGTATGAAGAAAGTTAGGCTGTCTAGCGTCTTTGTTATTTGTAAGAAAATGCAAAAAATACTGTGAAGTCAAACCTCCTGGAATGAACTATGGAACTAGAAATTTATTGTCTGAAAGACCACACCATTCATTTACTTCCAAACGTATTCATGGTCCGACCTGTTCTACTAAAATAGGATTCCATACAGAATTATAATGCACATTTATTCTCTTAAAATCACATTAATAATTGATTAGGGTTTCGTCTATCCATAATATTTTACTAGGGAATTAGATGCCTTGTACACCCAACCAATCACGAAATAACAGTCTGCTTTCCTCATCTCGTGGATGCAACTTTTGCACCAGTCTAAATTTAATATCATGTAACTTATGTGTTTTCAAATTATTCTGTACGGAACTTTTTGACAAATTGCATTGTAATATAAT
Source organism: Tillus elongatus (assembly GCA_964006375.1). Lineage (NCBI taxonomy): Eukaryota > Metazoa > Arthropoda > Insecta > Coleoptera > Cleridae > Tillus > Tillus elongatus. The sequence goes on along the minus strand of OZ023263.1, from coordinate 141,527,163 downwards.
CATTTCTCTAAGATAAATCAAAAGTGATGTTAGTTTCTACCAGAACATTATCTAATATGTAGTTTCATTTGCCAGACGGTGTCTTGCATTTTAAAATGCCCCGTTTCCAAGTCATTGTTTGCTTAGGTGGTTAAAATGAGTCTTGTGTGGTTGCCACCTTTCAAAATACAAGTTCGTACTACTTCATGCAGCCATAATGTTCAGAATTTAGGATACGAATATTGTACATATTTACTGCCATTATTGTCAACAATTCACTACAACGAACGTTTTCTGTCATTAGATTATACCTAGGATAGCTCAGATTCTGTCAGGAACATACCACTGATTTTGATAAACTGCCAAATTCGTTTTATCATCATATGGCAACCTGATTTATGCGGCTATAAAATTTTGTATCGCAGCATAAAGGTAGTTAACTAAGTCGGATAGTCATGTGTGAAAGAGGGTTGGATTCGTATTTTTTGATTATATATAATAATGCTAAAATCCAATATGGCGTCCATAAGAAAAAAGTTGGTCATGGAATCTGAAAATTTAGCAGGCCCAAATTACAAAAAAATATACAAATTTTCACATTTTTCAGAATATTTAGCAATGGCAGAATCCATCCGAATGTTGTCTTCGGGATATGACTAAGCATAAAATCATGCACGTTTCTTGTAATTTAAGTGACTCTGATCTGTCATGGTTTGGTAGATTCCAAAAATGAGGCAGTTAGATATAGTCACTTTGCCATAAACTCAATATATTTCGATGTCTCTTGACACCATCTTCAACAGAGTGCTGAAATGTCAGAATGGGCTTACAGCTATATTCTTACTAACATTTAAGTTAAAAACTTGCAATGCTGGGACTAATAAAAACCAGCCATACTACAATTAAGATGAGAACAGTGCAAATCCATGCCGCAAAATACCTTTAAGGAAAAGCTAACAAACGGTAATCCTAAGTGAAAAGCAGCAACTAATAGTCAAACACAGATCAAAACGGTCAAAGCGAGCATTAAACAACCACAATATTGAAAATTTGTCAGACAATTAAAAACAGCCAAAATTCTTAAGTCAACTTTCTCTATAGTACTAATTATTGTTTTCTTATTCCTTGACTAATAGCGCCCCTGTGGTGAATGGTTCTATTAGTTAAGGAATAAGAAAACAATAATTTGTTTCATAAAGGGTCATATCCTATGTTTCAATTCCAAATGTCTATGGCGACTGTTGAAGAAGTTGATTAAGAAAGTTAACCAAAGAATTTTAGCCGGTTTTTAATTATCTGGCTGTAACATTAAATATTGTGGTTGTTTAATTATAGCCTTAACCGTCTATATGTGTGATTAACTATTAATTTCTGCTTTTCGTTTAGGATTGGCGTGTGTTAGCTTCTGCTTGAAGCTTTTTTTCGGCATGTATTTGCACCGTTCTCCTTTTTGTTGTACTATGGCTAGTTTTTATTAGTTGCAGCATTGTAGCCCTCAACTTAAATGTTAGTAACAATATAATTGTAATCTCAATTTAGAACTTCAGTATTCTGCTGAAGATGGTGTCAAGAGACATCGAAATATATTAAGTTTAATGCCACGTAACTTTCTTTGAGTTTAAGCCGTGTAATTTGTCGTAATTGCCCTTCACAGTAAACTTGTGAAGCCGCAAGGAGACAATGTGTTTCGTGTTTCAAGCTTATTAGCTCTCATCAGTACGCTATAGTCAGGTTACCAAGATGAAAACACGATGGATGAATGAAAAAAAAACACACGAAGTCACAACATACAACCAGTGTTGCAGCTTCATTCGGAAGATACTCAATTCGAGGGCAACAACCTAAATCACCAGGAAGGCAACAGAAATCACGTACTTGGCATCCGGGGCCCAGGAGTTATAGTAATAACAGAATATTTTACGCGGCTAATTGTATACTATTAAAGCACTTAACCTTTCTCGTTGTACAATATAGAATTTGCCGAGTAAAAATCCATATATATATATATATATATATATATATATATATATATATATATATATATATATATATATATATATATATATATATATATATTGTTTGTCAAACTAAAGTCATTTTTGTCTCCTACAAATTTAAACATTGTGGCAAAAATATGGATTGTTTGGAAAGAATAGCAGTCAGAAAGACATTATGGAATAGCTGAGATTTATGGTAAATGAAGGTGATGGTTGAAGTGTTAGAAGGTGAGAAATAGTAGGGCAAAAGAAATTACATTCGGAACGTCAAAATTTGAAGTTTACTGAATTTGGTGTAGGACTGTCAAACTATTTAGGATATAACCTTCCAAATTGTGTTATAATACAGCACAAGTCTAATAAGACTTATTGTACTAACATAATGTATAATTTTTGCTAATAAACAACAATAACAATAATAATATACATATAAAGAGATTTAAAAATTTTAGCTGACCCTAAATATGGGTTCCAGAGGTTCTAATTCACGTTCATTCAAAAGGCAATATGAAGTTCTTACCAGCTTATCCTTTCAACTCCTGAATTTTTTTAATGGAACCTTGTAAAATCACAATTGTTTAAGGGTAACTACTTTTTGGTATTAAAATTAAGTATCAATTAATTTGGCAGATCAAAATATCAAAACTGTAGTGCTGTAAATTATGTTATTATTTTGAAATAATTTTAGTTTTAGTGAATTTTGTTAAACAAAATTCACTAATGAAGAGATCCCGACTTTTGAATTTTGACAAAATTTCTTCATATGACCGAGAACTAGGCCCCCTAGAACCCATATCCAGGGTTAGTTTCAATTTTTATATGTTTATATATATATATATATATATATATATATATATATATATATATATATATATATATATATATATATATATATATATATACAGGGTGATTGCTGAAAAGTGCTCATTAGAAGTTTATGACCTTCTCCGATGTGAGGGCTGAAAATTTGCATTTGGCCATTATACTATATTTCCAGTTCGACTAAAATAATCGCACTACCTTCCGGTTATATCGGAAGTCGCCACGAACTTCGTTATTTAAAATAAAATCACCCATATATTTTTGTGTTTTCAGGATGGCGATCCAATTTGAGATAGATTTTATGTAGTACTCTCTACACCTAGCTTTATTAGTTTTTGAAATATTTGCGATTTTTGAAAAATATTCGTTATCGCAGCTCTTTTAATAATTTGATGTATCTTTGTAAAGTGTAAATCTAGAAAATATATTTTTGGACAACAGATTGGTAGTATCTATGACTTGCAAAATCATTGGAATGAAAATCTATTTGTGTATACAGGGTCTGCGTTTATAGCCTGACAAATATGGAAACTCAAGCGGGTATAACTTGATTTTTTCAAATGGAACACCCTATATATTTCTATTCCAAAGCATTCTACATAGATAGTTCTACAACTTCTATTAACTATGTCCTATACCTAGATAGCATAATTTCTGAAATATTGCTACTTTCCTGAAGTGATATATTCAATATCGCAGCAGATAATTTTAATTCCAACGTTTTCATGATATTGGATGATCCAGTCTCTTTTTATACTCATGATGACACGCTGACAATACAAGAATAATAATAAAAAGTCTAGATGCAGCAAGTGCGTTATGGTAGTGAATTTTCATAAAAATGTTTTAAATAGCAAATATCTGTTTTTTTTAAAGAAAGCAGGCATCAAATTTGGTTGCCAGTATGCCCTATATAATAAAAACAATGTACCATATATCATCAAAATAGCTTTATTGTTTGAAAATGTTTCCAAAATAAACTTAAAATATTCCCGAAAAAACTAGTTTCCTGGCTAACGAATCTTATAGGTTAATAGTAAATTGAGCTATTCAAATTTGAAGCATTTAATAAAAATTCGCTACCGTAACGCACTTGCTGCATCCAGGCTTTTTGTTATTATTCTCAGATTGTCAGCGTGTCATCATGAATATAAAAAGAAACTGGATCATCCAATGACATGAGAACGTTGGAATTAAAATTCTCTGCTGCGATATTGAATATATCACTTCAGGAAAGTAACAAAATCTCAGAAATTAAGCTATTCAGGTATAGGACATACTTAATAGAAGTTTCAGAGCTATGTATATAGAATGCTTTGGAATAGAAATATATAGGGTGTTCCATTTGAAAAAATCAAGTTATACCCGCTTGAATCTCCATATGTTGTCAGGCTATAAACGCACACCCTGTATAAAAAATAGACTTTCCTTCCAATGATTTTGGAAGACATAGTTACCAGACATCTGTTGTCCAAAGATATGTTTTCTAGATTTACACTTTACCAAGATATATCAAATTTAAAAAAGAGCTGCGATAACGAATACTTTTCAAAAATCGCCAATATTTCAAAAACTAATAACGCTAGGTGTAGAGAGTACTACATAAAATATATCCCAAATTAGATCGCCAATCTGAAAATGTAAAAATATATAAACATTAATATTATTTAACATAATGATGGTGGCGACCTCCGGTATAACCGAAAATGCTGGAGTAGTGCAACAACTTTAATCTGAATGGGAATATCGTATAATGGCCGAATAAAAATTTTCAGCTCTCAAATCGGATGAAAAGGTCATAAACTCATGAACACTTGTCAGCAATCACCCTGTGTATATATGTATATATATATATATATATATATATATATATATATATATATATATATATATATATATATATATATATATATATATATATATATATATATATAGCAAATATGCCAAAGAAACAGAAACTTTTTATTGTGGAGAAAAACGAGCCAGGTATGTTAAATTTGCACATCCTAATATTTAAATCCCTGTATATTTAAAAGTGTTGACTATTATGGGTTAAATCAGAAATATTATAAGAATTAAGAGAATACAGAACAATGATTTCTTTTTACGTACAGTGTTTTGGTTGACTGGCAAATATCGTTACAATATAAAGAACACAGACAATGCCTTGTTTTTATTTATAGTGTTTTGCTTGAGGAAAATAATTTTAATTTTAATTTATCCTAGTGAACAGGTAAATCTAAAATAGATACAGTCACAGTATATTTGAGTTATTTTTTTTATCGTCAGTAAATTATAAATTCTAAAAAGACACACAGAGTATTTGTCAGCAGTGAAACGCGGGGACGTAGTGTAGATATTAAAAGAAAAAACGGCGGAAATGCGGAGGGCATTCGAAGCTGAGATCTTCAGCAATGTAGAATCACGATTCTAAATCACGATCCTACATTGAACACTCCATCATGAACTGACGAAATGTGCGTTAGGTATTCAACTTTCAGAAATTCACGATTCAGAATTGAACCCTCGAGCAGAAACTCGCAAGGTGAATTGGGCAGTCGATGACAGATGGCACCAACACTACGAAAAAGTGCGGTATAATAAACATTCGATTAGAAACTGCCGATGCAGAAAATAATATTTTGTGTGTAAACCGGAAGTATAAGTGCAACTAGCACTCGATCTTTAAAACCGTCTTAATATAAGATGGCAACTAAGCAGCAATAACAATCAAGGTGGAAGAAAATTTTCTACACAAAGGGCTATCCAAATTAAGCCCGGTCTGTAAGTTTAAAGACAAAAAGTTAGAGGCATGTAAAGAAAAAAAATTGGGGTTTTCCTCAAAACGACAAAAGTCGCAATTTGAAACGTCAAAATTGGCAACATTTAGGCAAAAACCTGAAAGAAATACGGATTGTGTAAAGAGCGTTCTGCAAACCCTTAAGTTAGGGCATGCACAGTCAACCAAAGGTTGCAGTGCTATCGGGGCGGCAAGGCCGCGGACGAGCACTGAGGGGAAAAAACCCTAACTTTCAGCTTCAAGCACCATTCCCTTCGTTTTACTAAAATATTTCCAGAAAATTCATTTCAAATATACCCTTTCTCTGATGCTTTGGCAGTAGTTTTAGTTAAGTTTATGGTTTAACGGTCTATTATTTTAGCTAATTTTCGTAGAAAAAAATTCGTTGATGAGGAGACCGCGGCTTTTGAATTCTAAAAATTTTTCTTCAAATGAGCGCAAACTAGGCCCCCCAGAATCCATATCCGGGTTTACTTTCTGTTTACAAATATACAGAGTGCCCCATTTCTACGGTAAAGCTTAATATAATTGTTATTATGCAAGATACTAGAAAAAATTGTACACATTACCTATAGGGTGTTTTGAGATACATAAAATTATTTTGACAATCACAGGCTGGCCCATAAGTCGTTGGTGATACCTAACATATTTTTTTGAACATTCCTTATTACATTTTTGCATTTTTGCATTTTCCATCGAAATATGGTGCATGTTTGTAAAAAAAAAGCGAGACGCAGTAAGTGCGTTTTGGTAGCGAATTTTCATTAAATGCTCAAAATTCAATAACTCAATTTGCTATTAACCTAAGGTTTGTCAGCTAGGGCACGAGTTTTTTCCCAAACGTTTTTAGTTTATTAGCGTAAAATTTTTGTACATTTTCAAACAAGTTATTTTGATAAAATATGGTAGGTCGTTTCTACCATATAGGTTATTTTATTTATTTAATTTATTTATATTAGCGAATTTTCTTGTACAAAATGTTATTTAAATGGCAAATTTTCTTATAAATGACTTTAGTGAATTTTCTTTGAAGAAACATTTCAGAATTTTTGTATGAAAAGTTATTCAATTGATGAAATATTTTTTAAAGGAAATTCTTCGAAAATAAGGTTTTATTGGTATTTCGTGCAAACAAATTATTTTATTTTCAATTTTAATTACAGATTAGGTATATAGTTTGAATTTTATGTATGCTTTTAGCAGAATTTGGTGTAAAAAATATTAAGCCAAATTTGATGCCTGCTTTCATTAAAAAAAGACATATCTGTCACTTATATGAAAATTCACTACCATAACGCACTTGCTGCGTCCAGACTTTTATTATAATAAAAAATGAAAACAATATATTTAAGAATGTAGTGTGAATGTTGGAGACAAACGGAAGTTTAGCAAATGAATATTTTTTAAATTAGAGATGTGATAAGATCAGTATTTCGAAGTTTTGTTTAGGTGAGTTAGAATTATTCAAAGTTGTGTTTATTGCAGGCGCAAGCACTAAGCTTATTTGTGAAACACGTTGTGAAATTATGTACTAATAAATATACTACACAATATATTAACTGTTTTGGCTAAAAATTATTTCAGATTGTACATTATTATATATTTTTTGACAAACATATTTTTGCTAAAGGTGACAGGCGTATTTTTGCGTGCATAAATTTAAAGTATATTTAATTTATTTACCACTTTTTCCAGCAATAAAAGTTTTTCTTTCTTTTAGAGAATTCTCTACCAGCGCGGCGGAGAGTAGCACAGCAGAATGTGGCGCATTTGAAATTGACTAATGACCCTCATGAGTAGGGATTTAAACCAGAGTGATAAAAATATCTCCATCGGGAGCTCAAACTGTGCAAAGGTAAACGATTTATGCCCTGAAAAAATGACAGAAAAGCTTTTAAACCTTTTTTGGTATATGTTTTATTACTGCAACAGAACATAGTATCGTTCCTTATAAATTTCAGTAAGGACCGACGAATAATGTAATACCACCAAGAATTACTTTTCAGATTAAATAAAAGCTCCGTACGTTTTAATCATTCTCTTCCTTTGTTCTTTTGCTGTCACTGAAAGCATTAACCATGAAATATTCAAACCAAAATAGAAATTCGTAATCTTGTTAATAAAAATAGGTAAACTCCACTATATATATATATATATATATATATATATATATATATATATATATATATATATATATATATATATATATATATATATATATATACATATAAACTCCCAAGTTATTTTAACTCAAAGCTGGGAGTCACCACGATACTCAATTACTCTGAAACATTAAGGTAGTATTACCAAAAAAGCTCGAAGCGAGAAGAAATTATATTATTATAATTCTCTGCTGGACGGTGCGTACCTAGGCAGAATAAAATAAATACAATAAAAAATATGGGGCCGACAACACTCTGTCAATTCTGTTTGGCTATTGGGGACACCTGTATATGGAAATGCGAAAAAATAAACATGAACTTGGAATCGGTGTCCGAACTAACTAGCGGGGACAGCTATACATGAAATGGATCATAAATGATCCGGGAAATACAAAATATCAACGGTTGAATAAAAGTTTGTTGTTGACCAAAGTCAAAAATAGCGGAAAGGGGCGGATCGGACGGTTCTCTACTGAGACGGGATAATACGCGATTGGAAAATATATTTTTCCCCTGGACGGAACTGTAGATATAACTCAACGTAACGCAGACTGTACGGAACTGATTTTACTGGATTGGTGGACCTGCTTTTATAGTGGAAAAATTACGTATCTTCGTTTATTCTAGAAGTTTTTAATAATTCTCTTTAACTTATAGGAATTTTAAACCTAAAATTGCTAATTTTGGTATATTTCGTTCTTGTAATCTATGAGATAAGACTGTCGAATTCGATTTATCGAAGTTTTAATGATAAACGGGAAATATTTTATATGGATTTTACGTCTTCACTAGCAATTTAAGAATCAATATTAATTAATAAATTTTAACATGATTGTCAGAGTAGTGTTGTGGTAGCGAAATTCCAAATTCTGCAATGAAACGGTGGTTTCATCACGAAGTATAAAGCTAAATTATCAATAAATGTTAATAGCTTAAGATTTGTAACACCTCTGTATGTCTCTTTATGTTTTTAGAAATTTCCTCTGACTATAACGAAACTAAGTTGAATAGCTACATGGCTGAGTTACTCCAGAATGATTGACATGTGATGGCTTATAAACATTTGAAATCTACTCTTTAAAACGAATAATTTAAGCAGTTGCATGTTTGTGTGTCACAGACATATCCGCCAAATATCAAGCCGTTTTCAGTTTGAGTTCCACCAATTTTTCTACTCGGTGGTTCAGGGGTAAGAACGTGTGCCTCTGAACCGAAGGGTACTGGGTTCGATCCCAGGGTACTCCTTTCACTTTTTCTGTACAAACTGTAAAATTAACATTAACCGAGGTTCTGGCATTGTATTTGAGCAAGTTGAATGTCTGCACGTTCCGCCTTTTGGAGGGAGCGTAAAGCCGTCGGTCCCGTGTTCATGCGATGTTGGACACGTTAAAGATCCCTACCGTTCTTACAGAAAGGCAGGGGTTCGGCAAAACTTCCAGGATAGTGAGATGAATCTTCTCCCTGGCGTCGGTGATTGGCCATAGTCGCGGAAATAGGCCGACGTTAAAAAAACAAAACCACACAACTACATGTATGTGTGACACTTCAATTTTGGAAAATATATTTTTGCACTGGACGGAACTGTAGATTTAACTCAACGTAACGCAGACTGTACGAAACTGATTTTACTGGATTGGTGGACCTGCTTTTATAGTGGAAAAATTAGGTATCTTCGTTTATTCTAGAAGTTTTTAATATATTTCTTTAACTTACAGAGAACGTGAAAATTTTAAAGCAAAAATTGCAAATTTTTATAGATTTCGTTCTTGTAATCAAAGAGATAAGACTGTGGAATTTAATTTATCGAAGTTTTAATGATAAACGGGAAATATTTTATATGGATTTTACGTTTTCACTGGAATCACGAAGTATAAAGCTAAATTATCAATAAATGTTAATAGCTTAAGATTTGTAACACATCTGTATGTCTCTTTATGTTTTTAAAATTTTTCTCTGATTAAACGAAACTTAGTTGAACGGCTGCTACATGGCTAGGTTACTCTAAAATGATCGACATGTGATAGCTTATAAACATTTGAAATCTACTCTTTAAAACGAATAATTTAAGCATTTGCATGTTTGGGTGACTGGTAGGTTGGTGATTGTTCACAGACATATCCGCCAAATATCAAGCCGTTTTCAGTTTGAGCTCCATTATTTTTTCTACTAAGTATGTAGCTGTTGTAGGTGTTAAATGAGGTGTTACTTCCGATACTTCTGTTTCTCTAACTTAGTGTTGTAATAGACAATAAACTATTTTGTTTTCTCGTTTTCCAATGTGTGAATCTCTTCTCATTACTTTAGGCAATTTTGATTCATTTAAATAACTAGTATTCTTATTGATCATTAATTGAAAGTCTCCAGATAAACCATACCAGAAGTCGTATTTAATTTGCTGGTAACACACATCACTTAATGCACTTATTTTAATTTAAACACACTACTGAACATTTGGATAATAAAAGTAAGCTGGAAATTTCTCTAAGACAACTAACTTCAGTAAGCTTAAGAGCGCGAGTGTGCTGTTTATAGGCTATAAAACAACTTGCTATGATTTACCAAAAAACTATATTTCTTCATTCTCTTCCACAAGATGACTATTTTGAGGTGTCACACATATATGTAGTTCTAAGAATAGATATATAGGAAGTGTCTACCGGAAGTGAAAGTTCTATTGCATATATTCATAGTGTTTGACTTGTTGAACACCATGCAAGTACCAGTTTAGCTGTACACCTCATTCATCTTCTGAGATACTACTTTTAAATTTTTATCTCATATTCGTGTAGAGCTTGTCATGAAACGATATTTTTTGTTGTCAGCCCATTTCTATCCTTTCCTGTTTAAAAGATATGGGATTAAAGTTTAGACCGGAAGTTCATATTTATTGTGTACATTCCTAGAGTTCGGTTTAGTGAACACCGTGCCTGTATTGGTTTTGTTGCACATTTCACTGCTCTTACGCGAGATAAATGGAGCCCAAACAATGGCTCGTTATAATACAAAGATGCCTTCTCACAGTAAGAACCGCTGAGTCAGCCGTAGACGGAAATGAGCCCACAAGTATGCAGGCTCAAACAGCAAGCTGGACGGAATATCACTGTGAGAATCTACATCAGCAGATCCTTTGTTTCATCTAGAGACAATAAGTGCCACGCCTGGAGTAAAGTGTATAAAGAGGCTGCTCACAGGGATACGACCGTTCATTCTTGTTCCGAGTTAATACTCTGCACATCGCGTGCTAGACATTAGATCACATGTAGGTTGATGGTCATATTTTTATTATATTGTATTTTTTTGTATTAAGTAGTTTAGGTTAGGTTAGGTTAGATTGTGAGTGGTCCATATCGGTCCCTCCACCGCGACCATAAGGTCTATTGTGGCTCATGCCTAATGTCTATATTTCGCCCAACAAATCCAGCCTCCTACAGAGGTCGATAAACATTGCGGGCGAAAGTTGATCCAGATTCTCTGGAGCAAGCTTTACCTTGCCAAAGAGCAGGTGTCTAGTCCTATCCGCTGCCGGACAGGAACACAGCACGTGCTCTGCTGTTTCGTCATTCTCCATACACAGCCGGCACTCGGTCTCCTGACCGATCCCAATACGGTGCATGTGATGCCGCAAGCGACAGTGTCCTGTATACAGGCCGACTAGAGTACTCAGTTGTTGTCTGTTCAACTCTAGAAGTTTCTTAGCCCTTGACTCAGACAGGCCATTTATGAAGGCCTTAGAGTGAGCTAATCCTGGAAGATTTTGCCAATATTGAATTGTCCTTCTATCTGTCCAGGTCTTTAAGGTGCGTTTTGCTGTGCAAGATGTTATTCCCAGCACCGGTTCTGGTCCGACAAAGTCACACTGGGCACCACTCCTGGCAAGCGCGTCTGCCGCAACGTTGCCATCATGGTCCGAGTGACCCGGTATCCAGACCAGCGACACCTCATTACAGCTGCCCAATTCGTTAAGGGCAGATTTACAACTCCATACCGTCTTTGAATTGCACCGGTAGGAACCAAGAGCCTTTATTGCAGCTTGGCTATCTGCATATATCTTTATCGATTTGTTTGTGCATAGGTCTTTCAAGCTTTCCCTTGCACACATCTCGATGGCATAAACTTCTGCCTGGTGTATGGTTGCGTACTTGCCGAGGCTAGCTGATAGTCTAGCATCGGTGCTGCCCCCATATGCGCCGGCTCCTACTCCCATATTGGTTTTAGAGCCGTCAGAGTACCAGCAGAGGTCCGCTCTCAACAGGGTCGATTGGTTCCGGTCCCAGTCCTCCCTTTCCGGGAGGACGGTCTTGAAAGACAGATCTCTGCTGATTTTTGTAGGCATCAACTCCGAGACCATTCCCAGAATCCTGTGACAATCACTGTCATCAAGGAGTCCGGACCCCCTCAGACTGACTTCCCTCGGCATGTTATCTGCCGTTTGTATTAGTCTGTACGTTGTCCACCTCGCCACCCTCTCCACCATATGTGAAGTGGGGGAATATTGAGGAGGACCTCCAGAGCGACTGATGGTGCGGTGCTTATCGCTCCCGTTATCATCAGACATGCTTGTCTCTGTAGATGAGCCAGTTTGGCCCTCGCGGTACCACGAAGTACCTTAGGCCACCAAACTATGGCTCCATATGTTATCATAGGTCTGATAACCACTACATAGAGCCAGTTGTTCCCACAGATTCTCCGGCAGGTCCACAGGGACATCTTAGCCCTGCGGATAACATTTTCTGTCTGTCCCAGTTGAGCTTCTTATCTAGGATAACTCCCAGATATTTTGCTTGGTCCGAAAATGGAATGTTTTCCCCCATAAGATTAGGTGGTTTTAATTTGTCCAACCTTCTTCTTCTGGTGAACGGGACAATGATCGTTTTGCGAGGGTTCACAGACATCTGTTCCCTACGGCACCAATCCTTGACTACATTTAGTGCTTCTTGAAGAGTACTAGACAGTTCCTCCTCAGATTTGCCTCTAACCATTATGACGAGATCATCCGCATACGCCTGGACCTCAACCTCCCAGAGTCCGAGGATAGCCAGCAGGTCGTCCACAAAGAGGGACCACAACAGGGGGGATAGAACGCCCCCCTGAGGACACCCTCTCGCAGCCCTAACGCTGACCACCTCTCCCCGTAATGAGGTAATAATGGTCCGATTGTGCAGCATGTTTCCTATCCAGCCACAGATGGTAGGTTCCACCCCCCTAGCGATAGTGGCCTCGTAGAGGGAGATCGGTAATGCATTATTAAATGCTCCTTCTATGTCGAGAAATGCCGCCACCGCAACCTCTCCATTTTCCAGAGAGTGTGTGATCTTCTCGACGAGGTTATTGACTCAGTTGATTTGCCAGTTTGATAGGCATACTGGTGGGTATTTAGGGGGTTCTTGGGTAAGATGTTCCCCCTAATGTATCCGTCCAGTATTTTTTCCAATCCCTTCAGGAGGAATGATGTAATACTGAGAGGTCTCAGTGAAGTAGGTAGGAGGTCATTACGTCCCAATTTGGGAATGTAAACCCCCCTAACCACCGTCCAGCTGGAAGGAATATAGTTCCAGGCCAGACTGGCTCTGAACAGCCTGATAAGGAAGGGTAGGAGAATCTCCAGTCCCTTTTGTAGTAGGACCGGTACCACTCCATCCTCCCCTGGCGACTTGAATGGCTGGAAATGATTCACAGCACACTCCACTGCCGATGCTGTAACTATTCTCCGAGCAACTAGCCAGTCCTCCCTTTGGGGGCGTTTAGATCGTCCCTCAGCTGGTAGGACCTCACCGTTGCTCAGGATCAGACAATCTGGGAAGTGTGTGTGTGCTAAGAGCTCCAACGTTTCTTTCCGAGATTCAGTAAAGGAACCATCTGGTCGTTTTATCGATCCCAGTTCCTGTACACGGTCGCGTGAGAGAATCCTGTGGATTCTGGCGCTGCTGGGCAAATTATTAATGTCCCCGCAGAACCTCCTCCAGGACTCCCTCTTGGCGTTCCTGATCTCTTTATTATAATGTGTTAGAGCAGTTTTATATTGCTCCCAGTTGCCTGTAATCTTAGCACGATTGAAGAGACGTCTAACTTCTCTTCGTGGTTTATCGAGGTTATTATTCCACCAAGTAGACCCCCGACTGTCTCTCTTTGACCTCAGTGGACAGTTTTCGTGATAGGCAGAGACCACAGCTTCCCTAACCTGTTCGGCCGCAATCTCGATCTCATCACGATCCCTCACTGTGGGGATTGCGGACCCAAGTCTGCCGGCGAGGGACTGTTTGTATCCCTCCCAATCCGTCCTCCTCGGGTCCCGATACTCCACCACAGGTCTAGGGCCTGTTTCAATCTCAAATAGGATATGGGCATGGTCTGAACATGAGGGTTCAGACGACACCCTCCATTTGAGGATTTTTGAGCTCAAAAGCCTTGAGCTGATCGTAAGATCTAAAACCTCTCTCCGGTTAGCTGTAAGAAAGGTGGGTTACGAGCCTATGTTGTTGACAACCAGCTCCTCCCCTAAAATGTATTCAAATAGTGATTCACCTCGTCTGTTAGTGTCCGTGCTCCCCCAAGCCAAGTGATGGGAGTTCGCATCACACCCCATTACGAGGTGATAGTTGTTCCTCTTGCAGTAGGCGATCAATTTCTGCACCTTTGCTGGAGGTGGTTGTTCTGCATCTCTGTCTCCAGGGAAATAGGCCGAACAGGCCACTACTTCCAGCCTGGTCCCCCCGGATGTGATCACGAGATGGATGGATGCCATGTCCCTGGTGCAGTACTCTGAAAGTGTAAAATACTGCAAGTTGTTTCTGATCCAGATACAGGCTCTGGGGTTAGTACCAGAGCCCACCTCTACTATCTTACCAGAAGTGTTACCCAGCCCTTTAGTTCGTTCCGAATTAGCGGTCCAGGGCTCTTGGAGAAGAGCAATATCTATTTGCTCTTCCTTTAATTTCATGATAAGGAGGTATGTCGCAGCCTTAGCATGATGCAGATTAGCTTGAATGCACCTTAAGTTGGTGGGCATGGGGGTAGGAATGTATGGAGGAAAAAGGAGTAGTTTAAGGAGCTTAAAGGAAAAGGGTATTATGGTTCCTCCTCCTTTTTTAGGAGCTCGATAACCAAGCTTCCTATAGGAGGGTCTACCTTTGGTAGTCGTCCTAGGGGTGGCCTTTCCTTTCCCCTGTTGTTTCCCTCTGGAGGTTCCAGTGAAAGGTTGAATCCTGCCACCTCCTCTATTGGGTCTGTGTAAGTCGTGTCCATGTTTGGTCCCACGAGCAGCAAGGGAAAATAGACCTCCATGGAAGAGCCCCGCATCCCATGAATAGGCATTTACACAGGGAGGTCGCCCGGTTTCCCTGGGGAGGGTTAACGTTAGCGACAGAATTACCATCCTGCCAATGCCCGGCCATATCGGCCAGAAGCATCATCGCCTCGGCACCAACCCGCCAACGACCTTGCGATGTGGGTTTTTTATAGAGGACTCTCCTCGCAATGCCGGCCAATTAAGGCAAGCATTCCCGGCCCTCCTAAGACATGACTAGGAAGGGTTACGGTTTGGTTAGTTCATTTAGTTCACGTCTAATAGTAGACGCTATCCAGGGTGCACCACGGGGAGGCGAACTAACTTTACACCCCTTGTATTAAGTAATTAAGTATTGATTGTTTCAAGTATTAAATACATTGTTTTAAAAATTCAAACGTCTTAATCGTAAAGTGGCGCAGTCGTTAGTATTAGTTAGAAAACCGAAATCATATCGATTTTTAAGCGTATCGACGCCTAATCAATTCGAGCCAAGCAGAGCCAAGTTAAAGCAGAAATAGTAGCCAAGCAGAGCCAAATGGAAGCAGAAACCATCGTATTATGGTAAGTTTAGTGCTATCCCATTTTACATTTCCCATTTTATATATGTGTTGTATTGAAACGTTATATGTCTGATTCAGAAGAAGAATCACAAAGTTTATCTAACATAGAATATAGATTTAGATCAACCAGCATTAGCGACAATAGCATAACAGTAAATCGTTCAAATTTTAATAGTAGTAGTAATAGTAGCAACATGACAGACCAATTCAAAGAATTTTTCCTGAAAGCTATTCCAGAGTTTGATGCGCAACCAGCCAACGTAGGCAACTTTTTAAAATCTTGTGACTTGGTCATGAATCAGTTCTACGTACCGAAGGAGAATTTGTATATGAATCACTTTTTGTTAAATTATATTCAGACAAAGTTAACAGGAACAGCACGGCTTATAGTAAATACTAAGATAATTAATACGTGGGCAGACCTGAGAGAGGCCATTGTACAGAATTTTAGCGACCAGCGAGATGATAACAGTTTATTGGCAGAAATGCTGACTGAAACAACGTAATGCGGAGGACGCACTCTCGTTCGCTAACAGATGCCGACATATAGAGCAATTGCTCATCGCAATTTTAATAGCAAACGAGCATAACGAAGGCGTCAGATTAATTAAAAAAGACATTTACCAAAACCAGACATTAATAGCGGTCCTGGAGGGCTTACGCAATCCATTAGGTATCTTGCGCAGTAGATCGCCAGACAGGATAGAACAAGCTCTGAAATTCGTATTCGCAGAAGAAAATTTCGATTATAGAGACAAAACAATACATAAGAATTTCAGTAATAATAATAAACTGGAAGGACAGAACCGTACTTTCTTTCAGAAACAAAGTAACCCACCTTTTCAGAACGTATAATTTCAAAGACCTTTTCAAACAAATTTTAGACCGTTTCCACCAACAGTCTTTTTCCATAAGGAGCAGTATTTATATTGCGGTGATGGATAATTATTTCTCGAGGCTTCAACAACTGCCCACCGAACAGTTTCGCCTAGAATACATTTATAACAACCTGCACTCATATTACTTAGAACGTTTAGCCTTTCAGGAAATTACCACCATCTCCCAGCTTTCTGGCTTATGTAAAAACTGCAAAATCTTAAGTCCATAATTTCATTCCCATCCTCGTGCTTTTCAGAAATTTACTGTCCGAGATACACACCACCAATTACTGCAACTGTAATGTCAGAGGTCATGGACACCGGGAGTGTGCACAGCCAAGAAAAGTTTTCTGCTTTGGCTGTGGCAAGCCCAAAGTTTGTAGAACCTCTGGTCCTATCTGCTCGCCTGTAACTACCCATCTGATAGTAGCTACTCCCGGGAGAAGACCAGATTCACCCAAATCAGGCCCATCTCGTCCCAAAGGACCAAGCCGAGCGAGCAAAGGCTGAGAATAGGTTTTCCAGCTAGTAAAGACCATCCTTATTTCAATCAGCGCGAATGGCAGTCTTGGTTGTAATCTGTGCAGGATTTTTATAGGTCAGTGAACATTTCCTCTTTGTTGTCTTTCTTCTCGACTGATGGTAGACCCTACCTGGATATAACTTTTGGAAATGAACAACTTAGATGTTTGTATCTGATTGGGAAATTTAATTTTGATTTAATAACCAACTCTGCGGACATGCTAATCACAACTACGAATGGAACTGTTCAAAGAAGTTCTGGTTTTCTTTTGTTGCCGATTATCTTTGTTGAACAGCCCGTGCAGCTGAAGTGACTGGTATTGGCGTCTGTGCAACATAAAATAATACGTGGTATAGATGTTTGTAAAGCGTTTAATATTATTCTCGTCCTTTAAGAGTTTTCATGGAATAGGACAGATGAAACTACTGGAAAGGCTGTTCAGGCTCTACAGTGTTTTGGAGAATTAACGTCTTCTCAAACTTCACGCATTCAGCGAGTGATAGGGCTTTTTGAAAAACTTTCCCTAGCCTAATTAGGTAGAACATCTTTAACTGAGCATAGTATACAGGTAACCCACGATAAGCCCTTTAGGCACAAGCAATATCCTCTCTCTCCCACAATGCAGAAGCATTTGGTAGAGGAGATTGATGAAATGTTACAGTTAGGAGTTATAGAGCCGTCAACTTCTCCTTATCGTAGTCCTATGCTCCTGGTCAAGAGGTCAGAAGGGACCTTTAGAGCTTGTTTCGACGGCAGAGCGTTTTTCCATTGCCTTCTGTCAATTCCATCATTATCAAAATTCAGAATGCGAATTGTCTTTCCACCAGAGATGTCAAGACAGCTGACCTGACCTGACCTGACCATGCTAGCGTTTTGTGTCTACACAATCTTAACAATCCTGTTGGACGTCTTGCTCGTTGGGCTATTAAAATTTCTCAGTTTGACATGGTAATTAAGCATAGACCGGGTTCTAAGATGGGTTTTCCTGATTTTTTTTTTGGGACACCCCTGATATCAATATTTTTGATTTACAATCATTGAAACCCGATGAGTGGTACCGTAAGATGTTGAAGGATGTTGTAAAAGAGCCTAATATGTTGCCTAATTTCCGAGTTGCGAATGTAGCCCCGTTTAAACACGTGAAAAATCTGACTCCGGTGACTGGTAATCTGGTCGAATGGAAACTAGTGGTACCGAATTCCAACCGTCGCGAAATTTTGGAGAAGTGTCATTCAGATTCCACAGCGATACATTTAGGCGTTTTTAAGGCTCTTGGTCGTATTTCTGACTTGTATTATTGGCCTGGTATGCGGGAGGACACCGTTAAGTTTGCTAAGGGTTGTGAAATTTGTGCTGCTCAGAAGGTCAGTAGTGCAGGTCGTTGCGGACTTATGGGTCAATTTAAAAACATGAGTTTCCCAATGCTGATGCTCAGTATCGATTGTCTAGGTCCACTACTGTTGTCTAGACATCGTATCCAATATTTATTAGTTGTTGTAGATTGGTTTGCGAAGTACGTTTTCTTATGCCCATGTGCTAAGGCCACAACAGCAAATGCTATTAAGTTCCTGGAAAATGGTGTTTTCCTTACATTTGGTGTCCCGCAAGTAATTCTTTCGGATAATAGAAAACAATTTATTTCTCGGTCCTTTGAAGCTTTTCTGGCAAAATATAATGTTTTCTTAACGCCCTATATCATCCCCAACTTGATCCGAGTGAAAGGGTGAATCGGGTCGTCATTGCAGCCATTTCCTCCTATCTTCAAGAAAATCACCGTGAATGGGATGACCATATAATTGAGATTGCTCAAGTAATTCGTTTCTCCAAACGCGGAAGCACTGGGTATAGCTCCACCTTCTTAATGTTTGCTTGGAAAGTGCCCATATCTGGCGAGTTTTATGGTCCCATATCTTCTGATGGTGATTTGACTTTATCTGTAGGAGACAAATTTGCTAGGCTTAATGATGCCCAAACTTTACCAGAACTTTATATAGATGTTCGTAATAAGATCCAGACTGCTTTTCGGTAATACCAGAAGCATTATAGCTTGCGAAAAAGACAAGTATCTTATAGAGTTGGTGACAGAGTTTGGAAACGTAACTATACTTTGTCGAATGCTGATAATTATTATTCTGACAAATTAACACCTAAGTATATTCCTGCTGCTGTGACTGAAGTAATTTATAACTTAGTGTATGTTCTGCAGGATGATGAGGACCGGAATCTTGGAAATTGGCACAACAAGGATCTCAAACCGGATCTTTGCTGTGCTAGTTCCTCTGAGGCCAGAGGCGGGAGTGCCTTGATGGGGTGAGAGATTCACTTGTTGACGATTCCACCTGTGTAGGAAGCATAATGCTGCGTCTGGTGTATAGGGATTCAGCCTGTAGGGGAATGCCCTATGGTAGATTACCGGCTGTTTGCCCAACCCACACCGGGGTTGTGTCCTCGCCTTGTTAGCTCATCGCTTCGTCCTGGTGCTCCCTTCCTACGCCGGATTGGACCACGTAAATTGTAAGAATATTACTCCTTTTCTTTAGATAAGTTAGTATTAGGATTCCATTTTGGCTGTCTGTTTTCACATGCACCAAAGCAACAACGATTTGCCTCTTATGTGTTTGAGCCAGGACAACTGAGCGGAAGCATGGAGAAATTGTAGTTGATTTGGGCCTTCGTTTACTTTGGGCCAATTTTTGTTGCCGTTTTTGCGTTTAGTAAATACTATGGTCTAGGGGATCCTTTAATGCCGTTCATGAGTTCTCTTTTCTTGTGTGGCAGGAGTGAGTTTTTGTTTCAGTTGTCATGTTCTGGGAGGTTCGTTGAGCTCGATATATTCTAGGCTCGCAATGCGTACGATATTAACTACAGGATATCACCTAATATCCTGTGTTTTTTTTCATGGCAAAACCCGCAGACTGTTCATGTTCGACTCTGAAAACTTGGGAAAAATAGAGGATCTCCATTTTTTGGGGGGGAAGGAGGAGAGTGAAACGATCAGCTTCGTTTCGATTTAATTTGTGTTCATTTTCTTCTGACCTCCTAAATATAACTTCCCCGTATATGGGCACATAGTACCGACGGTGACAACTTAACCTATCTTTATAACATTAATTTCACATTCTGTTCATTAATTTTCATGTTTAATTAGTAGATTGCTTTGTGCTATAATTTAAAGTAGATTTTTAAACAGCTTGTTGCATGTCAGAGACTTATGATAGAGGTGAGAAGCAGCTTAGGTCGTTAGCTTCCTTCAGAAGGTCGGCGATTTATTTAGGTGGCCAGTATTATTCGATGTTTGTAATTTTATTCAGTTTGGCTTTTGTATGCCGTTTTTTTTGTGCGGAAGAAATTCTCCATTTTGTATGATATAGTGATGCTTATCGTTGAGATATCGGATTGATTTCTGGTTAACTTTTTGTATTTTATATCCCCTCAAGAAATCTGTACTAATTCCGTTAGTTGTAAAACTATAGTTTGGCTTTCAATTTGTAGCTAGCTTGTGTTGGCTGTCTTTGGCTGGGATTGGCAGTTGCTTTTCTGGTTCCTTTCAGCGAGACGAAGAAACTCTTATGGGCGTTTTTTCATCTTCCTGATCCCGTGAAGTCGACCTCCATCCGTGTGAGCTTAGAGGTGGTGCGCCCGGATTGGAAATTCTTGATCTGCTGAGTCTTTGTGCTGGCTCACATATCAACCATAGTGTGTATCACATATTTATGCCGTTTATGGCAGACGTATAGGGTCAGGCGAAGTGAAGATGGTGGTTTAACGTGGCAAGTCCAGTCATTAATATGTATTCACAATATAGTTGAAACCGCCCAAGGAAGTGAGGCACCCTGGCTCACCGCGAGTGAATGCTAGGCCACCCCGAATATCATACGGAGAGTGTAGTGTTTCCCGAGTCAGCCCCGTCTGTGCTCTCATCCTAGTACACCAGCTGTTGCCATTTATTTTTTAGCTCACCTGCTTACTCCCGGTCGTCGAGAAGTCATCTATTTAATTATACAGTTCAATAAATCCCTTCAGGAGATCCTGGCCAACCGGTTTTTTTATCTTTTGCTTTTCTATACATCATGTGGCTATTTCTCGCGGGCTGTTGGAACCTGGAGTGTTGAGCTCTATAAACATCTTACATTATTGAACTCTGTTGTGGGCTGTTACTGCTGGTACTGGATTTTTACAGATTCCGGGGTTTACGGAGCGCTTCGTAGTCTGGAATCCTACCTGTCCACGTCTTCAACACCCAGGGTGCAGCGGAGTCCAATAAGTCTGAAGATAAGTACTGTTTCTTTGTACGCACTGCCAATGTAACGTTCAGTAGTTTGTGACACTTCCGTTTACCAATAGTTTGCAGTTTTTACTATTTTTTTTTGCATTGTATTATTTTTAGCATTTTGCATCCCCTTAGGGTGTACTCATTTTTTAATTTTTGCTAATAATTTTAAGTCTACACTGTATAGTAACTAGTCAGCTAGCTTGACCGTTTACATTTTGTAAATTACATTTTAAGTCACATTTCAGAAAAAAATCAATTAAAGTTTCTTAACTCTTTTACATCTGGCTTTCATTCATAAGCATCTCAGCAGATCCGGGTTGGTGAGGCTTGAGCTTTCCATTCTTTGAGTGTGCTTGTAGTTATCAGTGGTGTGTCTTTAGTGATTGTTCCACACCTAAGTAATCTTAGAAAATCACTTGGCGCCCAGCACTCGATAGTTCATTCGCTCACCAACAACGTTGGCGAACCTGTCCATACCTCCATGAGAATTTAAGTAAAGTGCTCTCCGCAGAGGGAGGTCATTGTACTCTGTATGTATCAATATGTAGTTTTTTGGCGCTGTACCAGCTCCCCCGCTGGCATTTTAACAGCGGAATTCCACCTCCGGTTCAACCAAAAACGCACTGGCCTTCTTTCTTTTGAGTACAAGTCTATTAGTGAATTTGCTTTAAAAGATTCACTAATGAGGAGATCCAGACTTGAATTTTGAAAAAATTTCTTTGAGCAAGCGCGACCTAGCAAACCCCCCCTCCCCCCCCCCATATACATACATATGTATCACACCGATAACTCAAAAAATAATGAGCCGATTTAGATCACATTTTCTAAGTACCTTTCTTTTGCAAGTGGCTTGGACTAGTTCGTTAGTCATAAAATCGGCCCAGGTATTCCCAGAAAATTTAATGTTTTCTTTCGGAAAAAAATTATATCTCCGGAAATAAGAAGGTATGGGCAACGAAATTTGATACGTATGTTTTTATTATAAAGGGATAATCATGTGCCAAAATTTGAGTCTGTAAGTTTAAAGACAAAAAACTTATCTGTACTCAGTAATGTTGGTAAATTTGTTGGAAGTCCAATTCAGTTCAGAAATGGTTAAGCAAAATTTCTCACAGGGAGTTTTATAGTGGCTACATTGGAATATTATGTGGTTCAAATCTGCGATATAAAAGTTGTCACAGGTGCAGCTTGAAATATTAGTGATGCAAATCTTATGCAGATGGGATGGAAAGCACCCGTGATAAAAAAAATATCTAATTTGTACGCTTTCTGGAATATAGAGAGAAAACTTATTTTAAGAATTATATTTTATTAACCACCTCTTGATTTCTGAAAATATGCAAATACGGTATTTACTTCCTTAAAGCACTTTTATCAGCAGTATTTGAAAACAGTTTCAAAACCAAGTTTCGACGTTTCGTTTTTTTGAAAACCATCGTCAACTTTGATTTTTCAAATGGGAGCAATATTGAATTTAAACATAATTATGTTGGGCTTGTAACAATTTTACTGATGTATCACATGATGGTTCTAAAGTTAAAGATTACCAACTTGCATCAACTTTTGATTAAATTTAACCCTATTATCACCCTTTATGAAAAGAGGGTCGAAACCTATATACTCAAACAACAATATAGAACAAAATTAGGGATTTTAGAAAAAGTTAAAAAAACATAGCAATGTAATAGAAATATTTTGAGTTAACAGCCTTCAAAAAGATTCAACCTAAAAGCGCGATCTGGTTCCACATATAAGAAAATATAAAAATATTACCTGAACTGTACTTGAAAAAACCTTTCGAATGAGATATGAATGTCGCTCATCTAATTAATCACCCTGTATATCTCGGCTGCGATGCACTTTTGAAATCTGTTTTTACCGCTATTACATATGTTGTATGAGGTACTACTAGTTTTATTTCTGGGCGCTCAAAAAAAGCGATCATCCCAAAACCCAATGTAAAATGACCATACGCGTTTCAAAGTTTCCCTCCGCAAATGTTTTTTGACGTCAAACTCGAGATACTCGTGAAAACCTAAACAACTTTTCACATTTGAACCACATTGTACCTTCAACAATAACTGAGATGACTATTATAAACGATTTCCGTGATCAAGCGTATCCAGATCTAGATATCCCTGGAACTATGCAAAATCAACTATAACGTGTTAGCTTCATAAGATAGACAATCGAATTTGCAGTTCAACTAGCTGTGAAAATACCTAGATTTCAACTAAGAATAATTAACTTGACATTTCAATATCAGCAATTCGATCCTCAATTGTTCTTTTTTTGGCGTCAGAATCGAGATGCTTGTGAAAAGCTGAACAACTTTTCCCATTTGAACTACATTGTAGCTTCAGTAATAAAGGAGATAGCTATTCTAAACGATTTCCGTGAACACTCTGTATAAGAGGGTCGTAACGCAGAAAAAAAATTTGGAACAAGGTTAGGGGTTTCGAGAAAAGTAAAAAGAAGAGAACATTGTAATAGGAATATTTTGAGATAACAGCCTTCAAAAAACTTTAACTCAAAAAGCGCTATTTGGTGGCAAGAATGAGAAATTAAAAAACATTACATGAATTGTACTTGAAAAACCTTTCGAATAGTTTTTTTCCCAAAGCACTAGTTGCCCTGGTTACCCAGATATGAATGTCGCTCACCTAATGAATCGCCCTGCATATCTCGGCTCCGATACACTTTTAAAATCTTTTTTACCGCCATTACATATGTTGTATGAGGCACTATTAAGGCATGCTGGTTTTATTAGTGGCCACTAAAAAAAGTTATCATCCCAAAACCCAGTGTAAACCTGACCCCTTTCAATAGTGGACATTCTCTTCTCTGGATAATTTACATAGTATATTTATGCTTAACATTTATAAAAATATATTAAACTTGTTTGTGAAATGGATTTTTCACTTCAGTGCACAATTATCTTGGAATGTTTCTTACAATTTTTCAGGTCTAGGTATTACGGTAATTTAAATTCTCGTTAGCATCGAAACGACTGTTTCGTGATAGCAACTGGAGCGAGGCGAAAGCATAAAATGCCGAAGATCTGGGCACTTCAGAGACGCAAGGCAACTACTCAACTCGACCTAAATGAAATCTCAAAGATTATTTCTGCAAAGTAAGTAATGAAAATACGTATGTTCGTTAACTGTTAATACCTTATAAACCAAACAAAACTCTTCTAACTTCAGGTGTTTTCTCTTTTCGTAAAAATACTATGTTTCAGTGAAGTCTAAATAATCCTAAGATTTGATTAATTGTGCTGCCAATTATTAGAGATGGAACAGGATAAAAAGTTGCAATCTATGGCACACAATATGTGTTTATATAAATATAAAAATTTATATATATATCCGGGGAAAGTTATTTTCTCTAACTGGATCATCCACCTCAACAAATTCATCATTGTGAATAGAGATATTATTAAGGGTTAGTCCATATGAGTGTCAACTTTAAGAGCCAATAACAAGAGATCCAGAATTTTTATACCAGGTAGGTGCTGGTTCTTGACATGTCGGTTGCTATGCCGTATGTAAAAAGTAATAATCATGTTTAGTTCCTGATATTTTTTCTCTCTGTTAATTTCTATTGAACCCAGATTTACAGTTATAAAAACAAGAGCATTGCACTAGAAAGGTAATAAAATTCTAAATTGTTATTTCATGGTGGCAGCATTAAGCTACTTTGCTTGTTTTCATTGATAGAAAACTACAAAGGAGATAAATAATTTGCAACCCTTTCTGTGAATATATATATATATATATATATATATATATATATATATATATATATATATATATATATATATATATATATATATATATATATAAACAATTAAAACTCTGGACGCAGTAAGTACGTTATGGTAGTGAATTTTCATAAAAATATTTTTTCTTAGCAATAATGTGTTTTTTTTTAAAGCAGGCATCAAATTTGGTTACCACTATAACCTATATAGTAAAAACAATGTGCCATGTTTCATCAAAATAACTTTATTGCTTGTACTCGCTTCGGCGGTACATATACTAAAATTGGAACGATACAGAGAAGATTAGCATGGCCCCTGAGCAAGGATGAAACGCACAATCGTGAAGCGTTCCACATTTTTATCTTAACCACGATAATTAGCATGAGATTTAACCACGGTAGATATAAATCTCATCTACATCAAATTGGCATCGAGAACTCTCCACTCTGCAACTGCGATGGAACGTCTATCTGCGACTTGGATCACTTAGTATTTTCATGTTGCAGATTCAATTCCCAACGAACTAACCTTATAAATTCTTTAAAAACAACAGTGAATATTAAATTCCCGGCAAATGTATCATACCTGCTAAGTTTTCATGATAAAATGTATTCCTATTGTTGTATAGATTCTGTAGACAAATAGATTTATTATTATAATAGAACAGCATGCATACATTTATAACAAAACTGTTAATTAGATTAAGGGTCCTACTGTCTTTCCTTTATGTGGATCCCTCCTCTCGGAGGTCCAGTCTGTCTGTCTATGATGCCTTGATGGGCCCCTAGGCGTTAAAGTGCCCCTGTTAATCCTTATATAAATTTGAAAAAAAGAAACAAACAAAAAACAATTTAAAAAAGAGCAAAAAAAAAGAAAAAAAGGAAAAAAATAATTTTTATTTATAATAAATATGTGTAAGTATGTATATATATATATATATATATATATATATATATATATATATATATATATATATATATATATATATATATATATATATGTGTGTATATGTGTGTTTATATGTGTGTGTATTTACAAACTTAATGTAAAGGAAAATGTTAAACTTTAAATATTTTAAAATATATACGTGCATTTGTGTGTAGGTATGCGTAATTAAGTGTGTACATGCTGAGATTGTATTTACGTTATTAAAAATAAGAAATATAATAAAGGAAAAAATACAAACCTCAAACGAGAAGTTAAAAAATCGGTGGCTAATGACAATTCTGTCGAGGCCATACCATCTTTTTTACCACCACCACTTTATCGTTTGAAAATGTACAAAAATTTTCGAAAGTATACTTAAAGTGTTCCCGAAAAAACTCGTTTCTTGGTCAACCTTATAGGTTAATAGCAAATTGAGCTATTCAAATATAAAGCATTTGATCAAAATTAGCTACCATAACGCACTTACTACGTCCATATTTTTTTTTAACAAACATGCATTATATTTCGATGGAAAATGCAAAAATGCAATAACATAAGGCGTGTTTGATTAAAAAAAACAAGTAAATTTTTATCACCAACGACTTATGGGCCACCCTGTGATTGTATAAATAATTTTGTAAGATGTAGCTCAAGACACTCTATAATTAATATACACAATGTTTCTTTCATATCTTGTATAATAACAGATATATTGAGCCTAATTGATTTTTTACGAATATTCTACAAAAATTGTATACCCTTAAACGATGAACTCTATAGCTAAGGCTACTGCCAAGCATCAGAGAAAGAGTCTATTTAAAATGAATTTTCTGTAAAACATTCTTCTTGAGACATTTTATTTTCATAGCCCGTATTGGATTCAAGTTCTTTGCCTAAATGTTCCCAATTTTGACGTTTAAATCGCAACTTTGACGTTTTGTGGAAAACGCCAATTTATTTTTCTTTAAATGCCTATATTTTTTTTATCTTTTGACCTACAAAGCTAAATTTTGGTATGTGACTTACCTATAAGGATGTAAACCCGAGTACCCTTACTTTGTTAATTCCGGAGATATAATTTTTTTTTGAAAGAAAACGCAAAGTTTTCCGGAAAAACCTGGGCCGATTTTTCTGGCTAACAAACTTATCCAAGCCATTTGCAAAAGGATGGTATTCACCAAATTTAATAAAAATCGGCCTATTATTTTTTGAGTTATCAGTGTGATACGTATATATATATATATATATATATATATATATATATATATATATATATATATATATATATATATAAGTCGGGATCTCCTCATTAGTGAATTTTTTTAAGAAAATTCACTAAAAATGGGATAAAATTCCAAATAAAAAAAATACAATAAACGCGATAAAAATATGTGTAGCCGTTGAAGCAACTAGATCTTATATACTTAGTTTGTAATCAGCACCTGGACATTTTTTTAACACATACGTTTCGTTATTATAATCACTTATAAAAAACTACTTTTTAATAACTATTGCCATCTCAAGCCATGAGGGTAGTTTTTACCCACATATTTATTGGTGCTCATATTTTGAAACTAGCTTTCAAGGTTTTTTCATCAGCCACAAATTAGATCAAATTAATTAGTGTGACAACTTTTCCACTAGATGGCCGCCCAAGGAATTGTACCCAAGAGCTCTTTCTTTTCAGGCTGACGTCTAGCAGCCTGCAGCACAAGGGTGACAAAAAGATCTTAAGACAAACATTGTTACTACCACTACCCGTTACGCCATTCCTATAAAGCCTATTCTACTACTTAACAATATTTCTCTATGCACGTCTGTCCTGCCATGGTATGTTTGCTCTCTTATAACACAACCTTCTGTTATTTTTCTTCCAAAATATATCGTCCCCAATATCCGACCAAGCTGTCCTGGGTCTCCCACGGCCTCTCTTACGTTTCACTTACATGAGTAGATAGTTTATATGAGTTATACAACACCCTCCTCCTCCTCCCAAGGCAACTCTCCTCTCAAGGATGCCCCCTTCCAGGGTCAACACTCCTCTCAAGATTGCCTCCTCCCAAGGTAAACACGCCTCTCAAGGTTGACTCCTCTCAAGGTCGAATCTCCTCGCAAGGTTGACTCCTTACAAGGTCAAAACTCCTCGCAAGATCAACACTCCTCTCAAGGTCACTTCACTTTGAATATATAGGTGATCAAATTTTATTTCTGAAGTTTTAATATAGTCGTGTGCGTGAAGTGAGTAGAAATGTTTTTGTGATTAACAGCAGTAATATGTTTTATGGGAGGTCTATGATAGAATGGAAAAAAATTGAAAGAAAGAAATCTACAACGGTTTCCTTATTATGCGAGTGGAAACCATACTGTGCAGAGGAATATATTTTTGGAAGTCGCAGCGCTCTATGAATTCTTGAAGAGAGGTATAGAATGGGGTAGACAAAAGTGTCCGATTATTTATGTGTCAGCTGCTTCAAATGAATCATCGACTCTTTGCTCCGAATGTTTACCGTCAGCAATATATGCAGCATATTCAGAGCTATATATGCAGATACCATGCTTACTCTAAAGTGCTTGCATATTGTTTTTATTGTAAGAGGAAGGTCAAAGCTGATATTGTGGAGAAATGTTCGAGCCCGTGGAAGACAAGGTAGTAGGCGTGTGGGTTCAAATGAAAGAAAATAATTGTGACGGTGATGTGGGAAGTGACAGTAAATAATTGTAAATTTAAATATATGGGTACTTAAGTAAAATATGTGATAATGTCATAAACGTAATTCAATGTTGACTTTATTTAATTCATTTTAATTGTAGTATGACATCGCTAGTAAAGAAATGTGTTTCTACACATTTATCAAGAAAGTTTCATTACAAAAGTTCGTTCCTCTCCAATATAAATTTAATCGTCAGCTATGTAAATATATTGGGACATTGTTTAGTTTTTATGCCCAAACTAAGCATTGAAAAAATATTTTATAAAAAAAAAGTTGTTAACGATAAGAACATATTCTAATAATTAGTTGAATAAAAGTGTAACATTGAAATAATAGGGTGATACACGCTTTTTGAGATTTTTTTTATTGTTTACCTTAATGCTTCAAGAAGAACTGAGAACGGTTAATTTTAAAGCCCATTTGTGACTGTATTATTGGGTGTTCAAATTTTCACCGCTAGTTTGGATAGTGCCCTTTTGGCACTTCAAAACAAAAAAAACTTTATTTCGAAATTACAACAAGTTTAATTATAATTTTAAAACAAAGGAGAAATACACGATGTTTAATGTTGAAACACTCGTAATAAATTCTAACATAATATTGTAACTTACTTGTATATATAAAGTCAAATATGCTTAGCTAACATTATAAAATAAAACAACTTAAACTAAATAATTATGATGACTATGATTATTCAGCGGTTTTAGTCTTTCCGCGTTGAACGACTGCTTCGATCCTATTACTCTACTAACACGAGATATCAGTATAGCATTATACAGGGTGCTGTAACTCCTCCCTTGCCAGATGAGATTTAGGGTACCTAAATCTTGAAATTGATGTCCTCCAGGGGAACTTCGTGGGTCTTCTTAAGTTCGTTGACGATTTTGGACTCGACTGCGGAACTGGTTATTCTGCCTTTAAATTTCCAAAAACAGAAACATGCTACTGTTAATAAAAGAACATAAACAGTTAAAGTAAAAACACTAATCGAAGTATGAATTACAGGAACACTTATTGTTTGTAGTAACTCCTTCTGATGCTGTAGTTGGGATTTCACTAAATTCAATTCATCTAAATTTATAGATTCTAGATGTAAAGGCACAATGTTAAGTTTTGAGTTCATGGACAGTTCACTAAATTTGAGTTCGGGTAACGGCACATAGAAAAGTTTTTTAATTTCAGATTGATGAGAACTTACTGTTTGTCCTTTGATTTTTACCTCACAGCCTTCTTCTATTTTTACCAGATAACTACCATCTATGGCCATGATTTTACGGTCATCGCTGCATCTGTAGTTGACTATATTTTCTACTGGAGAGATGATAATCCATTTACTTTCGCTGATCTTCTGAATCTTCACATCTTCTATTAACATCTGGTGATGCTCACAATTGTTATACTGGTTGGAGAACTTTATTAATTGTATTTCACAAGGGCTGTTTGGACTGATGTGATTCATTGTTTGAGCTTGACACAGGAATTCAGTTCGTCGGACCTCTCGACATGGTCCATCATGGAGTTTGTAATTTTCATCATTCAAGGAAAGGTATTTTGAATGGGGAATTAATGTTAGAAATGTGTGGGTCAAACTATTACGAATGGGAAAGAAATATAAATGATAGTAATCGTAATATGCTGACTCAACCAAAGGTACATCTAAAATGAATGTTAACTGAGTGGTTTTGTAATAGCTTTTAATAGTAATTATTTCTTCATAAAGGGCCATATTATCTATATTTACCTTATATGGCAAATTTACTTTATGTCTTTGAATTTTATTAAGCTCTATCAATAAATCATCTGTTTCTAAAATAGAGGGATGCATTGTCTTTAATTTAGCAAACGTTATTGCATTAACAAAAGTCTCCAAAATATTCTTAATTCCCGTTATTTCGGTAATTAACTGAACAAAGAGCATTTGAGCTATGATTACTATGTCCATGTAATCCTGTCTTAAGTCTTCAGCTTCAAAATTTTTCGTTAGAAATTCAATACGGTCTGCTCTCTTTTTTTGATTGTTAGTCAAAATGTAAACTGTTTGATTAAATTTGCTAATAGCGGTTTCTGTTAGTGACATTTGATTTTTTTGAATTATTTCTAATTTATTTTGGTTACTAGTTAGCTCTAAAATTGTTGAGTCATAACGTTTAGCATCATTATCATCTAAATTTCCTGTGATTGACTTAATTACTGTTCCGAGTCCGTTTAACAAACCTCTCTTTTTTCGATTTAAACTTGATGGTATAATTTGTTTGAAAATTTTGTTGGTTTCACTTATTTCATGGAATAACACATTTTGAGAGTTACGTAGTTCTTCATAATAGGATTCATTATAAGGGGAGTTTTGTATAGAGATGTTCAGGTGATAGGATGTGTTTTGTAAAAAGTTATAGTCTTGTAAAAGTGGTTGTAGTTCAATCGTTCTAATCAATGTCCATTTATCGATTGCGTTCTGCATAGTTCCTATTTTTAGGGGTAGCAGTCCAGGGTTGTCATTCAGTCTGTTAAACTCTACCTGTCCAAGGACATGGGTGAGGAAGAGGATTGACCTGAAACATTAGGTCGTTTTAGATTTCGTAGATGTCATTTAGCTATTTGTTAATTTTTGCTAATTAGTGCAACATTTTTATCTGTAACTTTTATCAATTCAAATGGACCTTCGAATTTTGGATTATTTTTATTTCGTTTATCTACTTTAGTATAGACATGTGTTTCCTTATTAAATAAAGCGGTGTCATCTTTGGAATTTCTGCCGGACAAAACTCTTAATTTATTTTTTTCTAAATTCTCTTTAATTTTTTCGTACATTAAATTTAGTTTATTTTTATGTTGTAATAGGTACTCTTGCAAGAGTTTTTGTTGATCGTTTATATCATACACATCTTTACTAGAAGTATGACCTAAGACAATATCAAAAGGGGTAAAATTTGTGGCTGAATGAGTGGAATGATTGTATGCCATAATCGCATAACACATAATTTTTGTTATCGGGTCTTTTGGATAAATTTGACGTAATATGCGTATGTGTTCTAATAAAGTTGAATGCAAGCGTTCTATGAGACCGTTAGAATTTGGATTTCTGGGGGTGGTGAAATGAACTTTTATCTTGTGCAAATTAAATAATTGTTTAACAGTTTCTGAGCATAGCTCTGAACCATTGTCACTTACTATTTGCTCGGGTGTTACGTAGTAAGAAAAATCCTGAATTAAAGCATTACAGGTTTCTATCGGATTTTTACTACTAATAGCTACTGCTTGTCCTAATTTGGAAAATGAATCAATTAAAGTTAAATATATTAGATTTTCAATTATAAATGTATCTATATGTAAAATTTGGAAAGGTTTACTTGGAGTTTCTGTAAGCATTAAAGGTATATTAGGTGGGTTACGGTCATATTTTGCTCTTTTACATATTTCACAATTATTTATAAACTCAGTAACTTTTTCTTTCATGTGTGAAAAATAATATTTATTAGCTATTTCTTTAAGTGTCTCATTAATACCACGATTATTAGTTTTAGAGGTGTGATAACTTTGTATTACTTCTTGAATATCAGCTGTGTCAGCCAAAGGAATTCTACGTTTCGGACAGCTTATTATTTCAGGGCCATTATCATTAAATAGTTCAGTGTAAATATTACTAAAGTCTTTATATAATTGATCGGTTTCAAAATTAAAATAATAACGTTTATTTGAAACGGTATAATCTCGTAAAAATTTAACAATATGGTCTCTATTATTTTGTCGAGGAATTTGCACTAAGTATTTAGTTTGATTATAAATTTTTACCTGTATTACTGGTCTAGGGTTATAATTTACTGGGGAAATATAATATTGATTCGGTTGTTTTTCAATGGGATTTTCAGATATTTGTATACTTTTTTTCGGTTCAACATTTACTTGAGAATGATCACTTTCGTCCGAGTTTTCAGTTGGTTTTTGTGCGAGTAAATTACGTCTTAGTTCACTTAAAGGGATATCTTCTGAATTTGGACTATTAGGAATTTCGATTGGGATAAAAGGCATTTCCGGTGGAGTCATAGGTGGTATATATTCATTTGTCGGCTGTGGTAATATCATACTTAAAGGAGGTGTATTTAGTTCACGGTCAAAGTCCTGTAAACGTCTCTCATTACTGTCTACATTATTAAACGTAGATGAAATCTCATCATCTAGAGCATTTACCTGTATGCGAGATAATGCGTCAGCATTCGTATTGTATTTGCCTTTTTTATATATAATTTCATAGTCGTACTCTTCCAGTTTTAATCTCCACCTAGTTAATTTTGAATTTGGTTCTTTTAATTTCATTAACCAAACTAATGGTCTATGATCGGTGTAAATGTAAAATTTGCGTCCGTATAAATATGGCCTAAAATATTTAGTCGCCCAAACTATAGCTAAAAGCTCTTTTTCTATAGTCGAATATTTTTGTTCACTATTATTTAGGGTGCGAGATGCATAACTTATTGGTTTATCACTACCTAAAGGTCCTTGCGATAACACTGCCCCTAAAGCTACATTTGAAGCGTCTGTCGTTAAAATAAAAGGTTTTGTAAAGTCGGGATATTGTAAAATAGGGTCATTCATCAAAATGTTTTTACAAGTTTCAAAAGACTCAAGGAAATCTTTGTCATGATTTATATTGGCATTTTTCTTAAGGCATTTAGTTAGTGGTTTAGTCAATTTTCCAAAATCGCGTATAAATTTTCGATAATACCCTACAAGACCTAAAAAGCCTTTGATTTCTTTACGGGTCTTGGGAAGTGGATACTGTTTTATAGCCTTAATCTTATCTGGATTAGGTTTCACCCCCCGATCTGTGATTATATGCCCAAGATACATTACTTCCTTCTTTAGAAATTCGCTTTTATCGAGCTGAATTTTTAGGTTGGCCTGCCTTAATCTTTCAAATACGTCTTTTAGTCTTTCAATATGTTCCTGAAGGGAAGTTGAAAATACTATGATGTCATCTAGATAGGAAAAACATTTTTCGTTTTGTATACCCCTAGGAATATTTTGCATTAGGCGCTCGAAACATGGTGGCCCATTGATTACTCCAAAAGGGAGGCGCATATACTCAAAATGGCCGACCTGCGTTGAGAAGGCAGTTTTTTCAACATCTTCTGGTGCCATTTCAATTTGATGGTAACCAGAGGCTAAGTAATATTGTGTGGTGTAATATTGGCTTCGTCCAAGTTTGTCTAAGATGTCGGAAATATTAGGAAGAGGATATTTGTCCGGGATAGTTTTGGCATTTAATTTACGATAATCTATTACCATACGAAATTTTTGTTTACCACTGCTGTCCTTTTTCTTTGGAATCACTAATACAGGGCTGGACCATGGGGAACAGGATGGTCGAATTATACCTTGTTTTAGTAAGTCGTCTACTTGTCGTTTAACTTCTTGTTGTTGAGCATGGGGTAAGCGATACGGTCTTACATAAACTGGATCTGGGTCAGATAATCTAATATGATGTTTTATTTGATGTGAAAATGTGAGAGGGTTCCTTCACAATAAAATATATCTTTATATTCCTTACATAAAGCTTCATTTGCTGTTTTTTCTTCAATATTTAAATGATCAAGTCTAAGTTTTTCTAAATTTTGATTTTGAAGATATTCTAATTCTATCCCTGAGAAATCTACGTCCATATGTTCGTCAATGTGTTCAGTGAAATTTAATTCTGTTTCCGTAATTGGGTCAAGTTTCAATGGCGAGTTTAATATTACTTGTATATGTTTATCTGTACTATTCAAGACACTCACATATGAAAAACCCTGATCTACGTTAACTAATGACTCTGGTATTTCTACTCCAGGCCGCAATGTTAATTTCGATAAAACGCCAGTATTTGAGGAACAGGAAACTGGAATTTTAATAATTTTCTCTGTTCTTGCTTCTATTTCAATTTTAAAATTTTGATACGTTCTTTTATAAGTATTATGTTGTTCAGACGGCAAATAAAGTGGAATTACTGCTTTATCTGTAACTAATTTTCTATTTTTTAAATCTATTCTGGCTCCTAACCTTTGTAATAAGTCAGAGCCAATCAGACCATGATATTGGTTACTAATATTAAAAATGTAAAATTTATATTTTGCTTTTCCTGTGTTAAACATTAATGGTAAGGGAATTTTTGCAATTTCGTTATGTGTACTTGTCTGATAGACGGATTTGATTTGAAAATATTCATTTTCCATAAAATTTTTGTAATAAGTATAAGCTAAAGATGGGCACAATAAAGATTTCGTACTACCACTGTCCAACATGAATTTTAAATTTATACCAGGCACGATTACATAGGGTAGTTTGGGCAATTATCTAAATTAACCTGTATTATCTGTTCTGATCTAAATTCAGGCTTGAATGAAAATTTTCTTCATGTTCGGTATAATCATTAAAATTATCTCTAGGTTCATAATAATTTTCAGGGTAAGGTTCTGAAAAGTTATCAGGTTCATAATATTCAGAATTTGTTACATTATATTCATAATTTCCTTGACTAAAATTTGTGTCGTTGTAGTCATTGTTTTGTATAGGTCTGTCAGATTGTACTTCGTGATGATAAAGTTCCTCACTCGTATATCGTCTGTTTTGTGTATTAGGTATGGTATTTGACGGTCTATGATTTCTGGTCGACGTTTCCATAGGGGTAGGCTTGTAAGTCGGAACAAAATTAGGGTTGGGTCGGAAAACATTTCTATTAGAATTTCTTGCGAAATTTTGTGAAGCAGGTTGATAATGAGGTATCTGTTGTTGAATGTTTTGTTTTCTCTCAAAAGGATTTAGTTGTGGAAAATTATTTCTCGCAAATTGTGAATTAGATGGTCTTTGATTAAATGGTTGATTACTAGAAAATGGTTTATGAAAATTACCTAGATTTTGAGAAGTAAAACTATGTTTGAATGGTTTATTTTAGAAATGGTTACTATTACTGTTTTTATTAGGTGTATTAGTATGCATATATTTCATTTGTTTTTCGCCATATTGGAAATTTTCTTCCTCTACGACTAATGCCATAGCTTGCTCCAAATGTATCGGTTTTTGTAATCTAATTGCAAGTCCTAATTGTCCGTGCAGTCCATGTAAAAAGGTCTGCAAGGCCATTTTGTCATAAATTTCATTTTTTACTAAACGAATATTGTTATCATCTATAGTTAATCTTAATTTACTTTGTAGCAAACTTCTAGCATCTTGTATTCGCATACCAAATTGATAGGGCGTTTCATTTTGATTCGGTTTAAGTAACATTAAGTCTCTAGCTAAACAATCTTCATCTCTCTGGTCTGAAAAATATTGTTGTAAGAGAAGTTTTATTCGGGGCCAATTTGTGGCATCTTCTCTACTGGCTATTAAAGATTTTGCTCTTCCCTCTAGTTTATTAACTATTATTCTAAGTATCCAATTATTACGGTCATTATTTAAATTTTGTGTATCAACAAAAGATGATAAGAAATTTTCACAAGCTCCAATAAATAATGCCAAAGTGGCTTGATCCCCGTCATAACTGGGAATTGCATTAATATGATAAGATTCAATTTTAGTTTGTGCAGCAACGTTTTGTTCAGTCATTTTAATATTTTGATTTTCTAACGTAAAATTATTTTCTAAATTTAACACTAATTTGGCTGGTTTAATAATATTTTGTCTAGAAATGTTCTTAAAATTTTTATCTGAATCAGACATACACAATTATAAAATTTATGGGATAAATATATAAAGGATAATGAAAATTACTCACAATAATTTTTCCATATGCTTAATTATGAAGTCGGCAATGTTGTCCTTCTTCGCTGACGATTTTTGGTCACTTCTATCTATACTTGACTTGGCCCTTCGAGGTTGGCGATGATGTCCTTCCTTTTGTGGCTGTGTTGTCTTCTGCTAGTGGTGGCTTCTGCTGTTGAGGTTGGCGATGATGTCCTTCCTCGTTGACGATGTTTGTCACTATAAATTTTGTAGGTTGCAGGTTTTTAACGATAAAAATCGACGTGTACCTTTGCGATTTTTGTCAAAAATACACTTAAACCTATCCTACCGACTGCGCCAGTTTGGATAGTGCCCTTTTGGCACTTCAAAACAAAAAAAACTTTATTTCGAAATTACAACAAGTTTAATTATAATTTTAAAACAAAGGAGAAATACACGATGTTTAATGTTGAAACACTCGTAATAAATTCTAACATAATATTGTATCTTACTTGTATATATAAAGTCAAATATGCTTAGCTAACATTATAAAATAAAACAACTTAAACTAAATAATTATGATGACTATGATTATTCAGCGGTTTTAGTCTTTCCGCGTTGAACGACTGCTTCGATCCTATTACTCTACTAACACGAGATATCAGTATAGCATTATACAGGGTGCTGTAACTCGCTTCGGCAGTGCAACCTAAAACATGCTGGACAATATATAAAAATAAGGTAACATATTTTTTTCTGACAAAATCAAGCATGCTACGAAAAAGTGTTCACTATAAAAGTTGTTTTTTACCAGTGTACAAAGCAGGGATAAAGGTTTTAGGCTAAATAGAGACTTGGTTGTAGGGAGACTTGGATATATGACCAGTTGCAGGAATAACACTACTAAGTGGTCTCTAAGCAAAAGGTGATTTTATTAAGAATATAATGAAATATATCTACAAGTGATGTTAAAATGGTAAATACTGAGTTCTAAAACAATTGGTACATTTACATGTTATCATTCATGTTTCTTTATTTAATTTATGCCACAACAGTTTTATATTCGTTAATTTACGGCATTGGCAGATTGGCGTTGGAAAACACACTGAAGGAATGTGCTGACATAGGGATTTCTATGTTCACTTGAATTAAAGGTCAGTTGCAAATCGAGCTTGTTACAGCAAAGCTTCGTGACATTGCACTTTATAGCCACAGGTGTTTGACTAGGTCACATAGGTAGACATGGAGTCACTTGGGACCACCCCCTTCACTTTTGTCTGCGGATGCGTTGACATTTGACAGCTGCCAGATGTCACTTGTCAGTTGACAGCTGTCGCCATATGTCAGTGGATGACGTCTAACATGTTAGCTAACGAGACATGTTCCAATATGTCGGCTAATGTGTCATCTGTCAGCCAGCGTCACATGTTCCAAGATGGCGGGAGTCAGTTGACATTTGTCAGCTGACGTCACATGTTCCAATGTTGCTGCTGTCAGGTCCCAAGTTTCCGCCATGTGGTTATACACACGTGTTATTGGTTGAACAGGTGCCGGCTGCCCGAGTTAC
Source organism: Tillus elongatus (assembly GCA_964006375.1). Taxonomy (NCBI): domain Eukaryota; kingdom Metazoa; phylum Arthropoda; class Insecta; order Coleoptera; family Cleridae; genus Tillus; species Tillus elongatus. Next base: position 141,489,221 of record OZ023263.1, on the reverse strand, counting down.
AGTACCCTGTATAATGCTGTACTGATATCAGACATTAGTGTAGCAATAGGATGGAAGCAGTCGTTCACCGCGGAAATACGAAAACCGCTGATTAATTATAGTCAACGTTATTATTTAGTTTAAGTTGTTTTATTTTATAATGTTAGATAAGCATAATAAATTTTATATTAAGAAGTAAGGTACAATATGATATCAGAATATATTACGAGTGTTTCCACATTAAAAATCGTGTATTTCTCCTTTGTTTTGAATTATAATTAAACTTTTAATTTACAAAATACAGTTTGTTTTGTGTTAAGGTGCCAAAAGAGCCTTATCCAAACTGGCGCAGTCGTTAGTATAGGTTTAAAGTGTATTTTTGACAAAAATCGCAAAGGTACACGTCCATTTTTATCGTTTAAAAACCCGCAACCTAAAAATTAAAAGTGACAAACATCGTCAACGAGGATGGACATCATCGCCAAACTCATAAAGCCATCAACAGCAGAAGCGACCACTAGCGAAAGACAACACAGCCATCATATGGGAAGGACATCATCGCCAACCTTGAAGGGCCAAGTACAAATAGAAGAAGTGACCAAAAATCGTCAGCGAAGAAGGACAACATTGCCAACTTCATAATTAGGCAAATGGATAAGTACACTTGGATAACACCCAAATCACCACAACACATATTTCAGAGACCTTACGATCGTTTCATTGACAATGTCAACATCTTCAGAGGAAGAAAATTCTAACCAGAATTTTCTTCCTCTGGAGATGTTGACATTGTCAACGAAACGATCGTAAGGTCTCTGAAATATGTGTTGTGGTGATTTGGGTGTTCTTCAAGTGTACTTATTAGTGCTCATCACAGGTTCCAGTTTTCACATAGTAAGCAAATGGAGAAATTATTGTGAGTAATTTTCATTATCCTTTATACATTTATCCTGTAACTTTTATAATTATGTATGTCTGACTCAGATAAAACTTTTAATATCATTTCTAGACAAAACATTATTACACCAGCCAAATTACTAATAAATTTAGAAAATAATTTTACGTTAGAAAATAAAAATATTAATGACTGAACAAAACGTTGCTGCACAAACAAAAATTGAATCTGATCATATTAATGCAATTCCCAGTTATGACGGGGATCAAGTCACTTTGGAGTTATTTATTGGAGATTGTGAAAACTGTTTGTCGTCTTTTGTTGATGCGAAAAATTTAAATAATGACCGCAATAACTGGATCCTTAGAATAATAGTCAATAAATTAGAGGGAAGAGAAAAATCTTTAATAGTTAGTAGAGAAGATGCCACGAACTGGCCCCGGATAAAACTTCTCTTACAGCAATATTTTTTAGATCAAAGAGATGGATATTGCTTAGCTAGAGACCTAATGTTACTTAAACCTAACCAGAGCGAAACTCCATGTCAGTTTGGTACGCGAATACAAGATGCTAGAAGCTTGTTAAAAAGTAAATTAAAATTAACTATAGATGATAACAATATTCGTTCAGTAAAAAATGAAATTTATGACAAAATGGCCTTGCAGACCTTTTTACATGAACTGCACGGACAATTAGGACTTACTATTAGATTACAAAAACCAATACATTTGGAGCAAGCTATGGCATTAGCAGTAGAGGAAGAAAATTTCCAGTATAGCGAAAAACAGATGAAGTATATGCATACTAACACATCCAATAAAATCAATAATAGTAACAATTTTCAAAATAAACCATTCCCAAATAGTTTTTCCTTCTCAAAATCTAGGTAATTTTCATAAACCATTTTCTAGTAATCAACCATTTAACCAAAGACCATCTAATTCACAATTTTCGAGAAATAACTTTCCACAACTAATATATTTTAATAGAACACAAAGCATTCAACAACAGAGACCCACTTATCAATCTTTTTCACAAAATTTCGCAAGAAATTCCAATAGAAATGTATTCAGACCTAATCCTAATTTTGTTCCAACTTATAAGCCTACTCCAATGGAAACTTCCACTAAAAATCATAGACCGTCAAATCCCATACCTAATACACAAAACAGACGATATACGAGTAAGGAACTTTATCATCACGAAGTACAGTCTGACAGACCCATACAAAACAATGACTATGACAATACAAATTTCAATCAAGAAAATTATGAAAATAATGAAACAAATTTTGAATATTGTGACCCTGATAACTTTTCAGAACATTACCCTGAAAATTATTATGAACCTAGAGATAATTTTAATGATAATTATTATACTGAACATGAACCAAATTTTAACTCGAGCCTGAATTTAGATCAAAACAAATAATACAGGTTAATTTAGATAATTGCCCTAAACTACCTTACGTAATCGTACCTGGTATAAATTTAAAATTTATGTTGGATATTGGTAGTACGAAATCTTTATTGTGTCCATCCTTAGCTTATACTTATTACAAAAATTTTATGAATATTTTCAAATCAAATCCATCCATCAGACAAGTACACATAACGAAATTGCAAAATTTCCTTTACCATTAATTTTCAACACAGGAAAAGCAAAATATAAATTTTACGTTTTTAATATCAGTAACCAATATCATGGCCTGATTGGTTCTGATTTATTACAAAGATTAGGAGCCAGAATGGACTTTAAAAATAGACAACTAAATACAGATAGAGCAACAATTCCACTTTATTTGCTGTCTGAACAACAGAATATTAATAAAAGAACTTTTAAATTTTAAAATTGAAATAGAAGCAAGAACAGAGAAAATTATTAAAATCCAGTTTCATGTTCAACTACTACTGGCGTTTTATCGAAATTACCATTGCGACCTGGAGTAAAAATACCAGAGTCATTAGTTAACGTAGATCAGGGTTTCTCATATGTGAGTGTCCTGAATAGTACAGACAAACATATACAAGTAATATTAAACTCGCCATTGAAACTTGACCCAATTACGGAAACAGAATTAAATTTTACTGAACACTTTGACGAACACATGGACGTAGATTTCTCAGGGATAAAATTAGAATATCTTCAAAATCAAAGTTTAGAAAAACTTAGACTTGATCATTTAAATATTGAAGAGAAAAACGAAATTGAAGCTTTATGTAGGGAATATAAAAATATATTTTATTGTGAAGGAGTCCCTCTCACATTTTTACATCAAATAAGACATCATATTGGATTATCTGACCCAGATCCACTTTATGTAAGACCGTATCGCTTACCCCATTGTCAACAGCAATAAGTTAAACGACAAGTAGACGACTTACTAAAACAAGGTATAATTTGACCATCCTGTTCCCCATGGTCCAGCCCTGTATTAGTGATTCAAAAAAAAGGATCGTAGTGGTAAACAGAAATTTCGTAAGGTAATAGATTATTGTAAATTAAATGCAAAAACTATCCCGGACAAATATCCTCTTCCTAATATTTCCGACATTTTAGACACAGTTGGACGAAGCCACTCTTGACTTAGCTTCTGGTTACTATCAAATTGAAATGGCACCAGAGGATATTGAAAAACTGCCTTCAGCACTCAGGACGGACATTTCGAATACTTAAGACTCCCTTTTGGGGTAATCAATGGGCCACCCTGTTTTGAGCGCCTAATGCAAAATATTCTTAGCGGTATACAAAACTGAAAATGTTTTTCCTATTTAGATGATATCATAGTATTTTCAAATTCCCTTCAGGAACATATCGAGAGACTAAAAGACCTATTCGAGAGATGAAGACATGCCAATCTAAGGATTCAGCTTGATACAAGCGAATTTTTAAGGAAGGAAGTAATGTATCTAGGGCATACAATAACAAATCGGGGGGTGAAACCTAATCCAGATAAGATTAAAGTCATAAAACAGTATCCACTTCCCAATACCCGTAAAGAAATGTAAGGATTTTTAGGTCTTGTAGGGTATTATAGAAAATTTATACGCGATTTCGGAAAATTAACGAAACCACTAACTAAATACCTTATTAAAAATGCCAATATAAGTCATGATAAAGATTTCTTTTGTCTTTTGAAACTTGCAGAAACATTCTGATGAATGACCACCGTATTTTATAATATCCCAACTTTACAAAACCTTTTATTTTGACGATATACGCTTCAAATGTAGCTTTAGGGGAAGTGTTATCACAAGGGGCTTTGGGTAGTGATAAACCAATAAGTTATGCATCTCGCACCCTAAATGATTTGGAACAGAAATATTCGACCATAGAAAAAAGCTTTTAGCTATACTTTGGGCGACTAAATATTTTAGGCCATATTTATACGGACGTAAATTTTACATTTACACCGATCATAGACCATTAGTTTGGTTAATGAAACTAAAAGAACCAAATTCAAAATTAACTAGGTGGAGATTAAAACTAGAGGAGTACGACTATGAGATTCCATATAAAAAAGGTAAATACAATACGAACGCTGACGCATTATCTCGCATACACATAAACGCTCTAGATGATGAGATTTCATCTACGTTTAATAATGTGGACAGTAATGAGAGACGTTTACAAGACCTTGACCGTGAACACCTCCTTTAAGTATAATATTACCACAGCCGACAAACGAATATATACCACCAATGACTGCACCTGAAATGTCATTTATCCCAATCGAAATTCCAAGTAGCCCAAATTCAGAAGATATCCCTTTAAGTGAACTAAGACGTAATTTACTCGCACACAAACCAACTGAAAACTCTGACGAAAGTGATCATCCTCAAGTAAATGTTGAACCAAAAAAAGGTATACAAATATCTGAAAATTCCATTGAAAAACAACCGAATCAATATTATATTTCCACAGTAAATTCTAACCCTAGACCAGTAAAACAGGTAAAAATTTATAATCAAACTAAATACTTAGTGCAAATTTCTCGACAAAATAATAGAGATCATATTGTTAAATTCCTACGAGATTATACCGTTTCCAATAAACGTTATTATTTTAATTTTGAAACTGATCAATTATATAAGGACTTTAGTAATATTTACACTGAACTGTTTAATGGCCCTGAAATCACAAGCTATCCAAAACGCAGAATTCCTTTGGCCGACCCAGCTGATATTCAAGAAGTAATACAAAATTATCACACCTCCAAAACTAGTCATCGTGATATTAATAAGACACTTAAAGAAATAGCTAATAAATATTATTTTTTACACATGAAGGAAAAAGTTACTAAATTTATATATAATTGTGAAATATGTAAAAGAGCAAAATATGACCGTAACCCACCTAATATACCCTTAATGCTCACAGAAACTCCAAGTAAACATTTCCAACGTTTATATAAAGATACATTTATAATTGAAAATCAAATTTATTTAACTTTAGTTGACTCATTTTTCAAATTAGGAGAAGCAGTAGCTATTAGTAGTAAAAATCCGATCGAAACCTGTAATGCTTTAATTCAGTATTTTTCTTACTACGGAACACCAGAACAAATAGTAAGTGATAATGGTTCAGAGCTATGCTCAGAAACTGTGAAACAATGATTTAATTTGCACAAGATAAAAGTTCATTTCACCACCCCCAGAAATCCAAACTCTAACGGTCTCATAGAACGCTTTTTTTTTTTTTTTGTTCCCTCAGGGCTCGTCCGCGGCCTTGCCGCCCCGATAGCACCGCAACCCTTGGTTGATTGTGCATACCCCTAGTCTTACTCCACCCATTCCAAAATCACTGTGCCTTGAACTAGTCTGCACAGCGATTGGTAGGGTGAAGTTTTATATTGCTCTGTCTCCGGTCTAGAGTGACCGTAGATCAGTTGTCTTTTCCGGTCCAGAGCTATACACTCGCACAAGATGTGCTGGGCTGATTCCTCCCCCTCGCCGCAGAGTCTGCATGCGAGGTCCCCTTCGAACCGCCCCATTTTATGTAGGTGTTTCTTGACGGCCATGTGTCCCGTCAAGAGACCTGTTGTGTTTCTGAGCTGTCCTCTGCTAAGGTTTAGCAGCTCCACAGCTCTCTTTGAACTGGGTCCGTCAATTATTGACTTCCCATGTCTGAGCCCTGGACAGTCCGCCCAGTACACCTTGTGTTGGTTTCTGACCCAGGACTTAATGGCTCCCCTGGCAGTGCTCTTTGACACGCCCAGAGCCGGTTCTGGTCCCATAAATGGTTCTGCTGACCCCCTCTTTGCGAGACTGTCAGCTTCTTCATTGCCTTTGACCCCCGAGTGACCCGGCACCCAGATGAGGGTCACCTCATTCTGCCCAGCCAGGTCGCTCGTCTCGTCTCGGCACTCACTCACCAGCCAGGAATTTACCCGTGGGCTACTTAGTGCCTTAAGGGCTGCCTGGCTGTCTGTGGCTATGAGGATCCGCTTGTTGGTGTAGCCCCTCCTCTTGTTCTCCCGCACACAGTGCAGGATGGCGTACATCTCGGCCTGAAACACCGTTGCATGGGCTCCGAGGGAAATACTGTGACTTACCCTCGGTCCTTCCGAGTAAACACCTGCCCCCGTCCCACGCTCCCCGCCAGATCCGTCCGTGAACCAGACGAGCGCGTCCCGTGGTATGCCCGGTGTCTCCTCCCGCCATGCCCCGCGATCAGGGATTTCCACTGTGAAGTTGTTTTCCCTGCACATTCGCGGGCTCGCGAAGTCTGACCTCATTTCAAGCATGGGTTCCTTCACGATCTCCTGAATTTTGCAGTGGCCCCCGAAGCCTGGGTTGATCTTCAGTCTACCATTGCAGGCTAGTCTGTATAGTCCTAGCCTGGCCTCTCCCATAATAACGAAGTGTAGGGGGGGTAGATCCAGCAACACCTCCATGGCGGCTGTTGGGGTTGAAGACATGGCCCCTGTGATGCCTAGGCAAGCCATCCTTTGGATCTTGCCTAGTTTTTGTTTGGTACTGGATTGTGTCACCTTAGGCCACCAGACCAGTGCCGCATATGTTAACGATGGTCTGACCACCCTTGTGTACAGCCAGTGGGCCATACTAGGTCTTAGTCCCCACGTTTTTCCATATAGCCGCCTAGTGACGGCTAAGGTCATGACTGCCTTACGCAGTATTTTTCCAATGTGACCATTCCAGGTTAGCTTAGAGTCCAATACGACCCCAAGATATTTTACCTCCCTGGCCATTGGAACGCTCCTACCGTATAGAGTGAGAGTTCTGTGGCTTTCACACTTCCTCCTCCTCGTAAACGGCATAGAACGCTTGCATTCAACTTTAATAGAACACATACGCATATTACGTCAAATTTATCCAAAAGACCCGATAACAAAAATTATGTGTTACGCGATTGACATACAATCATACCATTCATTCAGCCACAAATTTTACCCTGTTTGATATTGTCTTAGGTCATACTTCTAGTAAAGATGTGTATGATATAAACGATCAACAAAAAATATTGCAAGAGTACCTATTACAACATAAAAATAAACTAAATTTAATGTACGAAAAAATTAAAGAGAATTTAGAAATAAATAAATTAAGAGTTATGTCCGCAAGAAATTCCAAAGATGATACCGCTCTATTTAATAAGGAAACACACACACACACACACACACACACACACACACACACACACATATACATATATATATATATATATATATATATATATATATATATATATATATATATATATATATATATATATATATATATATATATATATATATATATATATATATATATATATATACATGTATCCTGTACTTTGGGGACAGTATTACATACACATGCTACACTTTGAGGTCTTTTGTACACTTTGGGGTCGGGTCCCAAAGTTACATAGCATATTCACTACACTTTGGGGTCGGACCTCAAATTCAGTGTCTGGTACGAGGAGTTTCTTTTTATGAGACCGTGTCGACACGTCTGGGCGTTGGCTGTATGAATGGTGAAAAACGAGATACGATGATGGAATATTATTATAATTTCTACTCATACAATCACGCAAAGTCATTATACCATGGCGAGCAACTGCATTATGTCAACAAAAAAATTGGCATTTGTCAACCTTTTTTTGACATAACAATGCAGCAACCGGCGCCTGGTGAACTCGCCCATTTACTTGAATCTACAATCTACATGAAATAGTGGCCGAGTTCACCAGGCGCCAACAGTTGAATCATTGTGTCAAAATATGCATTCACCACTCCTGAGTTCATGCTGGAACTCAGCTGTTGACAATGTATGAAAGCGGAATGACAAACAAACGTCACAAAACAGTGCTTGAAGTCACCAGAAGGCCGTTCATCAATCTCCAACCGCTGAAATATATCGGTAGCCAGCAGATAAGCGCCTAAATTCAACCGATGGCGTCTGGTGAACTCAGCTAATGCGTAGGTTCACCAGGCGCCAACAGCGGAATTGCTTTATCAGAAAATGTTGACAAATGTCAACATTTCTTGACATAACAATTCAGCTGCTGGCAGCACTTGTCGCCTGGTAAACTCGCCCATTTCTTCATTTAACGATGACTTATTTATGCTGCGTGTAAGGTATATTGATTTCAATTTAAATCCGGAAACTGCTAAAATATCAGAGCTTGGCGCCAAACCCTCATGGCCGAAGTGGATTTAACCTTGAGTGTTACAAACATTTGCTATTTTAAAAACGGTTTCACATTATCACTCTGTTATAGCAAGCGTAATGTCAGGATAAGTGATTCGTCAATATTTTGTCGTTAGATATATATCAAAAGATGCGTTCAACAAACCCAACAGTTGAGTATGTTGATTTGTTTAGTAGGTTGAACGTTAAACGTTCACTTGCGGTGACTCTTAACTGTTGGACATTTAAGCATTGAACTATAATACTACGTTACTGGAACGTGTACACTGTCGTCTTCAACACCTAGCATGCGCATTGCGAACGATGCCCCTTCCACATACGTAGTATATAGTTCAATGCATTTTAGACAGCAAGATTATTTACGTTGACTGAAATAAGCGGCGAATTCAAACCTTATTTCTTGTGCAATATAAAAATGTTGGCATAATATTTTTATACTGTTGCAATATATTAGATTATTATTTTAGCTTTTGCGAAAGTTAAATAATTAGTGTATTCTAAAGATTGCTTTATAATACTTCCAAATTAAACCACTTACAATTGTCATCTCAATAAGCTATCTACACGGAAATTACCGCTGTACATCATATTTCCATACTAGTAAGTAAAAAATAAGAATTAAAATAATTGTAATTGTTATCTTATATAATTTAGAAAAACATTACACTTATGTTTGCCATCGCAATGTACTAGCTATGCAAGAAGTTATTTGGATTTTATATTTAAAAAATGTCGTTTGTACATAACGTTTAATAAGAAATTATGTGATACTACCACTTCTTGAAATAAATAGGAATTCAGAATATTTGCACTTTATATGTTGCTTTAAAAAAAAAAAAAATAATACACATGTTGATCATCTCAATGAATTAGTTATACACAAATGTATTTTGTTCATTGCATTTTAATTATATGTTAACCTACCATATTTTGTGTTACTTCTTGGAATAAATAGCAACTCACAATAATTGAACTGTATATGTTTTAAAAAAATAAAAAATAATACACATGTTGGTCATCTCAATGAACTAGTTATACAGAAATGTCTTTTGTACATTACATTTAAGAAATTATATGTGAAACTACCATATTTTGTGTTACTTTTTGGAATAAATAGCAATTCACAATAATTGAACTCTATGTGTTTTAAAAAAATTAAAAATAATACACATGTTGGTCATCTCAATGAACTAGTTATACAGAAATGTCTTTTGTACATTACATTTAAAGAAATATAGGTGAAACTACCATATTTTGTGTTACTTTTTTGAATAAATAGCAATTCACAATAATTGACCTCTAGTGGTTTAAAAAAAATTAAAAATAATACACATATTGGTCATCTCAATGAAACAGTTATATAGAAATGTCTTTAGTACAATACATATAAGAAATTATATGTGAAACTACCATATTTTGTGTTACTTTTTAGAATAAATAGCAATTTAAATAATTGAACTCTATATGTTTAAAAAAAATTAAAACTAATACACATGTTGGTCATCTCACTGAACTAGTTATACAGAAATGCCTTTTGTACATTACTTTCAAGAAATTATATGTGAAACCACCATATTTTGTGTTAATTTCTGCAGAAATAGCAATTCACAATAATTGAACTCTATATGTTTTAAAGAAATTTAAAAATAATACACATGTTGCTCAACTCAATGAACTATTTATACAAAAATGTCTTTCGTCCAGTACATTTAAAAAATTACATGTGAAACTACCATATTTTGTGTTACTTTTTGGAATAAATAGCAATTCACAATAATTGAACTCTATGTGTTTTAAAAAAATTAAAAATAATACACATGTTGGTCATCTCAATGAACTAGTTATACAGAAATGTCTTTTGTACATTACATTTAAAGAAATGTAGGTGAAACTACCATATTTTGTGTTACTTTTTTGAATAAATAGCAATTCACAATAATTGACCTCTATTGGTTTAAAAAAAATTAAAAATAATACACATATTGGTCATCTCAATGAAACAGTTATACAGTGTGGAACAGCCAAATGGAATAAATTCGATAACGGATAAATGAGGGCGTGTTGGGAAAAACGCTTGGACACGTCGATTTGTATTTTTAACTGCGCATCTTTTTCAAGAAAAAAAAATTATATAGGGTGCGTCATGTGACAGTGGCCAATACCAACTTTCTTATTTTAAATATAAGCCCCTGTATATTATTAATTTTTTGGATTCTTCAGAAAATTCTAGACATAATTCATGTACAATGTCCTATACCTATCTTCAACTGTTTCGGAAATATTAAGTATTTTCAGATTTATTACAAAAATTAACATTAAAAATAGAAAATTATTTTATTTCACAAATTCTAATAAGAAATACTGATTATTTCTTAATAATTTAAAAAAACAAAAAAAAATTAATGTCAATGTAGTAAATGTTCAAAATGCTCGCCACGAACATCTTGGCAACATGCTAATCTGGTATAGAAATGTCTTCTAACATTACTCAACATCTCAGGCGTGACTGATCTAATCGCAAGCGTGATTCGTCTTTTTAAGTCATCTAAGTTGAGGGGCTTAGTTTTGTATACAATACTTTTGACATATCCCCACAAAAAGTAGTCTAATAGCGACAGATCAGGAGATCGTGCTGGCCATTCTATCGATCCGCGCCTCCCTATCCACCGATTTGGAAAAATTTGGTTCAGGTACTGCCGGACATTGATTTGGTAATGGGGCGGTGCTCCATCTTGCTGAAACCATATTTTATTGGCAGGAACTTGTGGGTTTGCTGGATCTGGATATAAGTTTGTCAAAGTTGGCACGACATTATTTTGGAGCAGTTCTAAATATTTATCCCCATTCAAGTTGCCATCAATGAAAAAGGGACCTACGATATGATTTCCAACAATTCCTGCCCAAACATTAACTTTTTCAGGATATTGCGTATGTTCCTCTCTCATCCAATGAGGATTCTCATTAGACCAATAGCGGCAATTTTGACGATTAACATGACCGTGATGTGTAAATGTGCTCTCATCAGAAAACAAAACATCTTCTAATTGGATCACATTGTTATCTAACATTGCCATCATTTGTTCACAAAAATACGTTCTCCTATCGAAATCGTCCTCCATGAGCTCCTGAGTTGGTATCATTTTATAGGGATGCATTTTACTTTCCTTTAATGTTCGAAAAATTGCTGTGTGGCTAACGTTGAATAGTTGGGCTGCTTGTCGACCAGAAGTATGTGGGTTTTCTTGAAACTCAAGCGTAATATCCAATTTCGTATCATCACTTACTGCATTGGCAGCTACTTTTTTTATCTGTCTCACATGACCAAGCTCGCGAAACTGCTTTTCTATTTTGCTAATTGTTCCTTGGGATACAGGCGGCAAATTTGGAAATTTTTCGTGAAATAAGCGAGACACTTCCATCTGTGTCCGTGTGTTATCTCCATAACCAATCATTTGTAGAATGGTTATTTTGTGCATTTCTGTTAAATGAACCATTTTTCTGATATTATTACGTACAGTTAACGAAATTCAAACGACAATAGCACTGACACTAATCACTACTGTCATGCAGGCAGACAACAAGTTGCTAAGGCTACGAGTTTTATACGAACAGAAAGAAAACTGTTTTTGTTTTTGTTTCATTTCATATCAGTAAAAAGAAACGCAGGAATGGTTTTTGTTTACTTTCTCATTATCAAGAGCTGAATGGGAAATAAGTATTGAATGCAATGTAGCGAATTTGTGAAATAAAATAATTTTCTATTTTTAATGTTAATTTTTGTAATAAATCTGAAAATACTTAATATTTCCGAAACAGTTGAAGATAGGTATAGAACATTGTACATGAATTATGTCTAGAATTTTCTGAAGAATCCAAAAAATTAATAATATACAGGGGCTTTTATTTAAAATAAGAAAGTTGGTATTGGCCACTGTCACATGACGCACCCTATATAATTTTTTTTTCTTGAAAAAGATGCGCAGTTAAAAATGCAAATCGACGTGTCCAAGCGTTTTTCCCAACACGCCCTCATTTATCCGTTATCGAATTTATTCCATTTGGCTGTTCCACACTGTATAGAAATGTCTTTAGTACAATACATATAAGAAATTATATGTGAAACTACCATATTTTGTGTTACTTTTTAGAATAAATAGCAATTTAAATAATTGAGCTCTATATGTTTAAAAAAAATTAAAACTAATACACATGTTGGTCATCTCACTGAACTAGTTATACAGAAATGCCTTTTGTACATTACTTTCAAGAAATTATATGTGAAACCAAAATATTTTGTGTTAATTTTTGCAGAAATAGCAATTCACAATAATTGAACTCTATATGTTTTAAAGAAATTTAAAAATAATACACATGTTGCTCAACTCAATTAACTTATTATACAAAAATGTCTTTCGTCCAGTACATTTAAAAAATTATATGTGAAACTACAATATTTTGTGTTACTTTTTAGAATAAATAGCAATTTAAATAATTGAACTCTATATGGTTAAAAAAAATTAAAACTAATACACATGTTGGTCATTCCACTGAACTAGTTATACAGAAATGTCTTTTGTACATTAGGTTTACGAAATTATATGTGAAACTACCATATTTTGTGTTACTTTTTGGAATAAGTAGCAATTTACAATAATTGAACTCTATATGTTTTAAAAAAATTAAAAATAATACAAACGTTGGTCATCTCAATGAACTAGTTATACAGAAATATCTTTTGTACATTACTTTCAAGAAATTATATGTGAAACCACCATATTTTGTGTTAATTTTTGGCAGAAATAGCAATTCACAATAATTGAACTCTATGTTTTAAAAAAATTTAAAAATAATACACATGTTGCTCAACTCAATGAACTATTTATACAAAAATGTCTTTCGTCCGGTACATTTAAAAAATTATATGTGAAACTACCATATTTTGTGACAATTTTTGGAATAAATAGCAATTCACAATAATTGAACTCTATATTCATTGATTGTTGTTGCCCTTACTTACAAAAACCAACAGTGAAGCCAGAGAAGTAGTCTTCAAGTCTGTATGAACTCTATATGTTTTAAAAAAATTAAAAATAATACACATGTTGGTCATCTTAATGTACTAGTTATACATAAATGTCTTTTGTCCATTACATTTAAGAAATTATATGTAAACCTACCATATTTTGTGTAACTTTTTGGAATAAATAGCAATTCACAATAATTGAACTCTATATGTTTTAACAAAATTAAAAATAATACACATGTTGGTCATCTCAATGAACTAGTTATACAGAAATGTCTTTTGTTCATTACATTTCAGAAATTATATGTGAAACTACCATATTTTGTGTTACTTTTTGGAATAAATAGCAATTCACAATAATTTAACTATATATGTTTTAAAACAATTAAAAATAATACGCATGTTGGCCATCTCAATGAACTAGTTATACAGAAATGTCTTTTGTACATTAGATTTAAAGAATTATATATGATACTAGCATATTTTTTGTTACATTTTGAAATAATTAGCAATTAGCAATAATTGAACTCTATAGGTTTTAAAAAAATTAAAAATAATACACATGTTGGTCATCTCACTCAACTAGTTATACATGTCTTTTGTCCATTACATTTAAATTATGTGACACTACCATATTTTGTGTTACTTTTTGGAATAAATAGCAATTCACAATAATTGAACTCTATGTTTTAAAAAAATTAAAAATAATACTCATGTTGGTCATCTCAATGAACTAGTTATACAGAAATGTCTTTTGTACATTACATTTAAAGAATTATAGGTGAAACTACCATATTTTAAAACACTAAGTGAGTAGCGAACGTGTCGCCACCTAGTTCGGAAACCAAGTACTATGTTGTCACGCCCGCTCCAAATAATACAGAGTATTAAAAATAGAGACGGTATACAACTAACTAACAATTTAAAAAATTGTTAGCCCTGGCCCATTTCTACCCCAATATAGGGACAAAGTATGTAAGACTAGATGCATTCTCGCAACAATTAGAACCGTAGACCGGTTTCGCTCTCATTAGAGCTCTTCAGTACGGCTTACTAATTGTAGCAAAAATGCACCAGAAATAACACAGCTATCGTATAGCCAGTCTTAAAACACTAAGTGAGTAGCGAACGTGTCGCCACCTAGTTCGGAACCAAGTACTATGTTGTCACGCCCGCTCCAAATAATACAGAGTATTAAAAATAGAGACGGTATACAACTAACTAACAATTTAAAAAATTGTTAGCCCTGGCCCATTTCTACCCCAATATAGGGACAAAGTATGTAAGACTAGATGCATTCTCGCAACAATTAGAACCGTAGACCGGTTTCGCTCTCATTAGAGCTCTTCAGTACGGCTTACTAATTGTAGCAAAAATGCACCAGAAATAACACAGCTATCGTATAGCCAGTCTTAAAACACTAAGTGAGTAGCGAACGTGTCGCCACCTAGTTCGGAACCAAGTACTATGTTGTCACGCCCGCTCCAAATAATACAGAGTATTAAAAATAGAGACGGTATACAACTAACTAACAATTTAAAAAATTGTTAGCCCTGGCCCATTTCTACCCCAATATAGGGACAAAGTATGTAAGACTAGATGCATTCTCGCAACAATTAGAACCGTAGACCGGTTTCGCTCTCATTAGAGCTCTTCAGTACGGCTTACTAATTGTAGCAAAAATGCACCAGAAATAACACAGCTATCGTATAGCCAGTCTTAAAACACTAAGTGAGTAGCGAACGTGTCGCCACCTAGTTCGGAACCAAGTACTATGTTGTCACGCCCGCTCCAAATAATACAGAGTATTAAAAATAGAGACGGTATACAACTAACTAACAATTTAAAAAATTGTTAGCCCTGGCCCATTTCTACCCCAATATAGGGACAAAGTATGTAAGACTAGATGCATTCTCGCAACAATTAGAACCGTAGACCGGTTTCGCTCTCATTAGAGCTCTTCAGTACGGCTTACTAATTGTAGCAAAAATGCACCAGAAATAACACAGCTATCGTATAGCCAGTCTTAAAACACTAAGTGAGTAGCGAACGTGTCGCCACCTAGTTCGGAACCAAGTACTATGTTGTCACGCCCGCTCCAAATAATACAGAGTATTAAAAATAGAGACGGTATACAACTAACTAACAATTTAAAAAATTGTTAGCCCTGGCCCATTTCTACCCCAATATAGGGACAAAGTATGTAAGACTAGATGCATTCTCGCAACAATTAGAACCGTAGACCGGTTTCGCTCTCATTAGAGCTCTTCAGTACGGCTTACTAATTGTAGCAAAAATGCACCAGAAATAACACAGCTATCGTATAGCCAGTCTTAAAACACTAAGTGAGTAGCGAACGTGTCGCCACCTAGTTCGGAACCAAGTACTATGTTGTCACGCCCGCTCCAAATAATACAGAGTATTAAAAATAGAGACGGTATACAACTAACTAACAATTTAAAAAATTGTTAGCCCTGGTTCTAATTGTTGCGAGAATGCATCTAGTCTTACATACTTTGTCCCTATATTGGGGTAGAAATGGGCCAGGGCTAACAATTTTTTAAATTGTTAGTTAGTTGTATACCGTCTCTATTTTTAATACTCTGTATTATTTGGAGCGGGCGTGACAACATAGTACTTGGTTCCGAACTAGGTGGCGACACGTTCGCTACTCACTTAGTGTTTTAAGACTGGCTATACGATAGCTGTGTTATTTCTGGTGCATTTTTGCTACAATTAGTAAGCCGTACTGAAGAGCTCTAATGAGAGCGAAACCGGTCTACGGTTCTAATTGTTGCGAGAATGCATCTAGTCTTACATACTTTGTCCCTATATTGGGGTAGAAATGGGCCAGGGCTAACAATTTTTTAAATTGTTAGTTAGTTGTATACCGTCTCTATTTTTAATACTCTGTATTATTTGGAGCGGGCGTGACAACATAGTACTTGGTTCCGAACTAGGTGGCGACACGTTCGCTACTCACTTAGTGTTTTAAGACTGGCTATACGATAGCTGTGTTATTTCTGGTGCATTTTTGCTACAATTAGTAAGCCGTACTGAAGAGCTCTAATGAGAGCGAAACCGGTCTACGGTTCTAATTGTTGCGAGAATGCATCTAGTCTTACATACTTTGTCCCTATATTGGGGTAGAAATGGGCCAGGGCTAACAATTTTTTAAATTGTTAGTTAGTTGTATACCGTCTCTATTTTTAATACTCTGTATTATTTGGAGCGGGCGTGACAACATAGTACTTGGTTCCGAACTAGGTGGCGACACGTTCGCTACTCACTTAGTGTTTTAAGACTGGCTATACGATAGCTGTGTTATTTCTGGTGCATTTTTGCTACAATTAGTAAGCCGTACTGAAGAGCTCTAATGAGAGCGAAACCGGTCTACGGTTCTAATTGTTGCGAGAATGCATCTAGTCTTACTACCATATTTTGTTTTACTTTTTGGAATAAATAGCAATTCACAATAATTGAACTCTATATGTTTTAAAAAAATTAAAAATAATACACAGGTTGGTCATCTCAATGAACTAGTTATACAAAAATGTCTTTCGTCTATTATATTTAAGAAATTATATCTGAACCTAGCATATTTTGTGTTACTTTTTGGAATAAATAGCAATTCAGAATAATTGTACTCTATATGTTTTAAAACAATTAAAAATAATACACATGTTGGTAATATCAATGAACTAGTTATACAGAAATGTCTTTTGTACATTACATTTAAAGAATTATAGGTGAAATTATCATATTTTGTGTTACTTTTTGGAATAAGTAGCAATTCACAATAATGGAACTCCATATATTTAAAAAAATTAAAATAATACACACGTTGGTCATCTCAATGAACTAGTTATACAGAAATGTCTTTTGTCTATTACATTTAAGAAAATTTATGTGAACCTACCATATTTTGTGTTAATTTTTGAAATAAATAGCAATTCACAAAAATTGAACTATATATGTTTTAAACAAATTAAAAATAATGCACATGTTAGTAATCTCAATAAACTAGTTATACAGAAATGTCTTTTGTACATTACATTTAAAGAATTATAGGTGAAACTACCATATTTTGTTTTACTTTTTGGAATAAATAGCAATTCACAATAATTGAACTTTATATGTTTGAAAAAAATTAAAAATAATACACATGTTGGTCATGTCAATGAACTAGTTATACAGAAATGTCTTTCGTCCAATACATTTAAGAAATTATATGTGAAACTACCATATTTTGTGTAACTTTTTAGAATAAATAGAAATTCACAATAATTCAAGTCTATATGTTTTTAAAAAAATTAAAAATAATACACATGTTGGTCATCTCAATGAACTAGTTATACAGAAATGTCTTTTGTACATTACATTTAAGAAAGTATATGTGAAACTATCATATTTTGTGTTACTTTTTGGAACAAATAGCAATTCACAATAATTGAATTCTATATGTTTTAAAAAAATACACATTTTGGTCGTCCCAAAGAACTAATTATACAGAAATGTCTCTTGTACATTAAATTTAAAGAATTATATGTAATACTAGCATATTTTGTGTTACTTTTTGAAATAATTAGCAATTCAAAATAATTGTACTTTATATGTCGTTTTAAAAAAACATTAAAAATAATACACATGTTGGTCATCTCAATGAACTAGTTATCCAGAAATGGCTTTTGTACATTACATTTAAGAAATTATATGTGAAACTACCACATTTTGTGTTACTTTTTGGAATAAATAGCAATTCATAATAATTGAACTCTATATGTTTAAAAAATTTAAAAATAATACACATGTTGGCCATCTCAATGAATTAGTTATACAGAAATGTCTGTCCATTATAGTTAAGAAATTATATGTGAACCTACCATATTTTGTGTTACTTTTTGGAATAAATAGCAATTCATAATAATTGAACTGTATGTTTTAAAAAAAAATTAAAAATAATACACATGTTGGTCATCTCAATGAACTTATTATCCACAAATGGCTTTTGTACATTACATTTAAAAAATAATAAGTGAAACTACCACATTTTATGTTACTTTTTGGAATAAATAGCAATTTATAATAATTGAACTCTATATGTTTTAAAATATTAAAAATAATACACATGTTGGTCATATCAATGAACTAGTCATACAGATATGTCTTCTCTCCATTGCATTTTAGAAATTATATGTGTAACTACCATATTTTGTGTTACTTTTTGGAATAAATAGCAACTCACAATAATTGAACTCTATATGTTTTAAAAAAATTAAAAATAATACACATGTTGGTCATCTCAATGAACTAGTTATCCAGAAATGGCTTTTGTACATTACATTTGAAAAATAATAAGTGAAACCAGCACATTTTATGTTACTTTTTGGAATAAATAGCAATTCATAATAATTGAACTCTTTATGTTTTTAAAGGTTAAAAATAATACACATGTTGGTTATCTCAATGAACTAGTTATACAGAAATATCTTTTGTCCATGACATTTTAGAAATTATATGTGAAACTACCATATTTTGTGTTACTTTTTGGAATAAATTGCAACTCACAATAATTGAACTCTATATGTTTAAAAAAAATTAAAAATAATACACATGTTGGTCATCTCAATAAACTAGTTATCCAGAAATGGCTTTTGTACATTACATTTAAGAAATTATATGTGAAACTACCATATTTTGTGTTACTTTTTGGGCTAAATAGCAATTCACAATAATTGAACTCTATATGTTTAAAAACTTTTAAAATAATACACATGTTGGCCATCTCAATGAACTAGTTATACAGAAATGTCTTTGGCCATTATATTTAAGAAATTATATGTGAAACTACCATATTTTGTGTTACTTTTTGGAATAAATAGCAACTCACAATAATTGAACTCTATATGTTTTAAAAAAATTAAAAATAATACACATGTTGGTCATCTCAATGAACTAGTTATCCAGAAATGGCTTTTGTACATTACATTTAAAAAATAATAAGTGAAACCAGCACATTTTATGTTACTTTTTGGAATAAATAGCAATTCATAATAATTGAACTCTTTATGTTTTAAAAGGTTAAAAATAATACACATGTTGGTTATCTCAATGAACTAGTTATACAGAAATATCTTTTGTCCATGACATTTTAGAAATTATATGTGAAACTACCATATTTTGTGTTACTTTTTGGAATAAATTGCAACTCACAATAATTGAACTCTATATGTTTAAAAAAAATTAAAAATAATACACATGTTGGTCATCTCAATAAACTAGTTATCCAGAAATGGCTTTTGTACATTAGATTTAAGAAATTATATGTGAAACTACCACATTTTGTGTTACTTTTTGGACTAAATAGCAATTCACAATAATTGAACTCTATATGTTTAAAAACTTTTAAAATAATACACATGTTGGCCATCTCAATGAACTAGTTATACAGAAATGTCTTTGGCCATTATATTTAAGAAATTATATGTGAACCTACCATATTTTGTGTTACTTTTTGGAATAAATAGCAACTCACAATTATTGAACTCTATATGTTTTAAAAATATGAAAAATAATACACATGTTGGTCATCTCAATGAACTAGTTATACAGAAATATCTTTTGTCCATTACATTTAGGCAATTATATGTGAAACTACCACATTTTGTGTTACTTTTTGGAATAAATAGCAATTCACAATAATTGAACTCTATATGTTTTAAAAAAATTTAAAATAATACACATGTTGGTCATCTCAATGAACTAGTTATACAGAAAAGTCTTTTGTACATTACATTTAAAGAATTGTATGTGAAACTACCATATTTTGTGTCACTTTTTGGAATAAATAGCAATTCACAATAATTGAACTCTATATGTTTAAGAAATTATATATAAACCTACCATATTTTGTGTTACTTTTTGGAATATATAGCAATTCAGAATAATGGAACTCTATATGTTTAAATTTTTTTTAAATAATACACATGTTGGCCATCTCAATGAACTAGTTATACAGAAATGTCTTTGGCCATTATATTTAAGAAATTATATGTAAACCTACCATATTTTGTATTACTTTTTGGAATAAATAGCAACTCACAATTATTGAACTCTATATGTTTTAAAAATATGAAAAATAATACACATGTTGGTCATCTCAATGAACTAGTTATACAGAAATATCTTTTGTCCATTACATTTAGGAAATTATATGTGAAACTACCACATTTTATGTTACTTTTTGGAATAAATAGCAATTCACAATAATTGAACTCTATATGTTTAAAAAATAAATAAAAATAATACACATGTTGGTCATCTCAATGAACTAGTGACACAGAAATGTCTTTTGTCCATGACATTTTAGAAATTATATGTGAAACTACCATATTTTGTGTTATTTTTTGAAATAAATAGCAATTCACAATAATTGAACTCTATATGTTTTAAAAAAATTAAAAATAATACACATGTTGGTCATCTCAATGAACTAGTTATACAGAAAAGTCTTTTGTACATTACATTTAAAGAATTGTATGTGAAACTACCATATTTTGTGTCACTTTTTGGAATAAAGCAATTCACAATAATTGAACTCTATATGTTTAAGAAATTATATATAAACCTACCATATTTTGTGTTACTTTTTGGAATACATAGCAATTCAGAATAATGGAACTATATATGTTTAAAAAAAATTAAAAATAGTACACATGTTGGTCATCTCAATGAACTAGTTATACAGAAATGTGTTTTGTACATTACATTTAAGAAATTATATGTGAAACTACCATATTTTTTGTTACTTTTTAGAATAAATAGCAATTAACAATAACTGAACTCTATATGTTTTAGAAAAATTGAAAATAATACAAGTGTTGATCATCTCAATGAACTAGTTATACAGAAATGTTTAAAGATGTTTAGAATGTTTTTAGATACATTAGTTGTATTAACGGATACCATGATTTGAGACATGTCCCCAAAGTTCATGCTACAAGCTATTTTAATTTTTTTTCAAAAAATATGCTCCGAAAAGGAAAATTTTGAGTACCACGCTAAATGTTGGTTCGTATAGGATAAACTGGTACCAAAAATTCCAAGAAATAAAAAGGACCCCAAAGTGTAGTCAGCATCAATATATATATATATATATATATATATATATATATATATATATATATATATATATATATATATATATATATATATATATATATATATATATACTAAAGTAGATAAACGAAATAAAAATAATCCAAAATTCGAAGGTCCATTTGAATTGTTAAAAGTTACAGATAAAAATGTTGCATTAATTAGAACAAATAAACAAATAGCTAAACGACACCTACGAAATCTAAAGTTGTAAAGTTAATTAAGTAAACTAAATGTTCATCCAACTTATATAGTTTCTTATATTTAAAGATGACATTAACGTCTGTATAGTTGATCATAATCCCATACAATATTAACATTTGTTTGAATCATAGTGTTAACAAAACTGCACGTGCACTTTTGGTAAGGATCTCATTATATCTCGTTATATTACAGGTTTTCGTTAGAAGTAGTAAATAAGCCGTTCTATGTAGAATTATCCATCCGGGATATTAGATATAAGGTTAGTGTTTGACAGTTTGTAAAATTATTATATCAGTCCCCAAAAAGAATGGGAAATGTAGAATTCCCGAGACACATTAAGAACCATAGGAATAAATTCAGAGATTGAGATTAACAATATGAGATGTACGATAGGGTCGCCATCTCGGTACGGAACCAGGTAGGATGTTTTCACGACAGCTCCAAATAACACAAAATGTTATAAAATAGGGGCTGTGTACAACCACCTAACAATTTTGTAAATTGTCAGCCCTGGCCCATTTCTTCCCTGAAATAGGGACAATGTATGTAAGGCTACCATGTCGTACATCTCACAATGTTCTAGGAGGCTGTCTACCATAGCCGTATTACTTTATACATGTGTTCTCGGTGTAATCAATATACCGTACTGATGAGCCTTAATTAGAGCGAAACCGGTCTGCGGTTCTAATTATGGTGAGAATACATCTAGCCTTACATACATTCTCCATAATTTAGGGAAGAAATGGCCCAGGGCTGACAATTTACAAAATTGTTAGTTGGTTGTACACAGAGCTGTCGTGATAACATACTACCTGGTTCCGCACCGAGATAGCGACCCGGTCGTACATCTCACAATGTATTAGGAGGCTGGTTACCATAGCCGTATTACTTTATAGGTGTGTTCTCGCTGTAAATATTATACCGTACTAATGAGCTCTAATTAGAGCGAAACCGGTATGCGGTTCTAATTATGGTGAGAAGACATCTAGCCTTACATTGAGATTAAGAGAAGCATTATTTAAAAGTGAATGTATTTTATTAAGACATTTTATATTGACTGCATACCATTGCATTGAATGGGTGTATTGTATAATGCTAGCAAATATATTCCTTTACCCTAGATTTACATGTTTTGTAAATAGACGTTTCCTTCTGCTTGTAACAGACTATAGATAAATGATAATGTTATATACAAAACATCACAACTGCTGAAATAACCTTATCAGATGAATTAGAAGGAGCCTTACTTGTGTAAAATGTGACTTTAAAATTTTGCTTCAGTTAGGGTTCCAAGAAAGCAGAAAGAATAGTAACTTAAGGAAAAAATATACATAAGGATTGAACATCTACTTTCTGTAGGTAGTATTGTACTACGTTATGCTATTAATTATGTCTTTCTGTTTGCTTTGATTTGAAGAAGTATTTGTTTGAGCTAAATATGTAATCTAATAAATTAAATAGCCATTTCTAACCTAAATTGCTCTAATGCAAAGACAAATACAATAACATTCAAACAAACCCGTGGTTCCAAGTAAACATACAATCATAATTTATTGAAATATAAGACGGCACGTATAGGGTAATTATGTTAGTGGAACTTTTACCATTCGTATTATAAAATTATCACACTATTAGTGAATTTTCTTAAAAAAATTCACTAATGAGGAGATCCCGACTTTTGAATTTTGAAAAAATTTCTTCAAATGAGCGCTAATTAGGCCCTCGAGAAAACATATTAGGGGTCAGTTTCAATTTTTATATGTTTATATATATATATATATATATATATATATATATATATATATATATATATATATATATATATATATATATATATATATATATATATATATATATATATATATATATATATATATATATATATATATATATATATATATATATATATATATATATATATTATATATATATATATATATATATATATATATATATATATATATATATATATATATATATATATGTATCACACCGATAACTCAAAAAATAATGGGCCGATTTTGATTAAATTTGGTGAAAAAAATCCTTTTGCAAATGGCTTGGATGAGTTCGTTATCCCGGAAAATCTGCCCAGGTTTTCCCGGAAAATTTTGTGTTTTCTTTCGAAAAAAAATATATCTCCGGAATTAACAAAATAAGGGCAACCAAATTTGGCACGCAGGTTTACATCCTTATAGGTAAGTCACCTACCAAAATTTAGCTATGTAGGTCAAAAGACAAAAAAGTTATAGGCATTTAAAGAAAAATAAATTGGGGTTTTCCTCAAAACGTCAAAGTGGCGATTTAAAATGTCAAAATTGGCAACATTTAGGCAAAGAACTTGAATCTAATACGGGCTATAAAAATAAAATGTCTCAAGAAGGATGTTTTACAAACCCTGGAGTCTTAGTTTCAATCGTCACTGTCCTTCATTTTACTAAAATATTCCCAGAAAATTCATTTCAAATAGACCCTGTCTCTGATGCTTGGCAGTAGCCTTAGCTATAGAGTTTATCGTTTAATGGTATATAATTTCTGTCGAATTTTCGTAAAAAATCAATAAGGCTCAATATATCCGTTATTATATAAGATATAAAAAAATTTTGTATATATTAATTATAGGGTGTCTTGAGCTACATCTTAAAATAATATTTCTACAATCACAGGA
Source organism: Tillus elongatus (assembly GCA_964006375.1). Taxonomy (NCBI): domain Eukaryota; kingdom Metazoa; phylum Arthropoda; class Insecta; order Coleoptera; family Cleridae; genus Tillus; species Tillus elongatus. The sequence goes on along the minus strand of OZ023263.1, from coordinate 141,464,640 downwards.
TGGCCCATAAGTCGTTGGTGATACAAATTTCCATTTTTTTTAACGCCTTATGTTATTGCATTTTTGCATTTTCCATCGAAATATAATGCATGTTTGTAAGAAAAGAAATTCTGGACGCAGCAAGCGCGTTATGGTAGCGAATTTTAATCAAATATTTCATATTTGAACAGCTCAATTTGCTATTAACCTATAAGGTTGACCAAGAAACGTGTTTTTTCGGGAACACTTTAAGTTTACTTTTAGAAATTTTGGTACATTTTCGCACAATAAAGTTATTTTGATGAAACAAGGCACATTGTTTTTACTATATAGGTTATACTGGTAACCCAATTTGATGCCTGCTTTCTTAAAAAAAAAAACACACATATTTGTTATTAAAAACATTTTTATGAAAATTCACTACCATAACGCACTTGCTGCGTGCCGAGTTTTTTGCAGTTTATCAGATAACAACAGATGATATTTTTATGACTCAGTTTCTTATTATGCGTTTCGAGCTTCGGTTGCAGATTAATGCTTGTGCTTTGTTTTCAATATTCGCGTTTTGTTTTCCGTGAAAATAATTACTTTGGCAATCACGGTGCCAATGTTGTTTTTCATATGTCCGATTGTATACGGAGATGTTTTGTAGTCGGTGTTTCCTGAATTTATGCCCGACCTACACGATAGTTTAGTGTTTTACTTTTTGTGAATGAATTGGAAAAACCCAATTTATATGAGAATCGTGCAGACACTTATAATGAGTGAATATGGTTTGCATTAGGAATGGTATATTCAATGTTCAGCCAAATTGCAAGGTCGGTGTTACTTTTACTTTTTTAGTGAATTTTCTTTAAAAAAAATTATATGTACGTGTCACACATATAACTAAAAAAAATAATGGACCTATTTTGATAAAACTTGGTGAGTACCTTCCTTTCGAAAGTGGCTTGGATAAGTTCGTTAGCCAGGAAAGTCCGCCGAGGTTTTCCCGGAAAATTTTGTGTTTACTTTCGAAAAATAATCATATCTCCGGAGTTAACAAAGTAAGGGCAACCAAATTTGGTAGGCTGGTTTATGTCATTATAGATAAGTTACCTACCATCTAGCTCTGTAGGTTAAATGACAAAAAAGTTACAGGCATTTAAAGAAAAATAAATTTGGGTTTTCCTCAAAACGTCAAAAGTCGCGATTTTAAACCTCAAAATTTGTAATATTTAGGCAGTGAACCTGAAACTAATATGAGCTATGGAAGGAAAATGTCTCAAGAATAATGTTTTACAAAGCCTGAAATCTTAGTTTCAATCGTCATTGTCCTTCATTTTACTAAAATATCCCCAGAAAATTCACTTCAAATAGACCCTTTCTCTGATGCTTTGGCAGTTGTCTTAGCTATAGAGTTTATCGGTTAATGGTATATCATTTTTTTTCGAATTTTCGTAAAAAAACTTTAAAGTTCAATACATCCTCATTATGTAAGACACGAAAAAAATTGTATACATTAATCATAGGGTGTCTTGAGCTACATCTTGAAAAAATATTTCTACAATTACCGTGTTTATATATATATATATATATATATATATATATATATATATATATATATATATATATATATATATATATATATATATATATATATCGTACCGATAACTCAAAAAATAATAGATCTATCTTGATCAAATTTGGTGAGCACCTTCCTTTTGAAAGTGGCTTGGATAGGTTCGGTAGCCAGAAAAATCGGACCAGGTTTTCCTGGAAAATGTTGTGTTTTCTTTCTAAAAAAAATCATTTTTCGGAAATAACAAAGTGAGGGAAACCAATACACATATTTGTATTATAAGGAGTGAACCATGTACCAAAAGTTAAGTCTCTAAGTTTAAGGACAAAAAAGTTACGGGCAGCTAAAGCAACAAATTTTGGAGTTTTTCTCAAAACGTCAAAATCGCAATTTAAAACATCAAACTCGCAATTTAAAACGTCAAAATTAGCAATGTTTAGGCAAAGAACGTGAAACAAATACGGATTGTGAAAAGAAAATATTGCAAGAAGGGTATTCTGCCAACCCTTAAGTTTCAGATTCAACCGTCATTGTCCTTCATTTTACTAAAATATTTACAGAAAATTCATTTCAAATAGACCCTTTCTCTGATGCTTTGGCTGTCAGTTTAGTTAAGTTGATGCTTTCGCTGTAGGTAAGTGAAGTTTATGGTTTAACGGTCTATAACTTTTAACTAATTTTCGTAGAACAAATTCGTTACTGCATTTTTGCATTTTTTATCGAAATATGATGCATGTTTGTAAGAAAAAATCTGTACGCAGTAAGTGCGTTTTGGTAGCACATTTTCATTAAATCCTTCAAATGTCAATAATTTACGTAAGTTTTGTTGGTTAGGTAACCAACATTTAACTTTATTTTGGGAAAATTTTTGTATGAACGCAGCAAGGGCGTTTTGGTTGCGAATTTTCATTAAATATTTCAAATTTCAATAACTCAATTTGCTATTAACCTAAGGTTCATTGGCTAGAAGACCAGTTTTCTCAGAAACGTTTAAAGTTTATTTTCGGAACATTTTTGTACATTTTCAAATAATTATTTGATCAAATATGGTACATTGTTTCCACTATATAGGTTATACCGGTAACCAAATTGATGACTGCTCGCATTAGAGAGATATATTTGTAATTAAAAATATTTTTATGAAAATTCACTTCCATAACGCACTTGCTGCGCCCGAGAGTTTTTATTTATTTTATCTTTAATCAATATAAAACAAACACATTTAATTGTAATATAATTATTAGTACGTGACAATTATAATAGAACTTTCACTATTTTATATTTCATCAAATTATCAGTAAATTCTAGAATAACTATTAGTACATGCGGCGTGACATCGCGACATCAACCTTTCACCTATTTGCTTAAATGATAATTGTATCTAAATTATTTCTTGATTATTGTAATGCATTATATAAACTCAAATTTTATAAAACACAAATCAGTCTTGTTCACAATAAAGTTAGTGTAAATAACTTGTAGAGCTTGGCTCGTATTTTTGTTAAATAAATTAATCTTATAAGGGGTAAACTATCCCCTAATTTGATTGGGTTAAAAGCATTTAAAAACGTAAAATTCGGAAACATAAAGTTTTGCTTAGTATGGCTTTGATGACTCGTAAATCCACATTTCAAAACTAAAACTGACGAACCTAAACATAAAGACGGCATTGCAAGTACGCTACAATTTTAACATATCTCAGGAGCTGCAGCATGTTTCTGTTTGTTAAGTTTTCCGCTATACAAATTTCATATAATATATAATAAGTTCAAATGTGTGAAAGCTCTGCGGAATGAAATATCAAGACATTGCAGAGATGTGCTGGCAGCCGTAACGAATATAGACTATATTACATTCATGCATTCGTTTCGTATTCAGGTCAGAAGTCTCGAAGTTCAAAATGAAAAGTTTTTTTGTACAGAGGCGGAGATAGAAGTCACTTGATATAAGAGATTGTCCTTGGGGGTATTAAGCAATTAAGAGAAGAGTTATTGGCTCATTCGACCTAAAGCTCAAGTTGGAAATTATTGCTGTCTTAGTCTCAGCGCTATTTAGTTTTTCAATTACGACTTTCAGGTAGAGCTCGCGAGTGCTTGAAAACGAGATTAAAGCGATTTAATTTGAAGATGAACATTTATTAACTCATTCGTACATTTCCTTTCTGCAGCTTGCACTCTTAGTCCCTAAAATAATTATACACGTTTCCCGGCAAAACCATTTTTTAAAATTTTAATGGGCAGAAGTTCCAGGGCAATATTATTTTAATATATTTCTTTTATAAATTATTATTAAGTTAAACACTATTTGTGAGCCAAAATTAACAGCTCGCTTATTTCATAAATCGATAAGATAAGATTTTTAAACATATCAACTTTCAAATTTTCTTACTTGGTTTTAGTGAATTTCCGTAGAAAAAATTCACTAATAGGGATTTTGAATTTTAATTTTTTTTTGCAAATGAGCGCGAACTAGGACCCCTAGAACCTATATGCGGGGTCAGTTTCAATTTTTATATGTTATATTATATATGAAAAAAGTTATAATAGAATATTTGGGGCCAGATCATTTCTATGAAAATTAACTACCATAACGCACTTGCTGCGTCCAGGCTTTTTAGGTATTGTAGATTACACAATAAAGTACAAGGGAAATAAGCTACAGCTTCTGCCTATTGCTAGTTACAATTTTAGTATACGCTTAAAATACTCAATGTTGTTCAGAAGCTGTGTTTATTGAATTTCCGTAAAAAAATTCACTTTTGAATTTTGAAAAAAATTTCTTCAAATGAGCTAGAACTTGCCTCCCTGGAACACATATCCGGGGTCAGTTTATATATATATATATATATATATATATATATATATATATATATATATATATATATATATATATATATATATATATATCTGTGTGTGTGTGTGTGTGTGAATTTTTTTAAGCTGATTCATAAAAAGTATGATGTATATCAAAACTTAGATCTCTAAGTTAGAATTAAAAAAACGTTATAGGCAATTAAGGATAACATTTTGGTGGCCACCGATGACCAGAAAAACGCATAAAAACAAAATATTTTATGTAGATAGCAAAATCTATTGTATATATCACAAGCAAAGTTTTGCAGTTTTTTGGCGCAAAAAGGTCAAGAAGTACCAAAAAATACTTTGAAAATTGTATAGCGTTTCTTCTTAAAACGTCGCGATTTGAAGCGTTAAAATTGGAAACTTTTAGGTAAAGAAACCGAAACGAATACGGGGTATGTAGAAAAAATGTCGGCAGAAGTGTGTTTTATAAAACCTCAAGTTTCAGCTTCAACCGTCATTGTCGTTCATTTAACTAACATATTTGCAGAAAATTCATTTCAAATAGACCTTTTCTCTGATGCTTTGGCAGTAGTTTTGGTTATAGAGTTTATGGTTTAATAGTCTATGAAGTTTAGCGAATCTTCGTAGACATAACTCGCAATTTAGGAAACCCCGAATTTTGATTTTTCTAAAGTATTTTTTAAATGAGCGCGGACTAGGCCCACCAGAACCCATATTTGGGTTTAGTTTCAGTTTCTATCTGTTTGCTTATATAGAGGGTGACGCATTTCTACGTTAAAGCTCAATATATCCGTTATTATGCAACATACGGGAAAAATTGTAAACGTCAATTATAGGGTGTATTGAGCTGCATCTTATAAAATTATTTTCACAATCACAGCGTGGTCTATAGATCCTTGGTAATACAAATTCTATTTTTCTTAATCGAACATCCCTTATATTATTGTATTTTTGCATTCTCCATCGAATTATAATGCAAGTGCGTAACAAAACAAATTTATTAGCGTTGATTGTTTTCGAGTTATTTCAATTGTTTTGCAACTTTTCACATTTTTGGCACATGTCAAAAATTATGATACGGAATTTTTACCAGAGTCCCATGATAATAACACATTCAAAGAGGTTTTCGATTATATTATTTGTTAAAAAATCCAATTTAGGTATACAGGTTACTCTCAAATAGTGACTAAATTTGAGAAAATGCAAACTGCCGTAGCTCAATTTTTTCTAATGAAACAGCCTATTTGTGTTTCAGAAGTAAAGGGCGTGCTTTCTTCTTCAAATTTTGTATAATGCTCCCTATATGTACAGCCTATAGTTTGGAAATATGTACATTGAGAATCACATACCATGTAGGGATCAGTTAAAAATGTTTTAAGTTCTTTATTCAATTCTAATATCCGATCAGATTATATGATTATGCTTCAGCTTCGTTTTGTAGTCTTCCCATTCCGGTTACGAATCTACACATTTTTATAGATAAACAAACTTATCCTCCTATTTAAATCACCCAAATGTAATATTTAGTTCCTTTTTCTGTGTTGACGGTCCCATACGCCCGTTGCGCTCTTTCCATATTTCAATATATTATGTTCTTTATATAAGTTTTAAATTGACCCACTTAAGTGTGTTTATCTAACCACTAGCATCCTAGTGTGTGCAGTGATTGCTTTCTTGTATCGCCTTGGTCATTCTAGGTCGAGGACTTGCGTATGCTCATATGTTTGTTCATTGAAAATGAAACTCTAGTTTTATCAATAGTTTCCTGGTACGATATTGTAAGTAATTTCTGTGCTTATTTTTTCTGACATTGGCCTATTCGTAACTAAATTTACCTATTCAGATGCATGCATTACGTTTTACATTTATTGGCATTAATTCTCTGCGATTAATTGTTTGTTTATTTTGCACACCTTTTGTAGCTCTAAGTTCCCCTCTTGCATCGCCCATGGCGATCACCTTTAATAGTATTTGTAGGGCGTGTCTTATATAAAAGACTGAGGTTGGACACTGTGGCAGGAAACTGAAACAAAAATCATAATTACCCTAAAAACTACAAAAATAATAACAGAGAGTTATGCGCTAGATACGTATTTCGACAACGCAGTCGTTTTCATCAGTTTATGTCGCTACACTGTCTTTTGTTTTAACTAGTTCAAGCCGTACCGTGCTGATATCTGTCAAGTATTTCTACCTCAGACGTGGTAGTTGACTAATTTGTTGTCAGCTTCATATTCAACCTGCTTCGAAGTAGATTTACAGGTTCTGCCAGTAAAACTTGCTCTTCCTCCATTCAAAGTTTTCTCTTTATGCATACTCTCACCCGCTTGCTTAAGTTTTGTGGATTTTTTTAATGGAATTGCTGTCAGTGAGCGCAGCCTCGCTACCCTTGGTAATATTGCTGTCTCTCATGTGTTACTCTGGAAGATAATCTGTGCAGCTATACAATATTTCCCTAACACGTTAGGTTTTATATCCTATAGCCAGTGTTGTTGTGTGAAGATTGGCACTTGTGATGAGCACTACTAAGTACAATTTGAGGAACCCAGTTAAACACAATACAGTTTTAAGACCAAACGATAGTTTCGCTACCAAAGTTAGCGTCCTCAAAGGGGACTATATTATGTACTTATATCATAATAATACTTCTTATCAGCTAAATTCCCTCCAACAACTTGCTCCCCGTGGAACTTTTTATTCTTCCTCCTATCGGTCAGTAACGGAGTTGCCTAGCACGGCAAGATAATTTTCCACTCATGCTGGAGTTGTGTCGTCAGTGTTTACTTCTTGCTTACTGTGACAGGTTTCTTCCAGGACACCCTTCCTGTCACTAAATATAGTCCTAGCCTAATGTGGCTAGGTTATTTGAAGAATAGGATTTATGTTAGGGAGTGCAGCTCCCTGTGGCAAGACTCTTTTTGGATAGCGTTCCCATCAGTTCCTTCAGTAATTTTGTTAAAGTGATAAGCGTATTTTTTGGACAATGTTTTTGTTAGTACCACTACTTGCCTAGTGTGGCAATATTGTTTTAGAATGGGTTCCTTTCAGAGAGTATAGTACCTGCCTACCGCAGTAAGCTTCTTTTACGGTGGCGTTATTGTTAGTGATTCTAGCACTTTGCTACTCTGACCAAGTTACTTGATGATAGTGTCTCTGCGTGCGAGTACAGCAAGTACGATTCTGCAAGGATGTCGTTTTTGTCAGTTAGCCCAGTCGTTGCCTAATGTGGCAAGACTATTTCAGGATAGCGTAATTGTCAGTGAGTACAGTACTTGCCTAATGTGGCAATGTTCTTGGAGAATGCCGTTCTTGTCAGTGAGTATATTACTGGCCTGATGTAGCAAGATTCCTATATGCTGACGTAACTGTCAGCGAGTACAGTATTTCCCTAATGTGGCAATATTCTTGGAGGCTGACGTTACTGTCAGTGGTTACAGTATTAGCTGGATGTGGCAAGATTATTCTATGCTGGCCTAACTGTCAGTGAGTACAGTACTTGCCTACTGTAAGATTATCCGAGGATGGCGTGACTGTCAATGAGTAAAGTCCTTGCCTGATGTGGAAACCTTGTTTCAGGATTGCGCAACTTCCACTGCGTGCAGTAATTGCCTAATGTGGCAACTTTAGCAATTGTTGGAGGACGGCGTTACTGCTAATTAGTTCCGTACTTGTCTAATGTGGCGTTCCTGTCCTTAAGAACAGTGGTTGTCTCATTTAGGAAGATCATTGGAGGATAACGTTACTGTCAGTGAGTATAGTTCTTGACGAAGGTTGCAAGATGGTTTGACCTATGTAACACGGGTATCTAAGATGACGTTACTCTTTGGGATTCTTTTCGTCCTGAACTGTTCTGACAAGCTTCTTTTAGGATGGTGTCCTGTTTGTGAATACGGTACTTGCCTAAGAGGTACCAATTTTTTTCTTTACTGCAATGTTGTTCCTGTATTACAGTAACTATATACTATGGCAAGACCTTAGCTGCCTTACGATGCTATTTTCTCTGGGAAGTGAATGAAAAAAGACCTCGTGGATCACATCTTTTTTGCCCTTGAATTATTGTTATTGTTCTGCAGTTAGCAAGTGCAGTTATTTAATAATGTGACAAGTTTCCGACTTTAATTTTCAGTAAAGGCTGCATTGCCTACTGTGGCAAACCACTTATCTCGGTAGTTTTTGCCAACTAGGATAATATTGGTATTTATCTGGTCTGGCTCGTTTTTCTGTCTATTCTTACCATTTATAAAACAATTATTTGTAAATTTATTTTTGAATGTTCTAGTACACTACTCTTTTTTCTTTTCTATGGAGGCAATCTTTCCCTCCCTACTCTTTGCCTGGAGTAGGACTCTATGATCTATTCTTATTGCTCATCGTTGTGCCATTATTATCTAGTTGAGCTGCTGTTATCTGTTATTCCAGAATGTTATCTGTCACGGAATATTGTACTTGTCTGTTCTGTCGGACTATTTCCTCTCACTGAATCCAATATTTAATGAGCGAGTTCGTTATCTTTCGTGCGCCACTCCACACCTTTCTCTCCAAGTAGACTATTAGAGATAAGTGCAATCTCCTTTTAAGTGATTGTTGGAAAACACCTGCTTGACACTTACTCTTTTATGGTGTGCTTGCTTTCAAACTGAAGCAAAAATTGCCCATGCGTATTTATCTCCACCTGTAGTTAAGATCTTGCGTAGGCCTCCTTAAAGTATCCATCAAGTTTTAAGGTATCGCTTTTCATCCCACAGTTCATCATTTCTTTTATTTGCGCAGCACAAAATGTCCCATTGCGAGCGCTTTTTTTTTGCTTATCAGGCTACTAAGGAGAAGAAGAAGGAGACTAACAAGACGTAGGTCCCCTGAATACTTGAGGAGACCCTTCCTACTACAATTCCTCACTAAAAAGCCACATATCTTCTACATTTGTTAAAAGCTTCAAAAGGCCTCGACTACAGCTACAGTTTTTAAGAATTCTAAATTTGAATATTGTTGTGTATGAGCACACAACCACGACCTTTTTTTCTCAAGCGCCCATGCAATATAACTTTATTTGTCTCTATCTCTATAACCAAACACCACGACAGAACTGTTTTTTAAATTTCCAACACCTACCAGCAGCTTATCCTGAACTTATTTCATCATTTCTAGCTGCATTGGAACCCTGATATTGATCCTCTGTGTCTAAAAGACCTACCAGATAGGTCATAATTTAGAATTGTTCCTCTTTCATTTGTATCATAGTTAGAGTATGTGCACACTGCGTACTTTATTAGTGCTTGCAAATCCGATTGAGGTGCAATATTTTATTTTTCAAAAAAAAAAAATGAAACAAAAAACAAACTTGTTCGCTTCACCCTTCAACTCGGAAACAGAGCTTATTAGCAAAAATTATACTGGAAAAAATATTTTTTTTCTTGGAAACCTGGCCGAGTATTTGTGGATATTATCGCCAACTCGAACTCGTTGCAATAGCAGACCTTTGTGGCACTATTGTTTTGCCGCTCTAACTTCTTCTTTTTTCATGTAGAAAAGTTTTTGAGATTACTACCAACTTAGACGCTGCTATAGAACTTGTACTTCCTCCCTAATATTTTACGATTTATTTGCTGTATAGCGCTGTCTATTTGTGTTACCATATACATGGCTGCTGTCCAACAAAGCCATATCGTCCAAAAAAAGGTTTTTTTATTTTGAGTGTTTGACAACTGAGTTTTTGTATTTGACTAGTTACGATGGAACAGGTATCTCGTCCACAATTAGCATCATTAGTCAACTGAGTTGTAGTTTCCTCGTCCCTCAGCAACCGCGTCATGGAAATTATACAACAGAAAACAGAATACTCACTGCAAACAAAAAGAAGAAAAACCAAGATCTTGGTAAAACCCAGAAGCAAAATTGTATAGAGTGTTCACAAACCTGTTTATCCACAACTCAACTGCACTGTCAATGGGCATTTCAAGTGTATACCTACTTGTTTGAAAATTGTTTACCTAGATAATGTTCTTAGTTTTTTTTGCGTACAGATTCAAAAGCATTTACCTCGATATTTGCTATTACTGTGTTAATGCTTGTTAAGTTCGATCTGTTTTGTATGCTTTTCCCATTTCCCATTTTGTGCGTTTTTTTTTTGTTTTTTCTCGTGACACATAATATGTAGTTGTTGCAACAGTTCTTTAAACATATATAAAACTGATTTACGAAACATAGCTAAAGAATAATCATAAGATCAAACGAACTTACCTTAAGTGATGTTCGATCTTAACTAGGTGAAAGTTTCGTTGAAGTAAATAGAGTCTCGATACCCTCCCCAATTTATTCACGTTTTATCCCTTACTATGTTGCAACAATATCTTTAAACCAAACTGAATATTATATTTGGGTGATCTATATAAGAGGATAAGTTTGCTTAGCTTTGAAAATTTGTGGTTTCGTAACCGGTATGAGAAGACTACAAAACATATTTACTTCAACGAGGCTTTCACATATTTAAGATCGAACATCACTTAAGGTAAGTTCGTCTGATATTATGATTATTTAGTGAATTTTCGATAAAAAATATTAAAAGATTATTCAAATTAACTTTGGTGCAAAAAAATAAGGTAACAAATAATTAATTTAATACGATTATCAGTATTGACATTTTCATAATATATAAATGCCACACCAAAGTGACTAATTAACGTTCTTATTACTGGTAGCTTGTGACCGCTTATTTTTTTTACTTCCTTGGTTCAAATTTCCATGAAAAGTTAGAACAAATTTTTTTATATTTTCTTTATTTTCGATTTTAATTACAGAAGAGGTATATAATTTAAATGTTATGTATTCTTTTAGAAAATTTTTGTGTAAAAAATATTTAGTCCGTTTTTTTAGAATTTTTTTTGTGTTTCCGTAGAAATTCCTTTGTGTAAGATTTTGGTGAAATTTTGGTAATTAATAATAAATGTTTAATAAGTTATTGTAAAAAAATATTTTTTTAAGTTTCGTCAAAATCATCTTGTGTATAATTATATCTTAGCAGGTGAGTGAACAGCTTGAAGAGGTTGGCTGACCTGGAAAGTCGGACCAGTTTTTGCGGGAACATTTTGGGTAAATTTTCTGAAAAATTTAGTTATTTTAATGAAATATGGCATATTGTTTCTACGATGCATGTAGGCTATACAGGTAACCAAATATGATGCCTGCTTGGATTTCCAAAAAGACATATCACTGGGGTATTTTAGTGTACAAGGTAAGGAATTGCAGGGGTATTTCGAGGTATTTCGGGAAATTTCAATGTATTTCAGGAAACTTTAAGGCATTTCGAGGTATCTCAGGGTATTTTGAGGAATTGCAAAGTTTTTCGGGAAGTTTCGAGGTGCTTCTGGGCATTTTAGATGAATATTGCATAATATTTCATAAAATATTCCACAATTTGGCAACGTTGTACTAAAAGTCGCCGGACAGGTCTTATGCTGATGCAACGTTCACAAGTTTATCAAAAACAAAATCCAATAAAAAGGTCACGATGAAAGGCTTTTGAAAAAATTTCTTCAGATGAGCGCAAATTTGGGTCCCTAGAACCCAAAACCAAGGTCTGTTAAATGTATATATATATATATATATATATATATATATATATATATATATATATATATATATATATATATATATATATATATATATATATATATATATATATATATATATATATTGCTATGGTATTTATTTTAGTATACCTGCAAATATTTATTTTAGAGCTGAGAACATATATCTTAATCATCAGGTTGGGTTCATTATAATTACAGCTAGCTTCTACTAATTAAAATTCATTAATATGTACTATTTAAATTCATTTATTGATTTTTTCTTGATCAAAAATTAATTTCGCTTTGCACAGATGGCTATACAACAATTTTACTGATTAATTATTAACGAAAAACAATACTTCTGGTTAATTACAATCTGTTATACATTCCATTTGATTCATTACACAAATTTTACGGTGTCTAGGTGACACACATTAAATACAAACAGAAACATTTAAAGCATTCATTACATAAACATAAATTGGAAAATCCTATTAAAACATTCAGGTAACATTATAAATAATTACACAATTACCGGTTAAACATTGATATAACATAAGCAATATACATCGACAATTCTACAGAGATCACAGTCTCTTACTGTTCATTTCAAGCAAATTTTTGCTTATTGAAATTTATTCGCACTCAGTCTTTAATTGGTGCTGTTAAAATGGTGAAATTCAAACCGCACTGATCAATTTAGGAAAAGAAAACACTTACTGAAACATTTTCCATTGGATTATATATTGTTTTTCCATTATTACTGTCCATTATTAATTATTATTATTTTTCTAATTTGTCCATGCCATATTTTACTGCCCATTTATTGATTATTAATGGATTTAATTTATTAACATGTTGATATATTCCATATTCGTAGCACTCTGGAGGTTTTTTATAATCCCCCTTCGATGCACTCTGGAATCTCTTATGTCAACTTACATAATGATGACGATGATCACATGATCTGGTGAAATGATGCCGATGAATTCACTTGATGAAAATGACCTCCGGACACTCCCGGACTCTTGCTTTTATTCACTTTCTTACAGGTGAAAAAACGCTATTGTTCATCAAACCACCTGTGTTTGAGCTTTCGGTCAAACCTTTAGTGTCTTTTCACGTTTTTTTCTTGCGCGCACATATACCTTAATACTACATAAAGTTTTGTTTTTACAAATGACTTCTGCTCTTTTAATACATCGAGCCTTTAGGTAGCTTGGTCATACCTATCTTTACACACAATAAATCAACAGAATTGCATTTATTAGCTACAATCTCATGCTTCCTACAAAAACTGAAGCATTGTTCTTGGTTTCTTTACGGATATTTCTAGAATATATATATATATATATATATATATATATATATATATATATATATATATATATATATATATATATATATATATATATATTATTACTCGAATGAAACTTAACATCGAGGGTTGCTACATGGGTCACTGACATTCATGTCGGGCGTTGACATCTCATGCTACACTCTTTCATTGCTACATTAGGGTGTATACATTTATTTTATATATATTAGGATGTATAAATTTCCCGTTTTCCCATTAAAATGTCGTAATCTTTTCTATTATTTGCTATTTATAGCAATATATATATATATATATATATATATATATATATATATATATATATATATATATATATATATATATATATATATATATATCCGAGCGATAACTCAAAAAATACTAAACTGATATCCATCAAACTTGGCCGATAATATTGCCCACCACAGCATATACGACGAGTAATAAAAATATAGAATTATTACCAGAAGAAATATCTGAAAAGCAAGGTAACGCAATGTCTAAAATAACGTCTAAAAAGTTGATTACTTCAAAATGGGCCGCTTGTAAATAAAGACGTGAAGAACGTAGCAGAAGAAAACGAGAAAACCTTTACGAAAATCGAACATTATTAACAAATTTTTATCAAATCTTACCATAAATCCGTTCTGTTATTGATGCTAATATTAACAACAATCCAAGTATTGTAGATATCCTTAACGACACTATAAATAAGTTAAATGTGCATAATGATAACTCAAGTGATAATTTGTCTACTCGCTCATCTATAACACGTAATATATTTGTGGAAAATTTGATTAAAATTGCCCGTATTAATGAAAATTGGCCTTGACAAAAATATATTTATCATGGTGACTTTAAAAAAATTTCTTTATATCTTTTTTATTTATGATGGAAGCTTTTATACAAAACATTACATGCAAATTTAACGATATTTTATCAAAGTTGTACAGATTTAGAAACAAGTTACAGGGTAGAACTGAAGAAGAGCAGTTTGATTTTAAAGGATTGAATACGTTCTTAAAAAAAGGGATTTGTCAAAATTTGTAGGGATATCAGAAGATGCGACGCAAATTACTGGCAAAATTGAGAACGACTCGGTTCCAAAAAATACTGCGATTTGTTCTTCCATTAAAACATGGCGTTCCCAATCATTCTGCTTACGTAGCCACATCGGCAGAAACAATCGATAGCTACCTTCAAACAGGTGAAAAAGCAGATTATGCCCACTGTATCATGGTGCAATCATTGGAAAGAAATTCTCCCGCTTACTGTTTAGCAGCATTTGGAACCAATAATAAATTTAATAGCTCTGGTGTATCTATGAGATGGACGAAAATGATTGCCATAAGGCATCAACTTATACAACTATGGTATAAAACTAATGGGTTATTCGTCTGATGTAGGTACTTTCCTTCTTAAGGCAATGAAAATACAAGCAAATTTTCCAGATAAATTGACCGAAAATCAGAAATGGTTCCTCATGAATAATAACAATAACTTTTTGTGTTTTAAGGATCAAACTCATGTTTTAACGAATCTAAGACCAAGATTTTTAGAACCAGGAGTAAGGCCACCAATGGGAAAATATATGGCAACAGTAGAGCATCTCGATATTCTTATTAAAGACAAATCTAGAGATAAACATCAGCTTATAAGGTTCGAAATTACTTTAGAAGATACAATGAATTTCAATTAAGCAAGAAAAATAAGGGCCAACGTTGTGCGAAAGTTACTTAGTGAAATTGCAAATAGTAATTCTACAGAAATGTGCTTAAAAATTATGGACTAATTAATTGCTGCACTGATTAATAAAGACGAAAGTTTGTACAATAGAATATACAAAATTTGATATTCAGTATTTTTTCCAAGACTTTAGCTTAAGTGGATTACTCCCGTTTAATCGGGAGTCACAATACAGCTTACAAGAAAATTATATAACGCTTAGCTGCTATGCTTATTGAACTTTTCAAAGAAAGCAATCTTCTTGATTCAGAGATGTTCTGTCCTTGGCTCCTCAGCAGCCAACCTTGCGAGGCAATGTTTAGGTCAGTAAGGTCATTAACGTCAACTTTTTCTACTGTACTGAACTTTAGTATAAAATACATTTTAGGAAGAACTGTCGAATATCTTTTATAAGTGAGGTAATAAATAATTTTAAAAACGCTTACATATTTCCGAGAGAAACAAAAAGAAACAAAAAGACAGAAAGAATAAAAGTGTTATACTATTACTGAAAACATCTTAAAAAATGTGGACATAGGGAAAATAGTATACACTGCGTTACAAACTGTATTAAAAGATGCAAGACATCTAGATATCAAAGTAACAGAGGATGATTGCTATTCATTAGATATTAAACAAAGTGAAAATATAAGTAATTCTGCAAACTTAGGTCTCGATCTCGACCTCGACTTAAAGCGAGACTTAAAGGAACAAACAGATATTGCATTAGATTCCGAAATTACAAGACACCAAGAAGAACCTGAAAATGGCTTGCAAGAGGAGATTTTAACTAATGATTATATTTTGGATAGTGAAATCAGGGACGTAATGAAGAACATGCTACTAATTTAAAACATTTTTCATACAAAAATATAAAACTAACAGAAAATAACCCTTTTGTGAAAATGAATTTATCGCAAAATAAAATGGCTATAATAAAAAGTCAAGTCACTGTTGGTTACTTAGTGACAACAACCGAAAAGTTAGCAGTCAAAGACTAAAAACGTTTATGATTTCAGAAAAAAAATTGCCCAAAGCAATTCTTGAAAAGAAGCTAGATAAAAAGCAAAACCCTCGGAAAAACCCAAAAAAATATTTAAGCGAAACTCTAAAAGTGAAAATACTGGAAACTATACCGTAAATGCTTAAGTAATTGAAACAAATGAGGACACGGAAGACGAAACAGATAATAGTGTTAATATAAGTTACGACGACTCGGATACAGAAACATTTTCGGAGTTAGAGACAGAGAATATATTAACTGCGAATGCTACTATGCAGTTTTTTATGAAGATGATTGGTTTATCGGAAAGTTGCTGGAAAAAGTAAAATATAAATTTAAAATGATTTTTCTTAAAGAAAGCAAATCAGAAAATAATAAGTGTTTGTATGGCCAGAGAAAGAGGACATTGCTAAAGTGGAGCAAAAATATATTTTTTCGGTCCAATTAGTCCTTTGAGTTTCGGCCCATTTCAGCTAAAACGGGTTGATTATTACAAATATTATCAAAAAATATAATGATATAAGAAATCACCTCGGAAAAAACTTATAAAAATGTTATATCACGTGGTTATAGCTTATAAAATAATAATTGGTGTTATGTTCTTGGTTATGTTATCTTGAGGTTTACAATATGATATGCGTTCTAAAAGTAAATAATGACTTTTAAAATATTAAGATTTTCTTGTTTTTTAAACTTTCATATTAATTAAGAATTTTTTTGGCAAAAAATATTTTCTTTTGTTTGTGTCGAGCTTTATGTTTATTTGTTATCTAAGAATATTTTGCGTCTTGTTTTTGCTAAGTGGTAACTATATTATAAATGTTTGTAGTTATTTATGTAGTCTTTAGAAGGCATTTTTACAGACTTCTTAAATACATATTTAGATGATTTATTGTGCGTTTTTTTTATGTTAGAGAGTAATAATGATCTCGATAATATTATAACAAATACTGGACATATTTTGTGATGTATTTTATATAAGTTTTTGAGAGCGTTTATGTAAGAATACCTTTTGAGTTTTTCTTTGTGTGTCCTAAAAGAAAATAATGACTTGTTAAATATTACAATTTTTGTCTTCTTTAAACTTTGAGGTTATTTGAAAAGGCATTTTTGACAAAAATAGTTTTTGATTAATTTATGTTTATTACGAGGTTTATTTGTTATTTAAGAATATTTTTCGTCTTGTTTTTCCCAAGTAGCATCTATGTTATATTCTAAATAAGTGAGTCTGTTTGTTTAGTTTTTAAAATATTTTTACTGACTTCTTTAATACATATTTAAAAGATTTTTTTGTTTTTAAAGTTGGAGAGACTAATCTCCATAATAATATACAAAATATATTTTGTGGTGTGTTTTATATTTTTTTTTAAGTTTTTGGGAAGGTTTGTTCAAGAATGCGAATTTTAAAGAGTCAAAGCATCTATATTATATGAGTTTCGATGGAGGTTTAGTTTTATTTCTTGCTTAAGAACATTTTATGTTGTGTTTTTGTTATGTGAGTTTGTTTTTTTCTTAATTTAGAGTGAATAAAAATTTTATGTCGAATATGAATTTTTGTTTCTTAAAAAAAATTTAAAGAATAGTATTTACCAACAATACATATTGCACTACTTCAGTAAATTATTTGTTTTGGTTAGAGTAAGCATTAACAGACATGTATGTGTATGTATTTATTTGCGTTTTAATACAGAATGAAAGTTGTGACGTCACAAAATAAATAGAGTGCTGCGAATTTCAAGAGCGCTTTGGGGAATTGCATGGAATTTAGGGGAATTTTTTAGGAATTGAGAGGAATTTCGGGGAATTTTTGGGGAATTGCAGACAACTTAAGGGAATTTCCAGGGTATTTCGAAAGTTTAGAGGTATTTCTCGGGTATTTCGGGGAATTTCAAAGAAGTTTGTGTAATATCGGGGAATTGTTTCTGAAAGGGGAATTTTAGTGTACAATTTATTTTAGTGATTTCCTCCTCGAATTAAACTGTTATTAAAAAAACTAACTTGTTTCAAAATATTACTGAACTGGATTTTTTTTGACATTTTCCACTGCTAAACAGTTAAAAATTTGTTAGATTAATTATATAATGTATTATAATACCATTTCTGGGTAATACATAAACAGCCTTAAAAAGGTTTTATAAAAAGTGCAACTGTAACCATAAATTAATATATGTACTAATCGGTTAAATTCTCCTCAAATACCGTCCACTTATTACTCTGTATTAACTAACCAAATATCAAATTTTTGCGAGAAGAGATTCCAACTATTAATAGATAGAACTCGACTACTCCCAATTTTGCATTCAAATCGTCAGCATTCAACAAATAACTTCTAATACGCAACATGAAGAAACTAACAACTGTATTATATAAATTGTATAAGCATCAAAATATACATTTTTAAACGTAACTCGAGAAACTGAGGTAATATTTCTGTACATTTTCAAGTAGGAGAGGCGCTTTGAAAATTAGAAACCTAAAATGTCTCACAAATAGATCTTTATTAGCAAATTCTGAAATAATGGCTACCAACGCTGTTGAATTAACAATCTGTTAATATGTAAATGTTTAGGTAACCTATATATATATATATATATATATATATATATATATATATATATATATATATATATATATATATATATATATATATATATATATTAATTTACAGATGCTCATTCAGCACATTAATAATAATATCGAGACAAGTTAGGGCGTTTTTTTAATAACATTTCGTAAAAAATTTGCCGTCACATCTTCAAGAAAATAATAATTTTTAGAGAATTTCAATTAACTCTTATCGTTAACAGCTGAAGCATATTTTCGTAGAATTGTTTTTTAATTAACATGAAGGGACGTTTTTGCGAATTTTCTATGAAAACAATTTTATATATATATATATATATATATATATATATATATATATATATATATATATATATATATATATATATATATATATATATATATATATATATATATATATATATATATATATATATATATATATATATATATATATATATATATATATATATATATATATATATATAGAATTTGAAACTGACCCCGGATATTGGTTCAAGTGGTCCTAGCTCACGCGAGATAAATGGAGTCCAAACAATGGCCCATTATAATACAATGTCGCCTTCCCACGGTAAGAACCGCTGAGTCAGCCGCCGTCTTAACGAAGCCAAGAACTTGCAGGTTCAAAGTGCAAGTAGAACGGAATATCACTATGAGAATCGACATTAGCAGATTCCTTGTTATCCAGAGACAATAGTGCCACGCCTGGAGGGAAGACTATAAAGAGGCTAATCACAGAGGTAGAACCGTTCATTTTTGTTCCGAGTTAGTCATTAGCACACCGAGTGCATAGACATTAGATCACATGTAGGTTGATCGTCTTATTTTTAGTATATTATATTATTCATTTATTGTAACTAGGTAATTAAGTATTGATTGTTCAAAGTATTAAATAAATTGTTTTAAAAATTCAAACGTCTTAACCGTGAAGTTAAGTGGCGCAGTCGTTAGTATTGGTTAGAAAACCGAAAGCATATCGATTTTTAAGCGTATCGACGCCTAATAACCAATTCGAGCCAAGCAGAGCCAAGTTAAAGCAGAAATAGTGGTCAAGCAGAGCCAAATGGAAGCAGCAACCATCGTATTATGGTAAGTTTACTGCTATCCCATTTTACATTTCCAATTTTTTATATGTGTTGTATTGAAACGTTATATGTTTGATTCAGAGGAAGAATCACAAAGTTTATGTAACATAGAGTATAGATTTAGATCAATCAGCATTAGCGACAATAACAGAACAGTAAATTATTCAAATATTAATAAGAGTAGTAATAGTAGCAACATTTCAGACCAATTCAAAGAATTTTTCTTAAAAGCTATTCCCGAGTTCGACGGGCAACCAGCCAACGTAGGCAACTTTTTAAAGGCATGTGACTTGGTCATGAATCAGTTCTACGTGCCAAATGAGAATCTGTATATGAATCACTTCTTGCTAAATTATGTTCAAACTAAACTAACGGGAACAGCCCGGCTTATAGTAAATGCAAAGATAATTAATACGTGGGCAGACCTGAGAGAGGCCATTGTTCAGAATTTTTCAGACCAAAGAGATGATCATAGTTTACTAGCTGAGATGTTAAGCTTGAAACAGCGTAATGCTGAAGACGCACTGTCGTTCGCGAACAGATGCCGTCATATAGAGCAATTGCTCATATCGAGTTTAATAGCTAACGAGCAAAATGAAGGCGTGCGATTAATTAAGAAAGACATATACCAGAATCAACCATTAAAAGCGTTCTTAGGAGGGTTACGCAATCCATTAGGGCTCGTCCTGCGTAGTCAAGGACCTTCGAGCATAGAACAAGCTTTGAAATTCGTATTCGCAGAGGAAAATTTCGATTATAGAGATAAAACAATAAATAAGAATTTCAGTAATAGTAATAAATTAGAAGGACAAAACCGTACGTTCTTTCAGAGACAAAATAACCCACCTTTTCAGAATGTACAATTTCAGAGACCTTTCCAAACAAACTTTAGACCATTTCAACAACATAATAACCAAAACAATCACACAAATTCCCAGCCTAGACAAAATCAACACTTTGTACCAAGGCAAAATTTTTCGAGTCAATTTAGGAGACCCAACTTCAATAATCAACCGGGTCGACCCAATTTAAATCATAATGCTAACAGAAATTATCACGAACCAATGGAAGTAGATAGTTCTAACACTAGAATGTCGCTACCAAGGGGAGCAGCTCAAATAAATAACATAGAATTTAATGATAATGATATAAACGAAACAAATTACGATTTAAATTATATAAATGATGAATTAGATTATGAAAATTCGCCAGCAAACGAATACGATAGTCAACAACAAAATTTTCATATAGCAGACACGTATACGGACAACCGGTAGTACATATTAACCATATGGATATTCCAACGAATAGTTTAATTAACGATGGCAGTGATAGTAGTTATAATTGTAAGAAAGGAATGAATGACCATAGAATTAATATAAACTTGAACTTGAATAAGCATGCAAGCAACATGAGACCCATGCATTCGCTTGATTTCGTTGACGAGTCAAAATCGAAGCAGAACGTTCAACAGAACAATAACAGTATTATGAATTATGTGAATTCCTGGCTCACCAGTGGTAATATAATAAGGAGATCAAACAAAAGTCCACAGAGCAGTTTAAATGAAGTTCCCACTACAAACGAACATTGTAACGAGGAAACTGATCTTAACAGATTATATAATATATACGACGTCCCAACAAAAAGTAAGAATCAATTAAAATCTAGTACTGAATTAATTAAGCAGTCGGATAGAGCACTAGGTAGAAATAAATTAGTAGTAAGAAAACCAGATAAAGAGGAACCTTTAGGCCGACATAATAACACGGGGAATACTGGGCTAAAAACGGAAAAACAGGCAGTAAGCGAAACAAACCCTAAAGCACAAAACTCTAATGTTAATAATAAACAAATTTTTACCATAAACAAAAATAGTACTGAAACAAACCCCATAAAAATCCAGGAGTCCAATATGACTAATAATTCTAAAACAAAACTACCCATATTGGAAAAATTACAATCGGCATCAGATATTAGGCTACAAATTATGCTAGCGCATGAAACTAAACGCCGACATCGCTCATTTAATGAAACCTGTACACAGATGCAAAACAAATTCACTTTTCCCCAGATGAAACAGACAATTGAGAATTATATTAAAACCTGTGAATATTGTAACAAAAAAGATTACAATATATTTAAATTAAATAAACTAAATAAGCAATCGAATTATATTACCTAAGTAAGGTAAAACGGGAAAATCGGATAAATAACATACATGACTTGACACAATTACCTAAAAACTACAAACAAATAAAACTACACTAAGCAGACACCGTTACATTCATGACAAATAGATACAGGCGACTAATATGACAAAAAACACACTTATTGTAACAAATACCTAAAATATACCAGTAGATAAACATTAAATAAGAATTATATTCAGGACCGCACTCAACAAATTTTAAATTGAATAACTAAGCTGATGATTAATATTGTCGTAAAGACAAAGGACATATAGGCGGGTGTAATAAATCTTATCGTTATCACCTTGTCAAAAGTAGAATCAATAATAAAACCATTCATTACGTAATTAGAAAACATTTTAGAAAGATAATTCACAGATACACCACTGTGTATGGCACACAGATTTAAAATCAGATAGTTTAAAAAATACTGACAAACCAATCAGTCAGAAGGGACAAAAGGAATTATATATATGCAAATTTTAATTTAAATAAACCAGATCAAATAGAGAATTTTAGAAAAGAATATTGGTTACCACAGAGGAAATATTACTGCATTTTTGTAAATGGACAAGATTACGAACTGGTAAGTTCGGCTTATAATAAAAACTGTAATAACGTAGAATCACCCAAATTTTATAGATGTATGAAATATACGTAATAGGTTAACCCTCTAAAAATATAATAACAATAATAATAATGGAAAAAAAATAATAAATTTTTATATATTATAAATATTCAGATCAAAATAGTAGACAAAGTCGTGTCGAAACTTCTTCACAACTCTGTTAAGTAAACACTTGTAACAAAACGACAGTAAGACACCTTAAAGGATTTTCACAGCAGAATTATCGAACATTATCGACTATTCAAGACAAAAATTAGAAATAGGAAGTCCATATAATTAGGACCATACTGTATATCTGATCATAAACAGACGATGCAGTCGTGAAACCACTAACAAAAAGCTTAAAGTAAAATTATAAATAAACGTTGACTACAGGAACTACATTGGTGCCTTTAACTCATGTAAAGACATTTTAATGTATTCACCTGTGTCATAACACCAGACTTTTCCAAAGAAATATCATATTAACAACAAAATCGAGGTACAACAAAGATAAGAAAGAATTACTAGCCAGCGTAGGGGCAACCGATTATTTCAGACTCACAATCACCAATCTGTCGACCGTAACTAGGAAAAAGAATTAGTTAACAACAAAACTAATCAAGAAGTTCAAAATTACGGACGAACCAAATATATTCTAAGTCAGAAAATAGACGACAGACTTTCATATGAGTAAAATTTAAATTAAATAGAAACCAGCCATAGAAGAAAAATTATAACAGAACACGCTGACCACAAAATAAATGTTATTGTGTTGTATACAAACCAGATTAGGAACTAGCAAATTCAGCAATCAATAAAACTTTTAATAAGGGGACATCACCCATATTTTATAATTGGAGAAGAAATTATTAGAAACAGAAAAATAATTATGATATATATGTATATTCATAGATAGATTACGACAAGTAAAGGACACGGTTCGATAATGTCATTTCTTTAAATCATAACAAAACTATTCCAAGAAACCATAACGGAGAATTGAAACGGATAATCAACTCAAAGTACCTACAATGTAAAAAGTACATATAAGACACTCGACATATATATGACTAAGTAAGCAACAAATTGGAATTGATACATAACGTCCGAGACAATGCACAGACTGACACAGACAATTTAAATAGCAAGCTTAATTCTTAAATGAATTAACGCACGTAACGATTAACGTAATTATAAGACCGTTTCAAGTAACCCTAGTATTAATAAATTATATAATCAGCTAGAAATATGTAAGGTAACGAATCAATCCTTTAGGAATAAACTCCCAATAAATTAAATAAGAGCTAATAAATATCCACCAGTCGTTAACAATAACGAATTACCATGCTGCATAGCGAAATTTCATGATAAGTGAATTTTACTGCAGCTAGCAGGGATAATACATTTTACAGAATTTTTTCAAATAACAATATTAATAATAGACAACAAAAAAAACGTGGCTTAATAAACATACTAGGTTCTATATTTAAGTCAATCACTGGAAATCTCGATTCACAGGATGGGGAACGCATTCAGCAAGCATTAGAAGTCTTAACGACAGATCAAAATAAAATT
The DNA here is from genome assembly GCA_964006375.1 of Tillus elongatus. NCBI lineage: Eukaryota > Metazoa > Arthropoda > Insecta > Coleoptera > Cleridae > Tillus > Tillus elongatus. Next base: position 141,440,604 of record OZ023263.1, on the reverse strand, counting down.
AATGAACTTTTAGGTTACAAAAATTGGTCATGCTCGAGGCAATCGTCGAAGGTAATAGAACGATAGTAGGATTGAGTCATAACCAAGGCACGATAGTAAATAGGATAAATAATAATAATAATAACAATTATTACACAATATTCAAGAAATAGCATTAACAACAGAAAATGTCATAACTTTTGCAAAATTAGGAATCTTTCACACATCAATTAAATATTAAAACCAAAAATTGTAGTAAAAGAAATCAATAAGATACAAGATTATGCAACTGATGCTAAAGTAATAACAACCACTGATCTAAATCTATACGAAAAAGTCTTTAAAATAAAAGCCGTCCAAAACAATTTCAAAATTATATTTCAAATAGAAATACCTCTGGTAGATGAATCAGAATATGATTATTATCAATTATATACATTACCTGTCCCTAGAAAGACACACCTTTTTACCATGATAATTCCTAGAACCAAATACATTATCCTAAGCAGTAAACAATATGCCTATCGTAATGAAGAATGTCAAAATTTAAAGAACCAAATATATTTTTGCAAAGACGACAATCCAACAACCATGAATAATCAAAACCCATGTGAAATAAAGCTAATAAAATTTCAAAAACCTATTAACAATTGTAATCAAGAATTAGTCAAAATTAATAGAACCACAGGTTCGAGATATGGAACCAGTCAGTATATAGTTATAGCACCCGAAGAAACTAACGCCAGAATAACTTGCAAGGAACAGGAGTGGACCAACATCATCAAGGGTACAAAATTAATCAACCTGCAACCAAATTGCCAATTAACCTTAGGCAACAAAATCTACAAGACCGGCCCAGCAACAGCAGAAACACAACAACTATTCAACCTGCCTACACTAGAAACCCCCATTCCAGAAGATCAACCAAATCCAGGACCAGTACCCGAAATATCATTAGAAAACGTACAGCTACACAACATCAATCAAATCCAACACCAACTTCAAAAAATTAAACAAAATATACCAGGACCTATAACAATACCAATCCATCACCTGAGTATATGGACAATATTACTGTACATAGCTGTCTTAATAACCATCACAACGATAGCCGTCCGAATGGGGTTGAAGAAACGAAGAACCAGCAAAGAAGATAAAGGAACAAAAACAGGAACCACCGAGTCCGGATTTCCGTTGAAAATCCGGAACGAACCATAGCTTCGTCTTTAAAAAGGCGAGGAGATAAATGGAGCCCAAACAATGGCCCATTATAATACAATGTCGCCTTCCCACGGTAAGAACCGCTGAGTCAGCCGCCGTCTTAACGGAGCCAAGAACTTGCAGGTTCAAAGTGCAAGTAGAACGGAATATCACTGTGAGAATCGACATCAGCAGATTCCTTGTTATCCAGAGACAATAGTGCCACGCCTGGAGGGAAGACTATAAAGAGGCTAATCACACAGGTAGAACCGTTCATTCTTGTTCCGAGTTAGTCATTAGCACACAGAGTGCATAGACATTAGATCACATGTAGGTTGATCGTCTTATTTTTAGTATATTATATTATTCATTTTTTGTAGCTAAGTAATTAAGTATTGATTGTTCAAAGTATTAAATAAATTGTTTTAAAAATTCAAACGTCTTAACCGTGAAGTTAAGTCGCGCATTTGAAAAAAAAAATTGCAAAGGCTAACCATCGATACCCCTCTGTGAGTGAGTTTTTTTAAAATAAATATTCACTAATAAATGCGTATAACTCAATTTCCTATGAAGCTAGAAACGTAAGGTTTGGTATGTAGTATCCTCTATACGGTATTTGAGTTTGTACCCAACATACTTTTATAGGTAATTGGTGCCATCGAGCTGATTACGGAAGTTCATATAAAATGTCATTTAGTCCTCAATATTCACGGGGACATGTATTTTTATGTGATTGTTATTGAACTTTGCAGATTAAAACTATACAGGTGTGGTGATTTATCTAAGTCTATTCGAAACGTAACTCAATTGATGCACAATGGTATAAGCAACATTATCTATAACTTAATTGGAATCACGATGCAGCAAGATGAACCATAGAAAAATGTTCTGTCATAGAAACGCATATTTTTTAAGACCAAAATTCAGTTTTCATTTATGGCTTAATTTTTTGCAAGTTATATATATATATATATATATATATATATATATATATATATATATATATATATATATGCATAAGTGCGTGTTTGTGTGTGTGTGTGTTATTTTCGCTCCGACATTAGCTGAAATAATATCCCCAGTCCGGCCCTTGAATACACATTTTACTTCAAGTCAAAAATGTAGTGTTTCATTAAGAGTAGACTTCGAAAGTGGTGGTTGTAAAAATCTCCGTGTGGGAGCTACTGTATCAATACTTGAATATTTTTAAATTATTAGCATCGCTCAGAACCATGAGAGAACCATGAGAGATAACGTGTTTATTCAATAGGTATTAACTCCAATCGCCTAGTAACAAAGGTTTAATGAATGAGAGAGCAATTTACATTGCGTGTATCGCAGGTTGCTAGGTGACGCATAAATTACTTAGCGACGTGATCCGTAACTTAGTAACCGACATTCCTTTTACCAATTTACAAAGTTCCATATTATAATATTATCACTGCATAAACTTATTTTAATTCTACACCGTGAATGAGAAATTTGACGTCCTTTCCTTCAAATCTGACAAAAAGATGAATCAATCAAATAAAACGAAACATGTGGCGCAAGATTCAACCTTCTCATAATAAAGTTAGAAAATAGAAAGCAGAGATTTACTGTTTCAGGTTTTATTCTAATTTATTAATTTGACGCTTTAAATATTTATATACAATTCTAAATATACACTGTTGTTTCATTCATTTTCTAAACACATTTATTTTTAAATTGGTGGTCATCTAAAATAAAACAAGTTTTTCTAAGCTTATTGCAGTAGGATATAGGTAATATGTTTCAAAATCCATTTTATGATGCTTTAAATCGTCTAGAGTTGAACATTGTTCAATGTTAGCAAATAGGTACCAGCATTTTGCAATGTTGAATGTAACCCCAATTACCAATCTACTTATCATCACTGTACGGGCTAAATTTTGCGGACTGACATGGAACAGAGCGTTCTATGTTTGTCCGAAACAACAAGAGAGCGAATTCTGCATTTAACTCATACCGATCTTCATAAGCAATATAGCACATTTGTGTATTATTACATTACTGGTGAGCGTAATCGGACTGAGACTTACCTGACATCCTGGTTGCAGCAGTGCTATCGGGGCGGCAAAGCCGAGGACGAGCCCTGGGGGAGAAAAAAAACCCTGACATCCTCTCTTATTTATTTATTTTTCTATACGCTGAATATATCTTCACTCTTGGAAATAGGGCTCTAAAACGGGACTCTAAACGTCGAGATATCAATAATTTCAATAAATTTTAAGTATGTCCGCCAGAGAACCTACTATTTAACACATTCAAAGCCGCGGGTATCTTTTTTCTTTTGAAGCCTTTGGCAGTGATAACTATTATACATTACTGCTTTGTCGGTGACTAAAAAGAGAGAATAGAGGTAAATATACAATGATTATTATAGAAAGGTACAAAATACTCAATTTCTTGTAGGTAGTATTTTGTACATTCCTATATTAATTATTGTATCTCTACATGTACCTATTATTTTTAGTGATTGACGAAACAATAAAGTAATTGCGAAAGCTTTCAAAAGTAATTTCTAAATATCTGATACTCGCGAGTGAATAACACAATTTATTACCTCATATAAAATTCAGCTTCAAATTATCTCATTATATATATATATATATATATATATATATATATATATATATATATATATATATATATATATATATATATATATATATATATATATGCTAGCCCATTATTATTATTACCTCGATATCTCCTAAGCTATTCAAGTTATCAACAAGACAAAATAAAAACAAACGTTGCTTTGTTTTTAAAGATGTATAACCTAAAATTATTTTAAAGTATCCAGCAGGTCTCATAAGTCACTAGCAGCATGAAACTTTGATATTTTAATTGTAACACCCTATATATTATTAGATATTGCGATCCTACGTCAAATTTCAATGTTACTTTATACAGGGTACTATAGGTCATAAATCAATAGTTTTTTAGTTATTCAATTTTTTCAAAAAAATTTGCCACTTGCACAGGTTTGCAAAAAACCCAATGCTTCCTCTGCAAACAAGGATATCAAGATGTTTCCTGTTGTAAGTTTAAGCTTAATATTCCATAACTACAGATAAAATGTTATACTTCGATTTGCAATATACAGGGTGTTTATCTAGACTGTTCGCTTTGTCATATTTCAGATGATAAAAACTATTTTTTTTTCAAATGAAAGACCCTGTATATTTTTCTGAATCTTATGGAGTTTTCAATTCGATCCTACGTAAAATTTCAATGTTACTTTATACAAGGTACTAGAGGTCATAAATGAATAGTTTTTGAGTTATTCAATTTTTTCAAAAAAATTTGACACTCGCACAGGTTTGCAAAAAACCTAATACTTCCTCTGGAAACAAAGACATCAAGATTTTTTGTTGTAAGCTTCAGCTTAATATTCCTAAACTACGGATAAAATGTTATACTTCGATTTGCAATATACAGGGTGTTTATCTAGGCTATTCGCCTCGTTATATTTCAGACGCTAAAAACTATTTTTTTTCAAATGGAATACCCTGTATATCTTTTCTGAATCTTATAGAGAATTCAATTCTGCATCGATCTATGGTGCATACTATATACCTATTACATATAGTTTTAAGGTTAGCATCAACTCTTTATTTTATTGGGTCGAATTAAATAGTCTCTAATTAATTAGTAGGCTTATAATAATAATAATAATAATAATAATAATTATTATTATTATTACTGGATAACTCAATGCCTCGAAGGCCTATTCTAGTAAACAACCTTATGTACTTACCTTTTATTAAGGAAGGGTCAATAAAAAATATATATATATATTATATATATATATATATATATATATATATATATATATATATATATATATATATATATATATATATATAGTTACATCCCTGTATATTCTCAACATCATCAAATTACGACGAACCCGGAAACCATGCATCATCAGTTTAGTCACTTGTGCAAGAGTGCTGATTAAGACGTTCGCGTTTATGTTAATTCCATAGAACATTATTTCATTCAATCGCTGTAACTTTAGTTGTTCACATGTTGTTTTGAATCACATATTTTATCATAGATTTTAGACTGTAATAATTGTACCACTTAAATAAATTGATTAATTTTTTCGGACCATTGTTTACAAAAAACATAATTGGCGCTGCTAGTGAACAGTATTGAACAGCGAGGCCTAATTTTTCAAAACTTTAAATCTTCGAAAAATTAGTTTCGGTCTTTTTTCTGAAAGTTTATGTGTAACATCGAACATCCACACCTGGTACAAATCAATCCACACTGCCAGATGGAAATCAGCGAGAAACCAAGAGCAGAAGTACCCCTAAGCTTTCTGTAAGCTTCCTCCAATATTAGCTTCCTCCAATATTTTTATCTGTGCATTCATATCGTATCTATTTTACATTTATGCCTTACATAATTTTGTTCAATAATTCATATTCGCGCTCTATTTATCTATTCACCATGTAATACTTAACAACCATTACTTGTTCATGTATGCTGTGTATTGATAAGAGATAGATCGCCTTTTAGGAAAAGAGAACATATATTAGAATTAGATGAAGACAATTTTAATCAATTAATTGTAAATAATTTAGAAATGGCAAATAATCACATTGCCGAATTTTCACAAGCTGCTATCATGATCCCCGAATATTCCGGTGGACAGAAGCATCTTGCTTATTTTATTAAACAATGCGAACTTTATATTACTAGTTATAGAAGGCCAGAAGCCGAAACACACACAAATCGAATGTTACTAGAATTTATAAAAGCTAAAATCACTGGTAACGCTTGTGACGTGTCAATTAGTTTAGAAAACCATACATGGGAAAATATAAAATTTGCTTTAAAAAATCAGTTTTCAGACCCCAGTTCAGAAAATCGTTTATTTAATGATTTAAATACTAGCTTTATGACTAAATCACAAATTATTCAGAAATATCTCAATTTAATTAAAGAAAAGCTAAAGATCTCAATTGAACATGTAGATTACAAGATTTAGTTAACGATGTAAAAACTTACAAAAAAAAGTTTTACCAACAAAATGCAGTGACAGCATTTAAAGCAGGTGTAATAGAGCCTTACTTTTCACATCTTAGATTAGCTGGTGTTAATACTCTTGATTCACTTATGTTGGAATGTAATAGGATAGATAACGAGATTATACAGTCGAATTTCATTAATAGCCTGAGAAACAAAAATAATACGAAAACAAATCATAATACACCTGTACAACATAGACAGAGGTACACCCACAAACCAATATTTCCAGCATTTCCCCAAATTTACAACAAACAACAAATCACACAACAAAGGCAACCGTTTCCTTCTCAGCCAATTTCTAACATTAGACACGTTTAAAATTTTAATAGAAACATACAACACGCCCCAACTCAATTAAGTAGAAGAACGACACCCATGTCAATAAGCAACCAAACTTCCTTAAGAAATACACGACAAATGCCCCAAAGAAACCACTTTATACCCCAATCTAGGGCCACGTTTCAACATCAAGAACTCTTTAACCCAGAGGACCTACCACTAAATCATTCTGACGAATGCTCTAATGACGATCAACCCTCTGACGAAAATATAGAGCCACTAGAATTTCCTGAACCAACTGAAACTTTTACAGATTACAACACCAATCCAAATCGAGATTTTCACGAAACAGCCTCGGAAAACGAATCTAGATAAAAATAATATTGTTAATACCCCTAAATTACCGTTTTTTTGTTATACCAAGGCAAAACTTAAAAGTATTGATTGATTCCGGAAGCTCAGATATCCAGGACCGGCTTACGAGTTATTTTCAAAAATTATTTATAAGGAACCATTTTCAATTAAATCAGTTAACCAGATAACCCATGGTGAATACAACGTAAGGTATCCTATTTTACAAGAATTTAATATTAATTACCAATTTCCAATGCGTGTCATGCAATTGCACCATCGATTTGACGCGCTTACAGGGTCAGTTCACCTTACAAAATTAAAGGGAAATATCGATTATAATAAACAACTTTTAATTCTAGGAAATCAAAAAATACCATTTTATCTTGAAACTAATCCACTGAATTTTACACCTTTCAAACAAATGTGCGAAAATTATGTATCAGTCCCTGTAAATATAGAAAAAGGCATAGTAGTTTTACCACGTATTGAAGAAAAAAATGTTTTAATTTACGAGTCAATAGCTGAAGCACAAGACGGATATTGTAGAGTGCCCATAATAAAGAAAAATCCAAATTCAAAATTTGTAGAAATACATTTTTAGGAAGAAATAGATGTCGATCCATTACAAAATTACTCTGACGAACTATCTTAAATTTCAAAACATTTTGATTTAACAAAAGTTTTAAGAACAGATCATTTAAATACAGAAGAACATGAATACCTTATTAATTTGTGTCGAAAGTATAATTATATTTTTTATCATGAAGACTCCGATCTCTTTTTCACCAAAGCAATTAAACATAAAATAAGAACTAAAGACGATGAAGTCATTCACACCAAATCATACCGGTACCCTTTTCATTTACGTGAAGAAGTCCAAAACCAAATTCAAAAACTCTTAGACAACAAAATAATTAGACCCTCAAATCACCCTATTCAAGTCCGATATGGATTGTCCCGAAGCGTCCAGACGCTTCTGGAAAAAATAAATGGCGCTTAGTAGTCGATTACCGTAAACTTAACGAGAAAACGATTGATGACAAGTACCCATTACCTCGTATCGAAGAAATTTTAAATAATTTAGGACGCTGCTCCTATTTCACAACTCTCGAACTGGCACAAGGATTCCATCAAATTGAAATGGATCCTGGCAGTATCGAAAAAACAGCATTCTCAGTAAATAATGGCCATTACGAATAGGTCCGCATGCCGTTCGGGTTGAAGGGGGCTCTCAGTACCTTTTCACGCTTAATGGCTTATGTATTAAGGAAATATTTATACAAATTTTGTGTCGTATATATGGACGATATTGTTATCTTCTCTAAATCTCTTCAAGAACACCTTTGTCACGTAAAAAATATATTTGATAAGTTAAAAGAGTGTAGTCTAAAAATTCAGTTAGATAAGTCAGAATTTTTGCGTGAAGAGGTTGAGTTTTTAGGCCATCTGGTCACTGTCCGAGGGATCAAACCGAACACATCAAAAATAACTGCCATTTAAAATTATCCAATACCAAAGACAAGTAAAGAAATAAGAGCATTTTTAGGATTAACAGGCTATTATATACGCTTTATTCCAAATTACGCTAAAGTAGTATTCCCCATCAATAAATATCTAAAAAAGGATACCAAGATAAATATTCACGACCCGGAATATGTTGACGCATTTCAAAAAATAAAAGAATTAATTACAAATTCTCCTGTCCTGACCTACCCCAACTTTTCTAAACAATTTCATTTAACCACTGACGCAAGCAATATAGCTATATGTGGAGTATTGTTACAAAATAATAAACCAATTGCGTTTTACTCAAGAACACTAAATTCAGCCGAGAGAAATTACTCGACCATTGAAAAAGAGTTATTATCCATAGTAGAAAATACAAAACATTTTAGACCTCATCTCTTTGGACAAAAATTTGTTATAGAAACTGACCACAAACCCCTTGTTTGGCTATTTTCCATTAAGGAACCAAACTCTCGGCTAGTTAAATGGCGATTAAGATTAGAGGAATTTAATTACGAGATAAAATACAAAAAGGCAAAGATAACGTAGTGGCTGATGCCTTATCGCGAATTGAAATTAACGCGATTGAAGACGACTTTGACTTGGAATCAATAATTAATAAAGTAGACCCTGATGAAGACAGAGAAAGAGAAATAATTAACGAACTAAAAAACGACGCAAACAATGCATCTACTAGCACGACTAATGACCTACCTGAAAGCAATGACCCACAAACACAACACTCGTCTGCAGAAAATCCAATTTTCAAAATACCTATATCAGAAAATCCGGTCAATTATTTTTCCAGACGAATCATTTTAGATTACGGACCAAAATATGACACACGCAAATTAGAAATATTTAAGTTTGAAACAATACATGTAAAGGTTCAACCCAATTACGAATTAAGACAAATAAATGACTTCTTGAAACAATTTACTGATCCAAAATTCACTTACGGAATTTACTGTAAACATGATAGACATCCAATATTTCACTGCTGTTTCTTCAACATTATTTAATAGTTCTGTTAAAATAATAAAATCTAACGAATTTTTACAAGACGTTGAAAAACAAGAAACTCAACAACAAATTATAGACGAATATCACACACGAAACCACATTGGCATTGACGAAACGTATCATCATTTAAAATAAAAATATTTTTGGTCTAATATGAAAAATTATATAAACGCTTTTAATAAATGCTCAATTTGCCTTCACACAAAATACGAAAGAAATCCGTAAAAACCACCATTTTCAGGTCCCCTTCTAGGTAAACGCCCTTTCGAAGTGATACACATTGACACCTTTAGTTTCGATAATTGCAAATTCCTAACTATCTAAATATGCGCAGGCATATTATATAACTAATGGATCCGCAATAACTGTGTTAAATAAACTTCGACACTATTTTTCCCATCATAATCATCCCCTAAAAATAGTGGCCGACGCTGGCAAAGAATTTCGAATTCAATTCTTAAAGAATATTGTAATTTATTTAATATCCTAACTCAAATTCACCAATAGAGCGACTGCACTCAACTCTTGTAGAAAAATTGCGAATTCTTAAGTTACAAAACCCACAAGAGAGGCCTGCAACCCTAATAATAACAGCAACCCTAATTTACAACCAGTCTATTCATTCGACAACTGGTTATTCACCTTTTACATTACTATACGGCCCCTACGACAACAACACCCACACTTGAAACTACCCTTTACGAGAAATACAATAACAATAGGCTCAAAGAAATAATGCCTTTCTTCGACAGTGTATATCAGAAACAAAAAGTAAGTGGACAAAAAAGAATTTCTAAAACAAATGCGGACAGACAAACGACACCAGATTTACAAGAAACAACACAACTAGCTATTAGAGTACCAAAAGTAAGAAAAACAAATCCTTTTTATAAATTACAATCACATCCTAAACAAAAAGAAAATATTGTTTCATTTTCTAAACCAAAAGTAAAAGCATCACGTTTTTAACATAAAAAGAGTAAGAAAGACTTTTTCGTTACAGGACAAAACTACTACTACAAACAACAATGACCCTCAACCTGGTCCATCCATTTTAAAAACTAACGGATATTTTAAAGAATATTTAGGCATAGCAAAAATACTGAAACATTATCACAAATTTTATTTTAATTTTAATATTACCAATATAGAAATTAATTATAACATATTATTAAAAAATTCTAAATTTTTAAACACTGGACAAATGTCTGCAACTAACGAACGATATTTACTAATTTTAGATGACCATTTGTCACGATTAAATAATGAACTACAAAACTATCAATGCATAGAACTAAACGCGGATTAATAAACGGAGCAGGATCTTTAATTAAAATGATAACAGGAAATCTCGACCAAGAAGACAAAAGAAGTCAATAAAAATCTAGATAACCTTTTCCAAAATCAAGAAGATATAATTACCCAAATTGATAATTAAAATTCATTTGCTAATATAATTACACAAAGGTACGAAAAGGACCAAAAAATTATTAATCAAAATCTAAATCATATTTACTTTTTCTACCTTAGATAGCAAAAGAGAATTGTCGAGTAAAATTCATTTTCAAATTCACGTAGCTGTGAAATTGCTCCATAATATAGAGATAATTCAAAGAACTATTTCTTTAAGTTTTAACGAAATTACTAATATACAGCTCTTTACCGCTAGTGATCTGCTAAATATTATTGATCACTTAAAGTTAAGTCATGACAGAAATGAATTGATCGACTTTGACAAAAATCATGTTTTTAAAGTTGTAGAATTTACCAAATTTCATATGTTATCGGTTAAGGATACGATTGTATGCATCTTGAAAGTTCCTATCCTACATCCCAATCCTGGCTCTTATTTTCGTGTTTATCCGATACCACAAAATTATATTCTCCTAGTACCACCCAGCTCATACTCTTTAGAAACACCCTCTTCAAACTTATGAACCCAAGAGAGATGCCCGTCTATAGAAGACATAGTTATATGCAATAATCGCCCAGGAGAAGAACATTGTCAGCTTGACACCTTACAAAATTGCACTTCTGCGAAAGTAATGAACCCCTACGAAATATCAACTCAGCTGCAGAATGGTCAGATCCTAATATCCACTAGCTCAGCAACCACTATTGTCGAAAATTGCGAAACATCGTTAGAACGAAAAATCTTCCAGGGAAACGGTCTAGTAACATCCCTCAATTCCTGAAAAGTCAAGATCAATGAGGAAATGTATGAAGACGTTGCTACCAATTTGACGCTACACCCCTAGAAGTCGAAGAATTGCAACCGACACCTCAACATGATACCCATTTTAAGTCAATTCATTTGAAAGAAAACAAAAAGATAAAAGAAGCGTTGTCTTAAATACAATAGCATCCATTTCATCTCCGACCGTACATGCAGTATTCCCACTTAGGCATTACCATTGGTGTATCCATCGTTGCTATCATTGTACTTCTGTTTCTTTTAAGAAGAAAAATTCAGAGCATCCGATAGAAGTCCAACAGGAAAGCCCAAACAGAAGAAGTGTTCCAACATGAGGACCTGTTTAAGATTTAAGGGTGGAGGAGTTACATCCCTGTATATTCTCAACATCATACAAAATACGACGAACCCGGAACCATGCATCATCAGTTTAGTGACTTGTGCGAGAGCGCTGATTAAGACGTTCGCATTTATATTAATTCCATAGAACATTATTTCATTCAATCGCTGTAACTTTAGTTGTTCACATGTTGTTTTGAATCACATATTTTATAATAGATTTTAGACTGTAATAATTGTACCACTTAAATTGATAAATTAATTTGTTCGGAAATCACTTACGAAAAAACGTAATTATATATATATATATATATATATATATATATATATATATATATATATATATATATATATATATATTGTTGCCAATGTGATAATTATCTTATTATTGAGCATAAAAATGTATCAAAAACAAATTTAAGTCATCGATGAAGGGAAAAACATGCATAAAAAAGTACTTAATTATACATCTTTTTAGAAAAATTTGTATTGATTTTAAATGTCTCAAAAAATATGTACTTCTTTGCAGTATAAAACATCTTCACAATTATGGGGACTTATTTTTAAGTTGTTGCTTTTGCTTTGTCACGATATTTTCTCATTTTTTAACAAAATTTGTTTGTGTGGCTTATAGAGATTCAGGATAGAGCCCATTGGTGCTGTATCGAGGAATAGTTAGTGGTATCAAAAATATGTTAAATCAATATTTTTTTTGTAAAATGCTCGTTTTTGTGCTTTTTCCGTTTTCTTCTACGTTTTTTTTTTGGTCAGTCATCCAGGGTCAGGTATAAATTAGGTCAGGATCAGGGTCAGGTCAGATCGGGTTAGGTCAGGTTAAGTCGTTCAGGTGTGCTTCGTAGAGCATTTAGTGCATAAACAACATGAAAAATATTGTCCCATCAACCCCCAAAAATCTGGGGGACCTGGAGCAAATAGACGTGGTGGAGGGGAAAAACATGTTTAGGAGGAAGTGTTGATACAAAAAGTGAAAAAGGCTGCCTATAGAGGTCGAACTAAGTTGTTATTATTGATTTTACTTTTATATTTTCTTCCCCGCCGAGCACCCCTATTCACTCCGAGTCCTGTAACTTTTGGAGGGGTTGACTCCACAATATCTCTTTTGTTGCTTATGCATACATTGAGTCTTTTATGCGTGTATGTCGCTCGTCTGCATAATTATCCTTAAATATCTTTTTCTTTTCAAAAAAAAAAACAAATTGGTTTTTGTGAACTATATTAATTACTGCATCCATACGCAGCAGCAAGATTATCCATTTTAAAATTTAAAAAAAGCCTGGACGCAGCAAGTGCGTTATGGAAGTGAATTTTCATGGAAATAATCTGGCACCAATTTTTTTATTACATGCTTATGACGTTTTGTCTTGTGACATAAAGATCTGAATGTTGGCATATAGTTTACTTTCTATAACGTAAACCCGCAGACCAACTTTGGTTGCCATAGCTTTGTTAGTTTCTAAGAAAAAATGCCAGAAATAAAACTCAAAATTTTCCCGGAAAACCTGTGGCGATTTCGTTGACTAACGAATTTATCCAAGCCACTTGCAAAAGGAAGGTACTTACCAAATTTCATCAAAATCGGTCCATTACTTTTTGTCATTATGGGTGTGCTACATGTATATATATATATATATATATATATATATATATATATATATATATATATATATATATATATATATATATATATATATATATATATATATAGATAGATAAACATACCCCGGATATGAGTTCGAGGGACCTTAGTTCGCGCTCATTTGAAGACATTTTTTCCTAATTCAAAAACATTCAAATACATATATAAACTTGTTATATCTTAATGCTTGATCACAGTTATAATTTGACACAACTCACAACAACAAAAATATTGTAAAACTCTTGTTAGCGTTAGCAAACGTTTTAGTCTACGGATAAAACAAAACCAGGTAGAAAAATTTGATAATTATACAAATATTATAAATGAGCCTTATCTCTGTGTGTTCGACAGAGATAACTACTTCTATTATTGTCGATCTCACTTGTGCCTCAGAAAACCGATGCACACACGAAACCACTGCCAGGTCCCTTTCAGTGTAAGTACATTTCAATACATTTCAATGATTCAGCATATTTATTATTTTGAATTTTAAATATAGAAAAAACACGAGATCCCCGGATGGCTTTTGTAGGTCTGGCCAATTGGCTTTGTAGTTAGAATAAGAGGAAACAACAAATAAACTGACGTTTCTATGAAGATGTGGGCTAGTTTCGCTTAGATTTTTATTTCATTCATATACTCGAATTAAACACTAATCCTGTCATGTTGTATTTGCATTTTCATTGCGCCATCTTTTAGGAAATAGCTGATCTACGGATGGTGCCGAAGCGCGCTATTTTGACCAGACATATTGACAAAATAATTACGGTATGTCATATTTTACATTTCACGTTGTACTACGTTTTAATTTGCAATCCAAAAAAAATTAAATTTAATAAACTTATTCTGGGATACCTATTCTAGGCAAAGAGTAATTTTGAGTAAATTATGTGACAAAAAATTGTCAAATCATGGTTTGGCAAAAATGGTATTTTCTTTATAATCGGGATATTTCCTTACAAAAATCTTTATTGCCTTCCTTAAACCTTAATATATCTATTATATACTATATTTTCAGTCTAAGGCTTTAATTGGGACAGTTCAACAAGCTACAAATATAGTGTATTTTAAACATTTTATTGAAACCCCCTCTTAAGTCACCACACCTATATAATTTGAATCGGGTAAGTGAAATTACGCCTGAGATATGACCCTGTCAAAATTCACGGAATCAGCTTGATGTATTCAACCGCCCATGGAAATATGATGTCGGGTATAAGCTGAAACACCTGTATAAAGGCAAATTGCATCTACTAAAAACATTGGTAATCTTGAAGATACACAAATTTTCCGAAAAAAATGCATGTATTCCTGCTTAAAGGTTGCTTTTAATATTTGCCTATATAAATTTTTAAAAAAGTCTGGACGCAGCAAGTGCGTTATGGTAGTGAATTTTCATAGAAATGATCTGGCACCAAATATTTTTTATACTTGTTTTTTCTTGTAATATAGTTTTCTTTTAATGTCGTAAACTTGTGTACCAAATTTGTTTACCATACCTTTTTTATTTTTGGGATTAAATTTTTGCCGGAAGAAAAGTCAAAACGAAAATTCACTAAAAACACAAATCTCAACCCTATTATTTATGTCTTCATCAATAACCTACTGGCCAAGATAAAAAAAACAGAATCAAATTTGGTAATATTTTTTTGAGTATGATTGAATAAATTCCAAACTTTTATAATATTGTTCTGGTTAGTGACGAATCAACTTTTAATAAGATTGGTGTAGCTAACACACATACTATGCATTATTACACTCGAAAAAATTGACTTTGGATACATAAAGTAGATTTTCGGTATTAATGGTTCTTAAATGTGTGGGGAGAAATTATACGGAATAAAGTTATCAAGCCATCCCTTTTTGAAGATCGACTGAATAAGGAACGCTACCGCAGCTTTCTAGAGGATGATTTACCCAATTTATTGGAAGATGTCGATTATAAAACACGTCGTTTAATGTATTTTCAGCAATGTGGTGCTCAAGTCCATTTTCAACGAAACTTAAGGCAATATTTAAACCATTGCTTAGAAAATCAATGGATTGGTCAAATAGGTAACATTCGATGGCCAGAAAGATTGCCCGATGTTGCCGCCTTAGACTTTTTCCTCTGGGGATAGTATATCAAGAGTTGCCAACCACTGCAGAAGGCATGAAAAATCGTATACGAAAACAGCTTTTAGAAGTATTACCTCGCCAATGTTGAACAGAGTCAAAGAAAACTTTGCGAGTTCGAGTTTGCATTCAGAAAAGCGGAAACGTTTCTGAACATGGTTTATAAATTTTAATAAAATTTTGCATCTAATGTTTTATTTCTTTAGATTTTCACACATTCAAATAAAAAAAGAATTATAGTATGCACAAATAAAAATTTCGAACAGCTGTACCCCCTTTCGTATCCAATTTAACTTATCCAAATATGGTATCATAAGAAAACTTTTGAAATTCTGCATTCACCGAAGTGAAACTATATAGGGTGTTGCATTTGAAAAAATAAGTATTTTTAAATCTTGCAAAAGATAAATACCCTATATATAAAAAATAGGGTGTTTATTATTAACGGGAATAAACGCAATCTACACTAAAGAAACATTTATTATGACAAAACCCGATATTAATATTTCAAACATGCCGATGAATACAAACTTCTAGATTAGACCACTTTTTTCACATTTAACTCCTTCTAGTTGGAGAACGGTTGACAACAATCCAAAACAATATGCTACCAGTTTAGTCATCATCGACGTGACTTGAAAAATTCCATAATACAGGATGTTTCATAATAAGTATCACTATTGAAGGAACTGAATCTATGGACGACTTTGCGAAAAAAAGTCATACGAACACAGGTCCGTTTTGGCTTTCTCTCTGAGATACTAGTGATAAATATCTTTTTTTTTTTGATTACTCAGAATGAATATTTTTATGAAACTTGGTGGAGGTGAATTAGGTGTAGAGACACTTGTTGAATTTTTAGATTTAGCTAGTGGCGCCCCCATTGACGTGACCCTAAATATTTTCGGTATAAAGTATGACACGCCGCTGCTTTTTATAAAAATGAAAGTCATTTTTACATTACTACTTATTTTTATAAAAAAAAGATCCCTTGAATTTTTTTCGTAACTTTAGTCATTTCTATGAAAAAAATAAAAATAAAAACGCGTATTTTTTATATTTTAGGTATATTTTTTTAAATTGAAATAAGAAAACATTATCCAATAATTTATTAAAAAACCAATACAACTGAATTTTGTATGGTACATATTAATTGGCTGTTGACAAATTAATGGCAGCAGCTTGTTGAAAAAAGCAAACGAAGAACAAACAAATAAATTAGGTGTTGAAAATGCCCTCCACCTGCAAGGATACATGTCTGAGCTCTTTGTCTCATATTATCGAGCACTCTTTGGAAAACCCCTGGCGTATCCCTCATTGTGTTACAGGAAGCTACAATGCGATTTCTCAAATATTTCACAGTGTTAACAGGAGTGCTGTAAACTACACATTTAAGATGACCCCATAAGAAAAACTCCAAAGTATTCAAGCCGGGTGACCTTGGAGACCATAGTTGCGGTCCACCACGAACTATCCATCGGTTATTGAATGTACGATACAAATGGTCTCTTGCTTCAAGACTGAAATGAGGTGGTGCACCATCGTGCATAAACCACATTCTGTATTTAATCAAAAAAGGCACTTTTTCAAGCAACAAGGGCAAGTTCTCCTCAAAAAAACAGGCGATAGGTGTGGTCATTTAATATTTCTGGTAGAACTAATGGTCCAATCAAGTAATTTGCAACAATTCTAGCCCAGAAATGTACAGAAAATGCTCTTGATTGTAAGATTCTTCCATTGAATGCGGGTTGTTTTCAGCGTAATAGTGTTTATTGTGGAAATTTCTGTTAGAATTTCTGGAAAAGTTAGCTTCGTTCGTTAACATTATTTCGCTGTCGAACAGGGGACTGAATGCAATTTTCTCTAAAACCCATTGGCAGAAATTGATTCGCAAAGGAAAATCCTGAGGAAGTAATGCTTGGGCACGTTGAATATGATACGGGTGCAACAAAAAGTCGTGGAGAATCTTCCAACCAGGACGTGCCATATATTCAATTGATTTCCAATATTTCTTTCTAGTGCTCAAATTGGGACTATCTTCAATTAAATTTATAACTTCTCCTTCAATTTCTGGAGTTATTTTACTCAGACTAGCACCTTTTAAGTTATTCTTCTATGAATACTTGAAAATGTTCGGCTATCTGCCGTGACCTTCTTTGGGAAACGCTCTGGATATAATCGCGCAGCTTCTGGTACTTTTCCATCAGCGAGACCATAAATGCAATGTATATCTGCAAACTCCGCATTGGTAAAATTAACCTTTTTGTTTTAAAGATGTGATACGTGAAACAGATATTTTAATATGAACTTCAGATTCACTTTAAGATACAAAGCCGGAACTGTCGTAAATGATCACCATGTAACGTTTAGAGCACAGGGGAAATATTGATTAACTGTGTTTGAAGTCACAGCCAAATAGATGATTTTAAAATCCTGCTTTTAATTTAGGAAATCACAATGTTTTCTTATCTGTGGTTTTTCATGAAAACGCTTAAAGTATCGAAAAAATTCCAAGGGATCTTTTTTATCAAAAACAAGTAGTAATGTAAAAATGACTTTCGTTTTTAGAAAAAGCAGCGGCGTATTATACTTTTTACCAAAAAGATTTAGGGTCACGCAAATGGGTGCGCCACTAGTTAAACTAAAAAATTGTTTTCCCCTTCAAAGATGTGCATCTACACCTAATTCACCTCCACCAAGTTTCATAAAAATATCCAAGGGCTCTTCTGAGTAATACAAAATAAAAAACAGGATTACTCTGTATCTCAGAGAGAAAGCGAAAACGGACCTGTATTCATATGAACTTTTTTTCTAAAAATCGTCCATAGATTTAACCTTTCAATATTGACATTTTATTATGAAACATCCTGTATATAGGGTGTTCCATTAAAAAAAGAAGTTTTTGCAACACCTGCATATTAGCACCCTGGATAAATGGAAATAATTTTAAAATGTGCACATCTATCGTCTCGAGAAATTTGCAATTTTAAATATAGCCTCACTGAGGAGCTATCTTCCATCCTCACGCCGATGGGACAGCCTGTATATGGTTGGAATTAAGAAATAGTACTATTTTAAGCTACAGAAGAAAACAGCTTGTATATTACATTTACAAATAAGATTGTTGATTTTACATTAGATGAAAATATAATATTTTGAGAAGGAAAGTGTCAAAATGATAAACTTTTGTGTCAATCTGTTAGTGTTTAGATAAATAGTTTGATTTGTAATGTATCACAAAATTGTAGCTGACAAACACCAGCATATAGCTTTTTGTTAAAGTTACGTTGTAAAATTAATATAACTAGGTAAATAAACAAACAAAAAATAATAATAAACGAGTTAATTAGATAAACTACGCCACGGTCAAAGATTAGGTAACCCGGCACAAAAAACAAACATTAGCCCAGTGTTTTTAGTACTGTGTTGATACATAAAAAAACGGATAACTTAAAACCACTCTGATCTGCTTCTGAATTCTGTACACGTTCAACGCTCTCTTGCAACATTTCACCTGGGACGTTTCTCTCTGGGTTGTAAACGTTGACACAATGACTTGTAAACTTTCAAAATCACATTGCAGATTTTTTTTCCGGTCTTAAGTCGGCTAACAAAAAATAATTTATGTAGTGTAAAACGTGATTACAACAGGTTACAGTGCAGTTTTGTTGATAACTATTAATACAATAATGCCCAGTTTCACAAAGCTCGATTAAATATTCCACAGGCGGCTAGTTAATCAAGGCTTCACACGACTAATCACAGACTATGACTCGGGTTATTTCCATAACAACCAAATATTTTGAGGCTATGATTGGTCATCTGAAGCCCTGATTCACTAACCGGCCGTTAAATATTTAATCGAGCTTTGTGAACTACGCACATCTAATCTAATGATAAATTGTATGTAGGGTTAACACATCTTAGTGTTCGCAAATACATTCTGCAAAACTTGACAAGGTACGAACTCAGCAAATATAAGATCCGTTTTACAAAGTCTAATAATCTGATGACAATAGGTTTAAAACATACGTGATGCGCTTATTTGTTTTTGACAATAATTAATTTAAATGTACCTAATGTCTTCTAATAAACGACATTCCTTAATGCGTTGATAAGCCTGGGTTTTATTATGTGATTATTTTCTGAATTCCAATAAAAATGTTTATTTTTTATGGACGTAACATCATATTTTTCTTCAGTTTGACGAAACAAGAAGAAACAAAAAGAAAAAACAAATGCATTAATATAACATAATTATGACAAGTGTTTTATAACACTTACACCAACTACATTTTATATTTCCGTTTATTATTTAAAGATTAGCAGGCAATGCTTTAGTTTACATGTGTCTTTAATATCATGTTTGTCGATAGTTGACTAAAATAATTTTTAGGTTAATTGTGAAATTCTAAAGTTTCAGAAGTATATTTTGATAAGTTTGATAAAAATTGGAGAAATATAAAGTGGTGTGAAAGCTTCTTGAAAAAGGTCAATAGTATGCACGAAGTCAAAATTGACACCTGTATACTTTATACCCAATTTATTAAATTTATGTATTGAAACTGGATCAAAGGACACGTTGTGCAACTAATATTGTAGCACAGGTAAATCATGTGGCGCCCAATAGATTTCTGATACGAATCACCACGTAGACATCGAGATTGTTAAGTAGGTACCAAGTAATCACGAGAATTAGAGGCATTATATATATATATATATATATATATATATATATATATATATATATATATATATATATATATATACATATATATATATATATATATATATATATATATATATATATATATATATATATATATATATATACATATCGGTAAAAATAAAAATGAAATATTTTCCATTAACAAGGCTATGGCTTATAATGTGCTCCAAAACCGAAATAGAAAAGAAATGAAATCATTCAATACTAAAAACAAAAATGTTACAGTTTCAACTAACTTTGGAAATACATATCAAGAATTCACTGAGGAACTAAAGCTTTGGAGTTTGCAGAAGCCTTGAGCGGATGGGTGTTGGAGAGTCTGATGTGGCTGTAAATAAATATGAATAAATATAGTTTTAGGTCGGAGCGGTGCCGACATATATAAATTATCGGCCACACCCTATCAAACTCATTAAACATTCAGTTGTCTTAGAAGTAAGTTTCGAGTATCCAAGTTTTCAGTAGTGTGTTTAACAAGGCCACATTAAGTGATGTGTGTTACCAGGAAATTAAAGATAACTTTTGGTGTGGTTTATTTGAAGACTTTCAATTAATTATCGATAAGAATACTGGTTATTTCAACGCAACAAAATTGTGTAAAAGTGGTGAAAATAAGAAAATTAAAGAGTTGATTGCTTATTACAACAACTTAAAGTCACATTTAGAGTCACATCTCAAGTAACACCAAAAACCGCTACATACTTGGAAAATGAAAACAACTCGATATCTGGTACATATGTGTGCAAAGATTTGATATTAAATTTAGCCTGTTGGATATCTAATCATTCTATGAAAAGTGCAAACAAATTATTTTTGATTATTTCGTAAGCGAATTTAATAAAAAATACAGGGAAGACCTCAAGGAAATTGAAGTGAAATTAATGGAGCTGGATGATGAAGTGCAGCACATGCGAGAAACAAAGGCTACAGTCACAGAACATCTTGAAGATATATCCCCAAATCCAAGTAACCCAGGAAAAATATGTGTTTTTGGTTTACTTTTAAGAAATGAAAAAGACGCTACCTATCCACATCATGCTCTAAGAACTCAGAAGAAAAGTTTTAGAAGAGCTGTTAAGATCTTTAAAAATAAACATCACGATTCAGAAGTGGTTCTACATATATTGTATGATCCAAATTCTGTAAATCTCTTTAACAGAATAAAGACGGAAGTAAGAAAAGGGTGAGTTCGCTCTGTTCTTCAGGTAGATCTGTTGGGGGCAGCAGGTGGAAGAACTATGAAAGAAAGCTCCTATGAACAGAGCTCTTGCAGATATCTATAAAAGAGAGCAAGAGGCACGTCGGTGGGCAAGGGGTGACAGCCTTTAAGTGAGGGTAGGGTCACCGATGAGACCTATAGCTCTCTTCTGAATGTAGTCCAGGATAGCGAGTGTAGAAGCGACAGCAAAACCCCAGATGTGGGAGCAGTATTCGAGGTTTGACCTTATTTGTGAAGTATATAAGGTACAGAGATTAGCTGGCGAAAAGTATTTGCCGCGCGGAAGATTAAACCTAATTTCTTAGCAGCCGCTTCTGCAATTGATGTGACATGTTGGTGCCAATTGAGATTTCGATCCACAGAAATGCCAACAAGTGAAAATGATCCATTACTTAGAATAACTTTCATTGTGATGGGTCTAGGGCTGGTGTATCTCTTATGATCCACAGAAATGCCAACAAGTGAAAAGGACTCATGACTTTGAATAACTTGGTTGTTCATTGTGATGGTTCTAGGGCTAGTGTATCTCTTATGAGATAGAAAGCAGGACAGATTTGGTGGGGTTGAATTGTACAAGATTTCTTCTTCCCCAGTCTAATATCTTTTGGAGGTCCACAGAGACAGAACCCTCCATGAGTCTGCGATCCTCATCTAATTGGGCTAAAGAGACAGGCTTAGAATATTGTATATTTGAGTGAAGGGTGCTGTCGTCCGCGTAATTGTGAACTGGGTTAGATATCCTAGAGAGCAGGTCATTGATGTGGAGAAGAAAGAACGTAGGGGCTAAAGCTGAACCTTGAGAAACTCCTGCCATAATTGGATACAGTTTAGAGAAATGCCCATCCACGATAACAGAAATGTTCCGGTTATAGAGGAAATTTGCTGTCCAGGTACAGAGTTGTGGTGGTAGGCCATATGCCGGAAGTTTATTAAGCAGCGCTGCGTGCTAGACCTGGTCGAATGCTTTGGATATGTCTAGAGCGACAATCTGGGATTCACCGTGTAGTTCCATAGACTTGTTCCAAGAATGGGTGATGAAGAAAGGGAAGCCAGCAGTTGATCGGTGCTGACGGAATCCATACTGCCTGTCGTGGATTAGTGTTTTTCAAGAAATTTTAGTAATTTGGTGTTAATATACTTTTCCATCATTTTACAGACGACTGAAAGGAGAAAAATAGGCCTGTAGTTGTTATGAAGCGCTTTGGATCCTTTCTTGGGGACGGGTTGTACTCGAGCAGTTTTCCAGTTACTAGCGAATACGTCTCTATTGTAAGATGACTGAAACAGACAAGTCAGGATAGGAGCAAATTCTGGTGCGCATTTTTTGAGACCAATTGCTGGGATCTCGTCAAGGCCAGAGGCTTTCCTGATATTAAGAGAAGAGAGCATCTTTCGTACCTTTTTAGTTTTGAAAATGATTTCCGTCATTTTATGCGTGACATTGGGGACTGTTGGTGGTAAAACATTTGGAGATGGGTTGAGAGTAGAATTCCCGGCGAACGAGGCAAAACATTCAGCCTTGACCACGGCGGTAGAAACAATTTCATCCCCTGAAACAAGAGGTGAGAACGTGCTTTTGCAGAAATTATTCCCAAGTCCGTTGGAGCTTGAGAGGGCTTTGTTTTTGAAGTGGTTACTACCGACTTTTTTGCCTCAGAAAGAATGCGGACATAGCGGTTTCTTGCGTCGTTAAATGCTTGACGGTTTTCTTGACTAGGATTGTGTAGAAGCGTTTTGTGCGCTTTGAACTTTTCAAGTTTGGCATTGTCACAGGATTTAGAAAACCAGGGCTTTTGAATGGCTGAAGAGGTTTTCTGTGTACGTGGAATAAATAATTCTTTGCCAGCTTGGATAATTTCGGTGACGTTTTGTGAGATATCAGAGGGGTCAAGATGAGAGAAGCAGACAGACGCCCATGGAAATGAGGAAAAGTAATCCCGAATTTCGTCCCAGTTTGCGGAGTTGTAGTGCCAACTGGGTGTGATTGCTGTGTGACCTCGGGTTGCATTGCGCAGGAAGCAGTGAGCATGCGGTGCTCTAAGCGACCAAGTAGGGCGGTGACTGATGTCTTATAACATTCAGATTTTGTAGTAAGAAGGAGATCCAAGGGATTTGAGTTATGTGTTGGGATGCGAGGAAAGTAAGTAGGTCTCTGAACCATATTGGCTTAAGAATTGCTGAGTACAAAGGCCTCCGCTGCTCTCCCTTGTGGATCGGTTTTTGAAGATCCTAGCCATTCCTTATTATGAACATTGAAGTCACAAAGAATAGTGACCTCGGAGGAAGGATATTCAGAAATCGGATGGTCGGTTTTTTCATAAAGTTAGTCGAAGAGCTGGACAAAGTTGTTGTCAGAAGGTGACCGGTAAATGCAACAGATGAATGTAGTTGCAGCCCTGCGAGAGAGATTTTCATCCAAAGTATGTATTTTCTTCCAGCTTCTAAAGTGGGGAGTCTGCTGTTTTGGCACTGATTTGGGTTTCGATGAGGAAGGGGAGTTGGGGTCTGTTAGCCTGGAAGAAATGATGGACAGAGTTCAGGTTCCAATTTAGGCCACTTATATTCGAGGAGCACATGTTAAATCTTGATGCCGATGCCCCCTGCACACCCCTCTCTCGGAGATCCGAATGGAGAAGTATTTTTATCTCCGGAATCTTTTGTACAATGAGGAACCATCATCATTTTTGTTTGTAAGGGAAACCGACTCATACACCAGAACCGGAAACTTCTGTTGGGACTTCACCGGCCACTTGATGTAAGGGGTGGTACCTCCTAGGGCGTGAAAAAATCCTTTACTATCACGTAAAGGAAAAGTCTACTACCCCCTTCTCTGTTAGAAATAAGTGCGTTTCTATGATCCAAAAATAAGCAGGCAACCGCTAAAATGAAGACACTCTAGTTCTACAAAGCCTAACAAATTTGAGTCCAAAAATAAGTTCGAAAAATCATACTTTAGTGTTTTGCGATTGTTATGTAGTATGATTCCCATAAAAAATGCAACTTGGTGTTATATTTCGAAAATGAAGCAGATGTTTTTTTTCAGAACAGTGTTCTATTCTATGGCAAAATATCTACAAAGGATCAGAATGGCTCTTCTATATTACACCGCAATGAAAATATATCAGGTTTTAACATCTCACCATTATATAGCAGCTTTATACATTTTTTTGAAGACTGATAATAACTTTATTTATCTTATGTGACGACTGAAACTCAGTAACCAGTCCTGTCAAACTCTTGACAGAAGTCTTTTGCAGTACAGGTGTGTTTGTTATGTCTCGCACTTAGCCACTACTTGGTGTACTATTTTCTTGTTAATGCAAACTAGCTTTTATTCAATGTAACTTTAACTAATTTACATAACTATATAAAACCTTATATCCAAAAACCTGGACGCAGCAAGTGCGTTATGGTAGTAAATTTTCATAGAAATGATCTGGCACAAAATATTTTATTATAACTTTTTTTCTTGTAACATAGAAATTTAAATTTTGGTGTATACTTTACTTTTTATATCGTAAAACTACCTACCAAATTTTCTCATCATAGCTTTTTTATTTTTTGAGAGAAAAGCTCGTCTGGTTTTCCTGACTAACGAACTTATCTAAGCCATTTACAAAAGGAAGGTACATGCCAAATTTTATCAAAATCGGCCCATTATTATTTGAGGTATCGGTGCGATACATACATACACATATATATATATATATATATATATATATATATATATATATATATATATATATATATATATATATATATATATATATATAATATAAACATAAACATATAAAAATTGAAACTGACACCGGATATGGGTTCTAGGGGTCCTAGTTCGCGCTCATTTGCAAAAATTTTTTCTAAATTCAAAAGTCGGAATCTTCCCATTGGTGAACTTTCTACGAAAATTCACTCAAAATTAGGAAAAATAAGCTTTTTATTCGATCATAACCAACTATGATTGCCATTTAAAAGTACAAGTTTATGTTGTATCTCAAATACTAAGTGTCCTTTAAAATAGTTTAATAACTGTTATATTTTATGTCTAAATATCTACTAAACGAAACAAAAATGGCTCTCCTACCTTAAACCCCTATAAAAATATTTAAGATTGAAAATTTAGTAAAGTTTTCGTTTATTCAAAATATACCTTAGTAGGTGATTCGAAAATTTTTGAGTTTCTTTCTCAACTCTGACTTCTTCTTTAACAAAATATGTATTTTCAAAAGTGACAAATTTGCATATTATAGTGTTGTTCATAATGGGCACCTGTAAATAGAAAGTGAAATATCTCCATAGAACATTTTTTATCAACCAAAAAATTATATCAAGCATAAAAAAGACATACGTAGTGAAAATTGCATCACAAATTTCTAATAGTATTTGAGTTACTGACAATGGTTAAAGTTTGAAAATAGTTAACTATGTTCCAGTGTTGGTAACGGAGTTTCGTTCATACATATAACTGAATCTGTTGTAAAATTTTGTTTCTTTTGAAAATTATATACACAGAACTTTAAGTACTGTAAGTAATTAATATTTTCTTACTGTATGTAGCGAAACCTTTGACGACTAAATTAGTTAAACTGTCTTGTAAACTAAGAACTCCTCGTTACAAGTGGCGACTAATTATGTAGGAAATAACGCTCAAGCAATTATATTTTCTTTAACCTGGAAACAGGAATTCTCGTTTCCTGATTTCGTCTCAGAGAATGGAGCGTCGACTTGAAGTGTTCTTAGCCAAACAAAGAATGATTTATGGTTTCTTTCACTTCTAGGCGAATGCCCATTGTTCTAACTTTGCTTTTATAGTTTCCTAGGACGCTTTTCCTAACTTCAGTTTACTTTATCTGTTTCCTTCAACAATTAGCTCTCTTCACTTTAAGTCATTTTTTTTAATCAAAGTTAAAGTTTATATATATATATATATATATATATATATATATATATATATATATATATATATATATATATATATATATATATACACAAAAAATTATGGGAAAGCCGTCAGTTGCAAAATAAAACTCTTTATTAAAACCCGAGCTTTCGGAAAAGTTTATTCCATTCTCAAGGATATAACGTTAGTTTTACTATAACTTATTATGCAATAACAAACATGAAAAAACCTTTTAAGTTTGACTAAAGTCGAAAACTGCCAAAATGACATATGAAGCTACTATTGTCAGTTTGGCACTTTTCGACTTCAGTCAAATTTAAAAGGTTTTTTCATGTTTGTTATTGCATAATTAGTTACACAAATAGTTTTGGAATAGAAACTATAGATAAAAGCCTGGATACAGCAAGTGCGTTATGGTAGAGAAATTTCATAAAAATATTTTTAAGTGAAATGTCTCTTTAATGCAAGCAGGCATCAATTTGGTTACTGCTATAACCTACATAGTAGAACAAATGTACCATATTTTATCAAAATAACTTATTGTGTGAAAACGTAGAAAAATGTTCCAAAAATAAACTTAGAATATTTACGAGAAAACCGATTTAATAGCCAACAAACCTTAGGTTAATAGCAAATTGAGTTTATTTCAGGTTCTTTGCCTAAATGTTGCCAATTTTGTCGTTTTAAATCGCGACTTTGCCGTTTTCAGGAAAGTCCCAATTTTTCTTTATATGCCTATAACTTTTTTGTCTTTCAACTTGCAGGCCTAACTTTTGGTGCGTGATAAACTCTTTATAAAGATTGGATTTGGATTATAATCCAAACACGCTCACAAATTTTGGTTGTACTTACTTTGTTATTTCCAGATGTATAAAGTTTTTTCGAAAGGAAACACAAAATTTTGCGGGAAAACCTAGGCTAATTTTCCTGTCTAACTTGTCCAAGCCACTTGCAAAAGGAAGGTACTCAGCAAATTTGATTAAAAGCGTCCCATTATTTTATGAGTTATCAGTGTGATACATATATATATATATATATATATATATATATATATATATATATATATATATATATATATATATATATATATATATATATATTGAAACTTACCATGGATATGGGTTCTAGGGGCATAGTTCGCGCTCTATGTGAAGTAATTGTTTCAAAATTCAAAAGTCGAGATCTCCTGATTAGTGAATCTTTTTAAGAAAATTCACTAATAACTTGAAAAGTAGCATAAAGGCCACATGGGAGAAAATTTTAAACAAGTTACAAAATTTAAGTTAAATGTTACACAATGGAACTCTAGGTCGGCCCTTCCTAATAAGGATAGCCTAGAAAAATATTTTTATGATAAAGACATTGATGCCGCTTTGTAATCAGAAACTTGGTTGCAACCCAGATGCTAGGATACAGTGCACATAATTTGGCGGTGGAAAGTACTTGGAGCGACAGTAAAGGCAAAGCGATTTTATCAGCCATAGAAGAAGTTCGTCACCCTGTTTATTCAAATGACGGAAAACCGACTTTGTTGCCTAAACCCTTAAATAAAGACGGTCAGCTGTAGATTTAACATTAAGTACTTAAGTAATAGTGCTTTAAATTAGTGGGAATGTAATCGATGATAGTTTAGGTTCGGGAGTATTTGTAATTTTGTTTGTTAGATAATATTGAAAAATTAGGTGATAAAAACAGATATGTGAGAAACATCAGGTGCATACGTAGGGCCGATTGGACGATGTTCGCGCACGGTGTTTTAACGTATTAATCTAAACACGTAAATATGCCACGACAAATAAAAAGCGAAACGGTAGAGCAATAAAAAAACTGGAAAGCGACGATTGTCATGTAAAAGCCGGCGTTAGGCATGCTGGATTTACGAGAATCTGTTGAATTACTAGTAAATAGCGGAATAAGCAAGACGAAGGGTGAAATAGTAAGCGAAAGTGTACAAACCCAAAATTTACCTAAGGTTACTGTATCAGAAAGCGAGAGCTTGGTGGGTCTTACCTAGCATTTTATTCTGATAGAAGAATGCATCCTGTGCAATTCATAGAAGAAAATAAATAAAGAGCAGGGCTGCCGGATAACCATTATCTGGGTCTTGTTGTCAATAGCCTTAAAGGTGCTGCGGCGGATTGGGCGGCCATTGAGAAGCCATCGTTTGTGAAATATAGTAATTTTGAGGAAGCTTTTAAAGCAACATATTAGGTGTTCGAGCGTAAACGTGATTTGTTCCTGCAGCTAAACTACGGAAGATGCAAAAACGGAGGCAAGTCAGATTACTCCATGGCCTTAGCCAACTCGGCTTTCCTTTTATCGGAGAAAATATCAGAAGAAATATTGATAGAAATGTGGAGTAGGCACTTTTCGATTGCTATTCGCAGAGATATTATTACCGTGGGTTAAGAATCTATTAATGACGTAGAAGAATACCTTTGGAGGATAGCCTCAGTCTACGAACCAGAAAACGTAAACCAAGGAGACGGTGCTAGGCTCGACCCCAGGAATGTTCAGGAAAATGAACAGTTTCGAGGGCATGATGACGTCAATAATCACAGGCCAAGTACTGCAGGTAAAAATGTTACAGCAAGTCATCGACGAAATAATACAGAACGTGCTAATAATATAAATCTAACCACACTATTTGATAAAGACAAGGACCAATTCGTCGCAAAACAGGAGGTTTATGAGCAGGTAGATATTGCCTTGCCGACAATCCAGATTGCCGTTGCGAGCATTGACGTAGAGGTTTTAATTGATCGTGGAAGCATACTTACTGCTATTATTCAAAAATTCTCTGGCAGGGTAAATAAAAAGTTAAGAATTTTACCGGTCCTACTCGTTGCCAGCAGACTGGTGTCTGTTGCAATTGGGGGCAAGGCACAGAGAGTCAAGCAGCAGGTGTTGTTGCCAGTGGGGTTCAATGACACCTATTTAGAAGTGATCTGCCTTGTGATTCCGAAACTAAATCAGGAAGTAATTTTTGTATGTAGTTAGCCAGCTGCTAATAAAGCCAACGTATACTTTGTAACTAAAACTGTAAACTTTTGAATGGACAACAGGGAGTGTGTTACAGCTATGGGTTAAGCTGTTGAAGACGAAAGTTGACTAAAAGTAAATTTGATGTGCGAAAAAAACCTGTTAGTTTGAAAAATATTTGTCGTATTAACAAGCAGTTTATGGACGAAAAAATAAGGGAAAGTGTTCTTCAAGCGAATATTGTAAACGGCGCTGATACAGAGAAGCTCTATAAATTGCTTAAGCGGCATAAGGAAGTTTTGTCAGAATACCCGGCTCCAAACGCCAAACTGTTCTGAACAAGAGCCAGGTTTTGTTAGTTCACACTTAAAAAACGAGTCTTAACTAACCTGGGGCTGCAAAAAAAAAACCTAAATCAACTGGTTGCTAACAGCAAAGTAACTTAGATGTGGGTATTAAGGCAGATAACCTTGCAAAAAGGACAGGAACAATAGTATTCTATGGCAAAGAGCCCTATTGTGGACTAAAAAAAAAGCCATCTAAGAAATGAACTTGGGGGAGAAACCAAATGTTGTCATAGTGGAGGAAAACGTCAGGCTTAAGGCAGATAGAACGGTTCATCACCATAGAGACAGAGAAATCTGAACTGTTGCTTGGTCATTCTTGATGTCGTTTGGTGGAGTCATACAATTGCCCATATCTGGCAGGTCCCCAGTTCTCGTTCTGAGAATGAATCGTTTGTTTAATGTGTTAGTTTTATTTATTGCATTATAAGGATATCGCCTCAAACTTTCGAAAGATAAAACGGCCATCCTTTGCTTTGACGCAACAGTAGAGAAGAGTTGTAATGCATTCTGCACAATATTGCCCCTGGGCATAGTTCAATACACTATGCAATGTAAGCTAATTTGCCTATTCAAGAAAAACACATTTTGTTAAATGTAATGAACAAGATCTGGTAGATTGCAAAATTCGCACGTATATGGAAAATCTGTTACATTAACCTTTTTAAAATAAAGAAAAGATTAGCTGATTATGGAGTCCTACAGAGTTATCCATTTAGCCTCATGTATATTAAAAACGTGTATCAGCATCATAATCATTAACAGAACTCTTGTAAGATTGCGCTAATCTCGATCAGTCCAGGATTCTAACCGAGAGAATCTACCATACAACTGACCACAAAAGCATGTTCCAATGTTAGCAATTTTTAAAGTAAGTTGAAAACACGGTGAAAACTTAAGTCACGTTCAAGGCAAGTCTGCTTGTGAAGATTTTTCTTTTCATTTCAATTATTTTAATTACAAAATGTTATGAAAATTTGCTAACATAAGAGTTACTACTTTCAACCTCCCGAAAATTTTCATCAAATGAGTGCAAATTACACCATGTAGAACTTATATTTACAACCTGTTGAAATGTTCACCTTAAAAAGCAAAACAATTTTATTCAAATTTGACACATGTTTTTCTCCCCTCAATATTTTGAACGAGTTTGTTAACCAGCCTAATCGGACTGTTTTCTTTTACCGAAAAGCTTGTATCTATTCCAGAACAATAAAGATATTCTGATACAATTCTGCACATATATTGCCCCTGCAGCGATTTATTTGTTTACCCAAATGGAAGTTTCTATCGAAATTTCAAAGTTTTGTGGATGTGTTTTTGGTTCTTTAACGTCGGTCTATTTCCGCGACTATCCTGGAAGTTTTGCCAAACCCTTGCCTTTTTGTAAAGGGGGTAGAGATCTTTAACATGCCCGACATCGCATGGATACGGTACCGACGGATTTACGCCCCCTCCAAAGGGCGGAACATGCAGATAATCAACTTGCTTAAATATAATGCCACAACCTCGGTTACTGTTAATGTTATAGTATGTACTGAAAAAGCGAAATGAGAACCCTTGGTCGAACCCAGTACCCTTTGGTTCAGAGGGTCAATAGTTATTTAAAAAAATTTGGTAATAGAGGGGTATCGACGGTGAGACTTTCCATAAATTTCTTCAAATGAGCGCGAATTAGAACCCTAAACCAAGGTCCGTTTATATATATATATATATATATATATATATATATATATATATATATATATATATAATTGAGGGCGTAGTTGGCGCCAATAGGGGCTAACCAAACAAGTGGCCCTCCTGAACCGCCGCAGCCTCGGAACCGCTGTCGCATTACTTCGAGGCATTGGCTGTCTTAGCTTTAATATAATACATAACATAGGTAATACAATATATAATACAATACATACAAATCATACTCACAACATATACCTATATACAACACATAAACAAATAAAACACAACACGTTTTAAAATGGTTTGCCACTACTGTAAGCAAGAGACATTTCTTTTCTGCCTTGCCTCCTTCTTCATCTCTTGGTCTCCCTTTCTTTAGTCTCGATAATTTTTCGGACCACTGTGTGCACTAGGTTCCAGCATTCCTGGGATTCCAGCAAGCTGCTCGCCATAGATTTGGCGTTAAACGCTTCCCTCTTGGCTTATGCATATTCCTTTCGGACATTCTCCCATCTTGGACAGGCGAATAGAGTGTGTTATACATCGTCAATTGCCCCGCAGTAGTCACAAGACCCTGTATCCCTCCTCCTTCGCTCGTACAGGTACTTGCCAAAACAGCCATGGCCCGACAGTGCTTGGGTCAAGAAGTAGTCCACCTCTCCGTGATTTCTTTCACTCCAGGTTCTAATATTTGGAATAATCCTCCAGGTCCAGCGGCCTTTCGTGCTGTTCTCCCATTTCGTCTGCCATCTAGTCATCAGTTGAGACCTAGCAGTTTCTCGTGTTAGACCCCCATATCGTTCTTGTCTCTCCTGGATGAGCAGCTCCACTGGTGGCACTCCTGCAATCACAGCCGCAGCCTCTGCTGAAATTGTCCTATAGGCGCTACATATTCTAATGGAGAGTATTCTCTGCACCATTGTGAGTCTTTGTACAAGCTTTTTGTTTTTAATGACACTGTGCCACGTGGGGGCAGCATACAATATCTGCGACATTGCGACACTTATTAACAGTCTGCTCTTTGATGCCCTGGGACCTTCGATGTTGGGTAGTAGTCTAGTTAGGGCAACAACTGTCTTTTCGGCTCTCTGAGCCACTTGGTTAACCTGCTCAGCGAACGTTAGCTTGGTGTCCAGCCAAACCCCTAGGTATTTGATTGATTTTTTCGGCAATACTTTGCTTCCCTCTACAATAAATTGGATGGGAGCCATTTTCCTCTTAGGTGTAAGTATGACTGCTTCCGTCTTTTCGGGGGCCAGTTCGAGTCGTTTCGCTCCCATCCAAGCTGTTACGCTTTTCAGTGCCTTGTTTGCCGTGCTCATCAGTAGCTCTTCGGTCTTGGCAACCACTACCACAGCCACATCATCTGCGAAGCCCACAAGAGTCACCCCCGCGGGTAGCGCCATCCTCAGCAGTCCATCGTACAGCAAGTTCCACAGTGTGGGCCCAAGGACCGAACCCTGCGGAACGCCACTGCTCATTCGCCTACTCGTTACAGATTTCCCAGCTTCCAGGATTACTTCTCTTTCTGACAAGTATGATGCTATAGTGTTGATCAAACCTTCGTCGATTCTTCGCTTTCTTAGTTCTTCCAGTATTTTCTGCCACGACGCGCTATTGAAAGCATTTCTAATATCCAAAGTTATCACTGCACAAAGTCTTCGGTATTTCCATGAGTAGGCAGCGGCCTCCCTGGCGATGGTTAACACTTCGTTGATAGCGTCCGCAGTCTGTCAGCCCACTCTAAAGCCATATTGTCTATCTGCCAAGTCTCCTGTTCGTCCAATCTCTTTCTTCAGTCTCGCCAATATGAGGTGTTCATATAGTTTGCCTTCTACATCGAGCAGGCAGATGGGTCTCCGCGACAGTCCGTCTGCTTTGGGTATCAGCACCAGTTTGGCCCGTTTCCACCTTGTCGGGAACGGGAAGTAACCTTCGGCTGCCAAGTGGTTGTAGACAGACAAGATGAGTTCTGATCTTTCCTCCGCGACTACTTTCAGTATCTCTGAAGGGATGTATCCTGGTCCAGGTGCCTTATTTATTTTAAGCTTTTTGACGGCTACTAGCAGTTCTTCAGGTGTGAAACTTGTAATTCCTCCATCGCGCACCCGCTGCCACACTACTCGGTCGTGGGTAGGGAAGAGACGGTCGACAGCACTCTCCACCATGGGCATCGACATCGTACACAACGGGTATCCAAACATTTTTTTGGTGACGATTCTATATCCGTCTCCCCAGATGTCCCTGTCGACCTGGTTACACACTGCTTTCCAACTGGCCGTTTTGGCGTCTCTAATACCGGATTTTAGCGCCTTTTTTGCAATTTTATATTCTTCCCAGAGGCGTTGTTTCTCTTGTGGTGGGATTCTTCAGGAATTCCTAGTATATTTCCGTCTTTTAAGGACACATTCTCTTCTCATCTCGGCAATGCTGTTACTCCACCAGTATACTGGTGGCTTTCTCATCTTGGTTTTGCGCGGCATGACCTTGTCACAAAACTGACCAAGCAGTGCAGAAAAGGCTTCTGCCGAAGGTACCAGTTCTTTTTCAGCTGTTTCGGCTATCATACGCTGTAGCTTTGGTCTGCCCAATTTCTTTATCTGCCAACCCTTGGACTGTTGGTGACCTCTTTGGGCCCTCTTCTGTTCAGCGATTTCAAACATTATGTAGTTATGGTCGCTCAGCGATTCATTTTTGCTGACCTCCCAGGAGATAGTTCTGCGTTGTACATCACAGGTGCACAAGGTGAGGTCCAAGATGGAAGTGTAGTCTTGCCTCTGAAAAGTTGGTTCATCGTCCTTGTTCAAAATGCAAAGATCGTTGTTTGCGATCCACTCAGTCATTTTCCGGCCTCGGTCATCTGTAAAGTCCATGCCCCACTGTGGTGACTTCGCGTTGAAATCGCCTGCCACGATGGTTGCCCGATTTCCCAGCCTCAAACGACTTTCTACCTCGTTAAGAGTCCTCTCAAGCTGCTCAATATCCTTGTTCCCGGAAGCATACACGCTGTACACTTCCAATGTTGGTGTAGTTACATATGAGAAACCATGACCCCAGCCTTGACCTTCAACCACTATTTTCGGGTTTAGGACTTTTATGGCAGAGTCCAATTCCCTGTCGAATATCCAGTCTTGCCTATCTTTTATTGCTCCCAGGTTTGGTTCACTAATGATTATCATATCGGCATTGGTGTCTCTGGCGGTAGTTAGTGCCAGGTCGTGTGCGGGACGACTTCTATTTGTATTAATTTGAAGTACCTTCATTGTGAGCTTCACGTGTAACCAGTTCTATTACCTCTTTTCTCCTTCGTGGTGTCTTGGTGGTCCTGTCTACCCTCCCGACAGAGCCATTTTTCCCCTTCCGCATTTCCTGTATCAGCATTCTATACTCCGGGCACAGCATTTTTCGTTGGCCATATGTCCCTTTTTCTTGCATGCTCTGCATATTGCTTCGTTAGAGCAGTCTTTTATAGAGTGTCCGTCATCACCGCATTTGAGGCATTTACCTTTCATATCCTCCTCCGACGTGCACGTTTTTGCTATGTGTCCATACCTTTGGCACTTGTAGCATTTAGGAGGGGCTATCTTTTCAACCACTCTACATCTGGACCAACCTATTTTTAGTTTTTCTTCTGCCAGCAGCAAATTTGCATCTTCAATTGGCATTTGTATATTCGCGTACTGCATCCCTCTTGTGTTGGATTTTGAGGACATCGTGACTGCAACCTCGTCGTCTCTTAGGTTAGTGTTCCCTAACTCTGCCATAATTGCCTCTTGCACCTCGTTTGCTGTTGTGTCGTTATCTATGTCCAGTATTGCAATGTTACGCCTGCTTTTGTGCAATTGAACAACAGCTATAGCCTTCATCTTCTCTTGCACTTCTGCTCTGAGAATTTCTCCGGCGTTATTTTTATTCCCAGCGATTTTCAGTCTCGCATACCCTTCTTGGGTTTTCTCGACGCTATGGATTTTAACATCGAATTTGTCGATCTCAATATTTTTCTTCATTTCTCTTAGCAGATCTGCGTATGATTTTTCTTCCGTCGTCGGTTTAACCGAGATGGTTTCGTTTCTTCTTTTCTTTCGACTGCTTTTTCGTTGTATTTGCCAGTCTTCATCCCTTGGTTGTTGTACTTCCTGACAGTCACTTGTTTGTTTTCTTCCCCTTTTATTATGTATCTTTATACTGACGTCTTCTCCCCTGAATACTAACTCCACGGCTTTTCGTATGTATACCACCATTTCTTCCCTGACGCAGGTAATTGTAAAGTCCCTTCTTCCTTCATTGCTTGAAATCGCCTTGATCTTTTTCAGTACCTCCAGTATGTGGCTTATGTTATTCCCCGGAGAGTTTCGTCCTTGTATCCCGGCCAAATATAGTATCCGAGTTGACTACTCTGAGGATCCATCCTCATCCCTTATTACACTGTTACTTGTTGTATATACAACTTTTCCTGGATTCACCTTCTTCTTTATTATGCTTTTGATGTGGGGCTGTATCTCGCTCAGCCGTTTTATAAGTGCATGACCTTGCTCTACCTCGTTGTCCACCACGACTACTAGATCTCCCTCTCTGGCCGCCTGTACTACCCCTTCCGTTGTTATCTTGCTGGTTTTGTATACCTCTTCCGGCCATTTTTCCTCCATTAGAACCTCAACCTCGCTTATGTCTGTCTCA
The DNA here is from genome assembly GCA_964006375.1 of Tillus elongatus. Lineage (NCBI taxonomy): Eukaryota > Metazoa > Arthropoda > Insecta > Coleoptera > Cleridae > Tillus > Tillus elongatus. Next base: position 141,404,360 of record OZ023263.1, on the reverse strand, counting down.
AGTGCAATATCCGAAAAACTGGTTATTCTATCCTCAATTTTAGTTGGTGAGTCCCTTTGTTTTCTCATCTCTCCCACTTGTATGCCCATATCTCTGGTTTCCTTTGTACAGCATGCGGCGTCGATTTTTATTGTTTTGTCTCCCTTCACACCCTTATTGTCTGCTACATCTAGAAGCTCTTGCAGCCATTTTAGCATATATTCACGCATGATGTGCCCCATGTGCCTACTTAGTTTCTCTGCTGCTTCCTTAATTTCAGACTTTGGTTTGTAAGAGTTCCCAAGAATCTTGCTGAGGTTCTTGGTAGCAGTTCGCAAGCCTTCTAGGTTTTGCAAGAAGCTCTTCTTCCGTCTCTCATCCTCCTGCTCCTCTCTATCATTCTTCTCGTCTAGGCCCTCTATTTTCCTCTTTTTGGTTTGGCTTAGTGGGGTCTGATCGTAACTCCTAGTTTCTTCAAAGCGATCTGGTAATGACGTACAAGAAATAGTTCTTTCAAACTTCGGTGGTGTCCTTGCCATCCTATTACTTCGTCCAAACGGGTGGTTTTCCTCGTTGGGTCTATGCTCCTGTGTTTCATTCCTGCGGTAGCCGGGAGTGGCCCGCCTGGTTACCTTGAACCCCGACCAGTACTGGGCCATCCGAGAAACCCTGCACCGTAGTCTGTTTTCCATTTTCATAGCTCATTTCATCATCCATATTAAATCCATCCGGTAGGAGAAAGAAAAAGCTGAAAGCTGAATGAACCCTAGCCCTCGGTTAACCTAATAGCTTCGGGTTCGGAAAAGAATAAGAGTTGGCCAAGGGAGGCCAGGATAGGAAAGATCAAAGAGAGGAATGAGTCCCAAGACTAGTTGAAACAAAGACTCACTCAGCTGGGTATCCCCCATGCTCGCCACGCACGTATTGTCAACAAGCATTGACCCCTGCGGGGCATATATATATATATATATATATATATATATATATATATATATATATATATATATATATATATATATATATATATATAGTTAAGTTGGAACGAAGCCGATTGGAGGAACATAAAAGACGCACTGGCATCGTGAAGGAATGCATGAATCTGCCGATCAGCGTTTTGGTTAATTTCAATCTATCAAAATACACCAGCAGCGAGTTTCCTAGATACAATCATAATTGCAGAAACTCGCGTAATGTTCAGTTCACTGTAATATTCACATAATATCTTATTTTTATAAGTCATAATAAATGTAGTTTGTCTGTCTGTTTGTAAACTTGTTAAAGTTAGCCCACACGATACCAGACGGCCTGAATCAACACAAAAATAGTTATAAGGGCCGAATTGTATCAACAACTTACTGGTATATAAAAAGCCTCCACTCTAACCGCAAGTGCTCCAAATTTAGAAGATTGGTACAGAAGCAGAATGATAAAATTCCTGTAAGTATCCCTTCCTGAATTTTGATTCGTTTACTTGTGGCCTTTTATCAAGCCTTTGTTAGTTAAAAAACTTCTTCAATCCAAACCCTTTTCAAAGAAACCTTCAAAATTTTGCACAATCACAAAACATGATACCCCGTGTCGATCAAAGTAACCCAACTCCTGGAAGTAATCAAAGGCAAATAACTTGTAACAGCCCTCAAAATAATTCGCAACAAGTTCCAAACCCTATGTCAATATCTACTCGAAATACTAGTCCTCCCTCAAGACCCTTTAGAGTAACCAATTAATTTCAGAAGAGATATCCCAAAACATTCGCTCACGAAGAGCTTCATTTTCTTGAAGACCCCCTGAACAATACAAAAACGAATCTTATGGAAGTTTTGCCGATGACACAAATTTTCAAAATCAATTAGTTGATCAAGAATATTGTCACAGTAATACGCAAGCCCCGGATTTTTCCGAAGAAGCCTCGTATGAACAGAACTCATAGATATAAATTATATTTCAGATTTTCCAAAACTACCATTTATCGGTATGCCCTTAGTGAATTTTAAGATTGTTTTGGATACAGGAGCCCTGAACAGTGTTATTAACCCTAATGTCGCTGAATGTTTTAGCAAAAATTACTTTATTAATGATCCTTTTAAATTAAAATCTATAGCTGGTACCGTACAATGTAATTATAGATTAATTATCCATCTTTTAAGAGGATTTGGCATTTATGACAAAATTACATTCTGCGTCGCCGAATGGCACAATAGATTTAACGCTTTAATAGGTTCCTCATTGTTTGAAAAATTAAAAGCAAAGCTAGGCTATGAAAAACATGTCTTCAAAATCGATAACATTTTCTTTGACTTGAATCCCGCAAATTTTAAACTATTTAAAGAGATTTGTAGAGATACTATTAGAATTTCAGTTAGCATAGAGAATAGCTCCGTTCTGTTACCTGAAATAAATGAGTCAACCTTTAGCACCCAAAATTCACTTAACCTAGCATGAAATCATCCAGATTTAATTTCGATTATTTTTTATGTGGCAACCAAAGTAGAACCGATTGTCGGTTACGACATACAATCCCAGTTATCAAAGAGAAATATAGATGATGCTTTTATCGATTATTCTAGGGTCATAAGAACGTCTCATCTTAATGATGAAGAAAAAGAAAAATATTGCACCTACGCAAAAAATATAGTTATTTTCTATAACGACGATTCAGATTTCACTGTTAAGAACACGCCCAAATACATATTCATGGTAAGTCATCTAAATACCCATTTCATTTAAAAAACGAGATTCAGTCCCAAATTCAAAAGCTTTTAGATAATAAAATAATACGCCCTTATATTTCTCGGTATTCATCCCCTGACTGGATTGTCCCCAAAAAAATTGATTCCAGTAGTATACGTAACTGGAAACTTGTTATAGACTATAGGAAACTAAATGTTAATACTATAGATGACAGGTACCTTTTACCCCACATCGAAAACATATTAGATAATCTCGGTAAATGTACGTATTTTAGCACTATCGATTTTGCACGAGGTCTCCGCCAAATAGAACTTACACCCGATGGCATTGAGAAGATTGCGTTTACGGTCAAGAATGGTCATTATGAATACCTCAGAATGCCCTTTATGTTGAAGAATGCGTCAAGCACATTTGAAAGAATGGTTGATAATATATTCCGTAAATCCTTACATAAATTATGTTTCGTGTATATAGACGGTATCGTCATTTTTTCTAAGTCCCTCCAAGAACACCTCATACACATGAACCAAATTTTTCAGAAATTAAGAAATTAAACTTAAAAATACAAAAAGTGTGAATTTTTGCGTAACGAGGTAGCTTTTCTCGGACATGTTATATGTGACGGGACAATGCTGGATCCCAACAAAATTATTGCTATCCAAAACTACCCTCTTGTAAAATCTAAGAAGCAAATAAAATCGTTTTTAGGTCTGATCGGATATTACAGAATATTTATCAAAAATTTTGCAAAAATCGTCCATCCCTTAATTAAACATCTCAAAAAAGACACCTTTATGAACTTAGATGACACCCTATATATGCAAGCTTTTAAACACGCAAAATAATTAATTTCTAACTCTCCTATTCTTGTTTACCCTGACTTAGAAAAATAATTCTGTTTAACAACCGATGCTAGCAACACAGAAATCGGAGCAGTTTTGTCGCAAGATCAAAAGCCTATTAGATTTTATTCCAGAGCTTTAAATAGTGCAAAGAAAAATGATTCCACCATCGAAAAATAATTGCTTGCTATAGTAACAGACTGCAAGAATTTTCGCCCTTATTTATTTAGCAGAACATTTCGTATCGAAACCGAACACAAACCCTGGGTTTGGATTTTCTCTATTAAAGAACGAAATTCCAGACTAGTAAAATGGCGTGTTAAACTAGAAGAATATGAATTTACAATTAAATATAAGAAAGGAAAAGAAAACGTCGTTGCTGACGCCTTTTCACGCATTCCCACACAAGAACTCAACGCTCTTGAAGACGGATCATTAGACTTTATGTCACTACTAGATAATGCCGAAGATTTGCAAAAACTTACAGATGCAGACTCACAAAGTCTCGGTATAGAATTGCCCGTTTTGCAAGACTCCGAAACAGACGCTACTGTGCACTCTTTTCAAGAACACCCTATACCTTTAACAGAAAAACCCCTGAACCTATACTCATATCAAGTTATTTTTAAGTATGGCCACAAGTACTCAATACAGAAACAAGATGTTTTTAAAACTAAAGAAAGGACAATTGTTTATATTTTACAAAAACAAAAATATCGTGAAATAGAACGTTTCATGAAAGAATACCTTAACCCCAATACTGTAACCGCATTTTACCTTATGAATGAAGAATTGATGCTCGAAACTATAAATTTGCTAGAAATAATTATAATTCATCAGTTAAATTGGGTAGGTGCGACAAAATAGTTGAAGATATAGAGAACGCATTAGATCAAAATGCTTATAATGGACTGTCATAAGTCAAATCATAATTGCGTTAACGAAACATTTAATCATTTTATGAACGAATATTATTGGCCCAAAATGAAAGACCACATAAACTATACTATTAATAGATTCGATACTTGTTTAAAAGGCAAATACGAGAGAAATTCATATAAGATTATCTTTTAAGGCCATTTAGTTGCACAAAGGCCCTTCGAGGTCATACGAATCGATGCTTTTTTTAATAATTCTAAGTTTCTAACGATCATTGATATTTTTAGTAAACATGCCCAAGCATACTTTATAAAAGACGAAACCGGTCTTACTATAGTTAAAAAGTTAAACCACTACTTTACACACCATAATTACGCTTTAAGGGCACTTTGCGACTCCGGTAAGGAATTTTCTAATAGTGTCTTCACAGAATTCCTAAAGACCTTTAAGATCCAGCTACACGTTACGACCCCCCAAAATCCGATTTCTCATTCACCCATTGAGAGATTTCACTTAACTCATATTGAAAAAGTAAGATGTTTATTAATAGCAAATCCTAAAGAAAACCTTTTAGAACTAGTAACTACCGCACTTTTGATCTATAATCAATAAATACACCCAACAACAGGCTATACACTTTTTCACCTCTTATATGGACCTTTCGATAAATTAGACCCTATAGATCCCACCGCAACAGTTTATGAACAATATAATCTTAAAAGAATGAAAGAAATCATCTCATTTTACGATTAGGTATATAAGAGAGCTAAAGAAAAATTGATAAAAATTTAGAGAAATTAAATGAAACGCGAGAAAATGTGCCGAATCTAAATGAAGAAGAATTAGCTATAAAGACCCCTCGAATGAAAAAGCTAGATTCCCCTTACAAAATTTATAAAAACGTAACACAGAAAGGTGTTAAAATTAAACTACCCCTTAGTAGAAAGAAACAAGCCCACAGTGGTAATGTTCAACGAGTAAAAAATAATTTTATGTTACAGAACGGCCCTTCAAATGCATCCAGCGAAAACTAATAGCTATTTTAAAGGCCCGATAGGTGTTGCCAAAATAATCAATCATTTTCATACAATATATATTCATTTTAACCTTACTTTATTAGAAGAAAGCTATCAAACTTGTCTTATAAATAAAGAAATGCTTAGTAAACATTGTTACCCTTGTCAACAGACATATCAATAAACAAATAAGTGACATCGAAACTGAACTTTATAAACTAACTTACTCTTGTCTCAAAAAAGGTTTAATTAATAGTCTAGGATCCGTAATAAAAACAATAACAGGTAATCTCGAGGATGATCTGAAGGAAATAAATCAGTAGCAATGCTGAATTGATAAGCTTCGATCGTAACCACATATTAAAATTTTTTAGAATTTACCCAGCTTAATCTGATTGCATTTAAGGACACTATCGTATGTCAATTGAAAATCCCTATCTTGAATCCGACCTATTACCACATTATACCTGTCCCTTACCAAAATATCCTTCTCGTACCTCCGAGCCTTTATTACCTAGAGACTGCCAATGAGCACTTGTGGACAAAAGAACACTGCCTTAGAATTGAAGAAGGACTGTTTCCTGGGTCAGCTTAAAAACTGTGCCCTTGCCGAAGTAGCCAACCCATTTTTATACTCAATACAGCTCTACTATGCCAATAACAAACCAACCTCAAGAGTTCATAGCACAGTGTCCCCAAAGTTTGAAAAGGCAACGTTTGGAAGAGACCAGCGTGCTGATTGCCGTACCCGAATGCAGAATAATAATTAGTGTAAACACTTATGAAGACGCTCATCAAAATATAACCTGGGAGCAAGAAGCATTGATTCCTCTCAATAGATGGACGGCGAAAATTCGATATAGACAAATACATCTCAAGGAGAACGGCAAGTTAAAACAACAATCTTCATAATTTTGCTTGTTGTGATTTTAGTGATAATGTGTTACAAACAAAAAAGAAGCAGTTTGCCGAAAATCAAGCCTAACCGAAAAAACGAAGACGTTCTTCAATCTGGTGATGGAGAAGCTAAGTTAGAACGAAACCCTATAACACGCACCGGCACCGTGAGGGAATGCAATAATCTACCGATCAACGTTTTGTGTAATTTCAATCCATGCTGCAAAAAAACACCAGCAGCGAGTTTTCTAGAGACAATCATTATTGCAGAAACTTGCGTAATGTTCGGTTTACTTTAATATTCACATATCTTATTTTTATAAGTTATAATTAATGTAGTTTGCCTGTCTATTTTGTAAACTTGAATAAAACCCTTTTTAAAAGGTTCCTACAATTTTGGAAGACGTTATCATATATATATATATATATATATATATATATATATATATATATATATATATATATATATATATATATATATATAATATATATAAATATATATATATATATATATATATATATATATATATATATATATATATATATATATATATATATTGTTTGAGGACACGTAGTTTGGTTAAGACCGCGGACTAGTTTTTCTAAACAAAAATTGATTTCTCTGAAAAAAAAAGTCAAAAATAACAGAGATAATTTAAGAAAAGTTGGTGGTATGTTGCCCTAGTAAAGACTTTACTATGTAAGAAAATTCAATTTTCTAGATTTATAGCAAATTGGGTTATTAAAATTAAAGGATTTAATGAAAATTCGCTACCATAACGCACTTGCTGCGTCCCGAATTTTTTTTATTGTATAACGTAGTTTAATGCACAGTATTATGTTATTGAGGTAACCTAATATAATGTAATAAATCTCATCTGGAACCAGCACGTAAATAGACCTTTGCAAACATTCTCTGAATATCATATTTTATTTTTCATGATCCACTGTCTTATTAGAATCATAATTGAAATGCTATGTTTTCTTTGCATCTTGGGGTTTTTCAAATTGAACCAGAAAACAAAATTATATAATATCCTGTGTAATGTTATAAATATAACCAAGAATGTAACCGGATATATTTTCCATGTAAAAAGTCAACCTTAGAAATATGATAATACAGAATTGAGATTTATCAGTAAGTATATATTACTGGTTTGATTTCTAATGAGTTTTCTAAAATGATAAACAAGGCTAACTTCAAAGAGGTTTATTGATATTGTCGCTTTTTGTAGTTTTTCTTAGAAATTTTATCAGTACCGATCGTCTATACGGTTACGTTTAAAGTAGTTTAAGAAGCTGAATGCTTAAAATAAAATAAAAAAGTTTGGCCGCAGCAAGTGCGTTATGGAAGTGAATTTACATAAAAATGTTTTTAATAGCAAATGCGCGCAGGCATCAATCTGATTACCGGTATAGCCTATCCAGTAGAAACAATGTACCAGATTTTTTCAAAATTATTTATCGTTTGAAAAGGTACAACAATTTTCCGAAAATAAACGTAAATGTTGATTTCCTAGCCGACAAACCTTTGGTTAATGGCAAATTGAGTTATTGAAATTTGAAGGATTTATTGAAAATTCGCTACCAAAACGCACTTACTGCGTCCAGATTTTTTCTTACAAACATGCATCATATTACGAAAAAAAAATGCAAAAATGCATTAACGAATTTGTCGTATAAAAAGTAGCTAAAAATTATAGGCTGTTAAACCATAAACTTAACTAAACCTTTAGCGAAAGCATCAACCTAACTAAACCGACAGACAATGCATCAGAGAAAGGGTCTATTTGAAATGAATTTTCTGTAAATATTTTAGTAAAATGAAGGGCAATGACGGTTGAAGCTGAAACTTAAGGCTTAGCAGAACACTCTTCTTGCAACATTTTCTTTTTACAACCCGTATTTGTTTCAAGTTCTTTGCCTAAACATTGCCAATTTTGACGTTTTAAATCGCGACCTTGACGTTTTAAGGAAAACTCCAATTTTTTTAAACTGCCCATAACTTTTTGTCTTTAAGCTTCGACACCTAAATACAAACACGCGTACCAAATTTGGTTGCCCTTACTTTGTTATTTCCGGAGATATAAATTTTTCTAGAGAGAAAACACAAATTTTTCCTCGAAAACCTTGGCCGAATTTCCTGGCAAACTAACCTATCCAAGCCACTTGCAAAAGGAAGGTACTCAGAAAATTTGATCAAAATCGGCTCATTATCTTTTGAGGTATCGGTGTGATATATATATATATATATATATATATATATATATATATATATATATATATATATATATATATATATATATATATATATATATATATATATATATATATATATATATATGTTTTAATATTAACTAATAAACCAGATTTTTTTTTTCAGCTTTATTTGATAATATGACTGGTTGTTGAGCAATGATTGGTATTACTCCACGGAGTTTCGAAATTTTACTTGCAATATTTTGGTTTTTTGCTAATAAGTCGAAAACCGCTAATAATAGGTAGAACATTATATAGTACTTTAAGAAAGAAAATCAATTGATCTTGCTATTCCTATATAATACAGGATGTTCGATTTGAAAATCTCACATTACCTGCTGCTATATGTTCTACCTAAAGACCATTTTTATTGTAGACAGCCTATATGCAATAATTGGATTTTCATGACTATATCAACCTATTAGCAAACAGCAACAAAAAACTCAAACCTCTATCTATGCTGGTTATGGAAAGACTCTTTTGTTGTTGTTAATGAATGGAGGTTGCGAACTTTCCTAACTAATAAGTTTTATTTTCTTAACGTCTTGAGATAGGTTAACAGATATATAAACACACACACACAAATATATATATATATATATATATATATATATATATATATATATATATATATATATATATATATATATATATATATATATATATATATATATATATATATATACTTTAAAAACATTACTGCAAACATAAGAGTGTCACAATACAGACATTTTTTTCATTTGAAAAAATAATGTTATGGGACGACGCCGCCATGTCTTAAATATTTTCAAAATGAAGACCATAACCACTTAAGAACATAACCTAAATTCACATTTCTATCAATTTTGAAACACTATATACTTCTAATACTCCATCGAGTTTGGCCCACGCTTTACATATAATTTTGATACAAGTATATAAAGTGGTAATATTTGGTGGTTTTAAATTACAAATGCAAATTAAATTAGCTGCGATTTCTATGAAATCCTGTTTTTGGGATTGTCATTTTAGGACTAAGAGTACAACAATTATACTATTTAACTCATCTGTAAATATGTACAAAGTTTTCACATCACCAGACAGACGATCCTAAATTTGATATTTTATGTCTATGATGGACAAACCTTCCCTTTAAATCTTCATTCATGTCCATGAGGCGTTTCTGGTATGGTTGATAATCTGCAACACAATTATAAAAAAATTAGATGCATAAAAAATTCTAGATTCTACATCTAACATTCTATATGCGAGGTATATAATAAACCTCACCTACCCAACCAATAGCCCCAATAAGGATTCAGATGAAAACCCCACTATAGACAATACAGAACCACCAAAGGACAGTTTGATCTCTTTCAAGCCTATGGTTGAATACACCAAGGCTTTAGAGATGATATCCGGTGAGATTTCGAGAGTAGGAAGATTACGACTCCATAATTGAACTACAACCCAACCTACACCTAACCACCACTCTAAAGATTAGGCAGATTAAGGCCTAAAGAGTTCTATTCCATTCATATTTTACTCAACCTCTTGAAAATGATAAATGGCTCCAAGCCAGAATGTCGAGGTTCAACAAATTCTAGAGAAAGTTCAACCAGACATATTAGTTAAGCGAATGATATGATATCTGTCCGCTTTACATAAGTCGTCACAAGTTATTTACTACCAGTTTCAATAATTTTCTGGGCATACTAGATCATTAAGTTTTCATAGCCAACTTAGAATGTTCTGATGACAGCCATATTTTATGGGACTGAATGGAGAATAAAACAAGCAGTATAAGTCACAAAAAATCAGAGATAGCATCACAAAAGGCTAAACTGGCTTCCACTTTTTGTAAGGAGTGTACATATGCTCATGCGCTATGTTTGTATAATAGAACATTCCTTCATGACAATGGCAATTTTTTCTTGTTTTAACTTTTTTTTTTCACATATATGAAAAATAAACACTATTCCTTATCCACTTCGACTACTCTCTTATTTCAGCATGCACAACTTGACGAAACTGAGTCACCAGCGATGCCCACTTGTCATGTTACTTGATTCATTTAGATACCACTGCCATATTTTATTTGTCCACTTTTATATACCTACCAGCAATTTTTACATTCTACTAAATATAATATTACAAGATATCACCAATAATACAATTGGTCCACAAATTATCCAAGAGGTTTATGCACCAGTAGTACATATAGCATCACAACGGAAGAACTTCGGCATAGTGTTAAAATCTAAGTATATAATACAATCTGAGTGTAGCGTGACCAGCATTAACATTGCTGTCCATAATTATAATTATAAAATTTAACAATTTAAAGGAGCACCTATTATAATAACCAGTCTAGCTAATCATATAGAATCCTGTCTCATTGAATCAGACAGGATAGAAACCTTGTCTGCTTATACTTTGTAATCAGTATGGAAAAGCTTTCTGATAATGTAACAAAATTAATCAATGACACCCACTAAGCATGGTTACTTACAAATGCTTACCGCAACGTTAGATAATTTACCATTAGGCAAGTTAAGTTTGCAACATTTCTAAATGTTTGCAGGCAAAAAACCAATGCAAACTTACAAATGAAACTTTAACGTAACTTTCAAAAATAATATCTAGTTTGCCGTGTTGTGGTTTTTCTCCATTTGTAAGCTCACGTAAAGTTACAATTGTAATGTTTCTGAAAGTTTGTTTCAAATTGTAAACATTTGAATTCCCTCCGTTTTCGGGTATGTTCGATCCTATGTCATCATCGTCCAATAGCAACATAGCAACACCGACGCCAACAGCGAACTGACTGACAAATGACAAAGCGCCCGGCATTAATTAATGGCGGTTTGTTGTTTACTTTTTTTATAATTTCATCATCATAAGTTGTTATTTGATCTATGTCTATTTATTTTCCTGGAAGTTTTAAAGATTGAACAATCTTATTGTAGCCTGAATTGTTTGAATTTTGTAATTCGTTGTCTGGAGAGTAGATAATGAAACATGGAGTATATCGACAAACATTTCAGGTAAGAATCCCTAAAACAGCTATATATTAAATACATGTGTGAATTCATTATTCTCTTTTCTGTAGCATAATTATTTTGGTATGTCGCTATTGGTGAATTATTATAAAATGGCTGCATTTATATTTTTGTTTCTTTTTATGCAATATTATATTATTTACATGAATTTTGTTATGTCCTTAGAAGCAGCCTGGAGATGTCATACCTGGTCAGACCAATTCATTTTAAAACGTTAAATATGATTCACCTATGGAAGCATGTGGCTTATACATAGCAATTGACATCATAATAACAGTGGAGCAGTACCCATCAAGCTGTCAGGATTGCTTATTTTACACTTGTCGCAGTATTCTATGCTATGGAACATTCATATGGGTTAACTCGTCAGCAGCGGAACATGTGTTTATCATGCAAAAAAGAGCGATAAGGACATTGTGTGCGTAGGTCCAAGAAAAAGCTGCCCTGATGTGTTCGAGGCCAATGGGATACTTAGGTACACTTCCAGCTATATCCTTCTTCAGTATATGTATTCAAAATATCCAGTGAATGATGAAGTTCGCAACATCAATACCAGGTACAGGCATGAATTAAAAATACAGTTCCACAAAAAGGAGAAAACAAAGCAGATGTTTGATTACTTGGGAATCAAATTCCTCAATTTTCTACCTAATGTTATTAAGATGCTTCCACTAACAAGATTACAGTAGGCACTAGTGGATGTTATAAAACAAAAACCAGGGTGAAGGAATTTATTAGTGCTCTAAACCAATGTGTATAATGTTACATACTACTTGTATTCATTCTTTGTAGTGTGTGTGTCTGTGTGTTAGGCAAAAGCTTTGGAAGGCAAGTTCGACTAGCCACAGACTTTTTTTATATATACGTAATTCATTGTAGTCATAATTTTGCTTTATTTTAACTCAATGTTACTGACATTTTAGACATTGACGGTACTATACTTACTCGATAGGGATAGTTAAGACATGCGTGAACACTTTCAGAGACTGTCGTCATGTTTAAGCTATTTTCACAGTGAAGTTGTATTCATTTACCTGTGCTTGATTTATCCATTGCATATTCTTACGTTTGCTTAATTAAACTTTCTCTAAAATCGAAATGAACGCACCATTTTAGATATTTCTTTTTCACAATAGTATTTGATATGTTGAATTTATTTTATGTAACATATGTCACCACATATTTTAGAAGCTAAAAAAATCTTGCCTCTCAAAACAAGTAATGCTGCAGAAGGCTTCGTTTTTGTTATTGGTGTTTCACACGTTTTTGTAGAGGACTAAAGAGTTATTTAGTAAAACAATATCAAAAACAATTAATTGGTATTTATTTAGAAAAAGGAATTTTTGAAATCCGTCAATTAATAACGATATCACGAGTTCAAGTTATCTATTTTGTCGCTGAGTTTTGACTAGAACTGCATTTTAGACTAAACATGGACACGCTCGCTATATGTCTAACTATTTCTATCTAGTAACTATAGTCGGTACTTATAAAGACAGTGACTTACCATGTACATTTGATGGCCAATAAAGTCTATATCTATCTATCTATCAGCAGAAATGAAATTGTAAGTCTTTAATTTTTTTATGTAATAAAGATTTTATTCTAATTAACATTGTCTTGTCATTTTTTACAGTTTTACAAGAAATTTTATATTATGTATAAATACACCTATATACACCTATATCAGTATTAGTTTGTAACTTGAAATAAATTCAGTTAATCAAATACAGTTTCTTTTTTCAAAAATGCTTGGACACATTGGTTAGTATTTCGAGTTGCAGTCTTTTAAAAAAGCTATACAGTATATACCATATTTGAAAAATGACTTCATCGATAATTTCTTTGAATCAACCTTACGTTTTTGTTGACTATTTTTAAAGTTCTTACATGTGAAGTTGTAGAAAACCAGCGGATTTAAAATTTTTATTTATTGATAACTACACATTTTTTTTCGTGCTTTCAACTCAAGATTTATAATAAAAATTTGAAAGTTGGTGGTTTTGTATCGCTTGATGTGTACTTTAAAAAAAGTCAACAAAAAGCTAAGGTTGTCATTTACAAAAATTATCAATGGCATTTGATACAAATTGTATAATACATTTTTGAAAAGATTGTAACTGAGAATATTATCAGACTCCGAGCATTTTTGAAAAAAAAAGTTGAAGTAGATTAATTGGAATTATCACAGGTTACAAACTTGCACTGTATATATAATATATACAATTGCAGATAAGTTGCAAATGAAAGTTTTTTTTTTACAACTTTGCCAGGCCCTTTTAAAATTGAAGCTTGCTGTAAAGTAACATGTGTACGTATAAAGAAAGTTTGTAACAGCTCACTACAGTAAACTTGCAGTAAAGTTACAAAAGAAACACTTACATATGTAAAGTCACTGGGGGAAAGATTTGCCATTTGCAACGAACTTGCAGGAGGCTTTCTGCAAGTTATCTATCAAACTTACACTTGCTTTGGAAAAGATTCTGCAATGTTAATGCAATATTACCTTGCTCAGTGGGCATTAGCTTAAGGGAAATTACAAGTTTGACACTATTTAAAAAAATATTACCTGGACAGTACACTTCCTGTTTTCAATACTCCATACTACATATTTTAATTAGAAAGAAGCCACTGTAGCATCAAAGGTCATAGGTTATACCTCCTGCGTGACCCTCTTACTCTTTCTCATCTTTAAGAAAACTCACTACTGCTGATTTTGTGGAAACTACCATTGCTAAAACAGGAAATAATTTTTAAAGTAAGTTCTACTTATGTCTCCATAAATGACAATAAATTATAACAAAAACTAATTCAAGCTCACAAAACACAACAGAAAAAATCTTAGGCTTTGGACATGTGCTAAATTATTTCACCTTGGGTAAATACTTCAAAGTATATAAGATTACCTCTAAAATGATAACATAAAAAATAGGAATACATACCTTTTATATATAGTAAACATCTTTCAACTTTAATTATATAAATTCATCTCTGTTTTGTTGTTTTCATAAAAGATTCGCAAATTTAAGGTTACTTTCTTAAAAACAATTAACGTAGATCCTAACTTGAATTTTGCTCTCACTTGCTCACTTTGCTCTCAATTCTGATAATTTTTGTAAGGTGTTTCTGCTAAAATAAATATAATATCACGATTACCTGAATCATGGTAGTGAAGGAAAGATTTCACCGTACTATTTGATATTTAGAAAAAAAAAACATTAAAACATGATGTGGATATACCGTGTACGTGTAGCGCTTTCCACCCTAACGGCGTTTAAATTTAAAAAACAGATGACAGTAGACAGTAGACAGTACTACACTGCTGCATTGACATATAGTGCAAAAAGTTTTCAAGTATAAATAAGTTTTAATTTAAAATATCATACGGATTTGGTAATTCAAAATGTTTGGTTATTGTACCGCAATTATTGTTTGAATTATGTTATTAATAATTTAAAAATATGTTAGGTCCATATGTTTTCATCCTAAGAATCAAATTACATTTTAATATTTGTTAATTTTTATTATATCTGACAACCCTGCTTATTTATATTTACGAACTCTTGTGTCGCTTCAACGATTTTACATTTTTCGGGTCTAAAGTAATAACAAACACATTAATACTCTAACTATCCTTGTCAACGTTGAATGTGCGAAATGCCTATGCAATTCAAACTGATGTCGTAGATTATTTATTTCTTACACATTATTTATTTCTTACACATTTTTCATTTTCGAACAACTTCTTTCCTCGTGGACCATTTAAAATGAAATTTGGTTACCAACTTTATTTTGACATCTCCCTTATATGTGCAAATTTTCATTTGAATCACTGCAGTACTTTAAACAAAAAAAAAATATTGCGTTTTAAAAATTTCCTTTACATTTTTTATACAAAAAATTAAACCTACGGTGCTCATCTTCGAACTCATCCAAGCCATTAACAAAATCAAGGTAATCTCCAAATTTAGTGAAGATCGGTCAAGTATTTTTTGAGTTATCAGTTGGATACATATATATATATATATATATATATATATATATATATATATATATATATATATATATATATATATATTATATATATATATATATATATATATATATATATATATATATATATATATATATATATATATATATATATATATATATATATATATATATATATATATAAGCATATAAAAATCAAAACCGACCTTGGATATGGGTTCTAGAGGTCCAAATTCGCGCTCATTTGAAGAAATTTTTCAAAAGTCTCACCATCGATACCTCTCTATTAGTGAATTTTCTTAATGAAAATTCACTAAAAACAAAAGGTAAGTATCTAGCTATATTATATTGCTCTATTGGCTACACAGTTGAATGACGATATTGGTAGAGAGTATGCAACCAACATTACCTGCAATATAACAGGTGGTGAATCCACTTTATATTTCAACATATATGGGCATTGATTAATTAATAAAATACAAACACAATCATAAAATATTTTATTAAGTAACGCACACCAAAAATCACACAATCATATACACAAGATTTGTATTAACATACATCATACATTGTGTGTAAATTGTATGAATAAAAACATATATTAATTAACAACATAAAATAAAATCATTATAATTGGCCCATAACATTATGGGTTTCTTTTACAAATATAATTATACTATTATAAATATTATATATATATATATATATATATATATATATATATATATATATATATATATATATATATATATATATATATATATATATATATATATATATATATATATATATATATATTGATATGATAAAGTGTCTCAAACAGTACTTACAATTTGCACGGAATGTGTATGTATTTTTTTTGTAAATTGTAGTTCATATCAGTGAATATACAAAGCCATTCCAACACAAATTATCCATATTACACGACACTAGCCAGGTGAAAACCATAAATAACAACACATTGTCATCAGACATATTTTTTGCTGCTGTTATTTAGTACTGAATACATGTGATATGAATAAGCTAAAAAGAAATATTTTATTTAAGTCATTGTTGAAAATCAATAATATAACCTATATAATATGGAACAATTTTGGTAAAAAGTAATAAGCTACATACCTAAAGGTGTATGAATAGCGTTAAACTTAAAAACAGGTTAAATTATAAACCAAATAAATAGTGTCAAAAGATTTACTCACATAATTCAAAAACATAATGTATTGAAAACACTCTGTATAATAATAAGTGGTGAAATGAACACTAACAAAGACAGCAGTGGTTATATATTAAAAAGACTTCCAAAGCTGGAATGAAAATTTTATAAGTGTTTTTAGTTGTATTAATAATCATAATTTACATATGTAATAAGTTAGGGTATCCAAATGTCATGTCTAGATTTAGGAATTTTCTGTTTGTAAATGACAGTTGAGTGAAGGATTTGAATTTGGCGGGTATATAAATTAAACTCACCTGTCTAAAGAGCCAAAACAACGATAATTTCCATGCGATACTGATTGCCGATGTTATGCAGCTGAGGAACAAAAGACGAGAAGAATGAAATGTTGAAAATAATTTCCAGACAGCTGGCTATGACTTTAAACAGGGACCGGAGATGAGCTTCGAGATTATTTTTCGCATATTCGTTTTCCGTTGGAGAAGAGATTTATTTTTAATGAACGCCGAAAAAGTACCAGCGTCATATTTTACCTTCCAGGTATATTATGGAATTTTAAGTGAATTTGTGCGTGAATAGTATTTTATGTGTCCAACAAGCAAACAAACAACCCAGTAGATGTTCAAGATTATACAATCACGACGAGAAATTAATACACAAGTAATAAACAGCAAAATATTACCTGGACCTACTATCAGCAGACGCTAAAGGTACATGACAATTCACATAACTAATCAATTACAACAAAAGAAAGTGTCCTATATGCAGTAATCTAGATAAACGATCCATCTGTTATTGGGAAATAAATGTTTAGATCATAATAACAGATTTCATTAATATATCTGAAATATAAAACAAATTCCCATAGTATTTTACAAGCAAACCCATAGAGGGCGGATAAAGTATCAACATTAAATCAAAAGGAATCAGTTTTAGTCATGTTTGTTATGAAATTAAAACAATTGTAAACCCTGTTACTCACATAGATAAAAATTTGTTATTAATTTTAAAACAGTAGAGGATCCAGTAAGCAAAATTCTAGAATTTCCAATAAAATTTAAATAAAAATATTTGTTACATTTATAAAGTTTTTGACGTATTTTATTTGGGGGTATATTTGTTATATAGATATAGGAATTGAGGACATATAGCGCCATTTATCAATTAGAACCGACTAACTGAGATATAGAGTCAAGAATGCTGAGCAGTAGGAAAAACATCAATTAACGGACAAGTATAATATTTATATTTATATCTGTGCGTATTGCTAATATAACAGAGACAAAGTGTATACCACCAACAATACGGACACATCAGATTTGAAGTGGATAGCAAAATACGAATCATTTAATTATTTCTTTACTGACACTTCAACACAAAAATTAACATGAAGTTACATAAAATATACAGCATATGTGCATTAGGCGTAACCTGTAGGTATTATTCTCAAAATCAATTAAAATACTAGATATACATATAAAACAAACTAGAAATCTAAAACAAACATATTCACATTTTAAAATATTCAAATAAAATTAATACAGGATGATCTAAAAATATACAATATATATATATATATATATATATATATATATATATATATATATATATATATATATATATATATATATATATATATATATATAATTCAGAAGTCGGGATCCCCTCATTATTGAATTTGTTTAAAGAAAATTCACTAAAAATCCGGACGGAGCCAGTTATGGCAGCAAATTTTCAACACATCTTCCAAATTCTAATAACTCTATTTCTCGTTAACCTAAAAACTTCAATTTGGTATAGATTCGGTTTCTGCTATTAAAATAATTTAATTATATTTAGAGATGCCAGTTTTTATTTCAGAAAACTGTAATATTTTTCGGCTGGTCCACCAACTCATTAAAAATATTGTAAAAAAAACCCACGTATCAATTTAATTTTTAAGTTATCACTCAGAGCCAAAGTAAGCGATCTAGTTACTTTTGCGCTAATATGACGATATTTTTTGAAATTTTGAGACACCCGATTTTTTTTAATTGAAAATTTACAAAAAATGTGGCTGGTGCTTGATGTAACACATGGTGTGGCTACTGAAAAGCTTCTATTATAAAAATATCATGTTGAAAACTCCTAAAAAAATCTAACCTGTGCAAGGTTTACGTAAGAAAACTGAACACATTAGCGAAATCATCTTCGATTATATCAAAAATTTACCATTACCAGTTATTTCATTAAAAATATATTTCATCCTCGTCAAATTTGGCATTACGTCGAGGGACTTGTTAATTCGTATATCAGAAAATATATAGTTGTGTATACAGCAACGCGTGTAATAAACATTACTAAAATAAAACCATTTTCAGATGTTCTTTTAGTTTACCCATAAATGCTGAGTTCTAAGAAAGTAGTTACCTAATCCGCGGTCATACTTTCCTTCTGTTTGTTAGACACTTTGATTAAATAAGAAAAGTTATTAGACGTGGAAATAGTATTTTTTCACCAATGTAAAGCTAGTTAGCACATATGAGAAACTTCTAAAAATAGCCGATACAATAAGCGAAACTACAAAAAAATTATCAATGGACAGTCTAGAATTTTATATTTTAGTATTTCCACATACAGACGCTTTACAAGCCAAAGTGCGGCTCCAGGTTGTGTAGTGATCAGGGAATTTAAAGTTGGAGTAAACATAACAACATTTTATTTATCAAAAACTAT
The DNA here is from genome assembly GCA_964006375.1 of Tillus elongatus. NCBI lineage: Eukaryota > Metazoa > Arthropoda > Insecta > Coleoptera > Cleridae > Tillus > Tillus elongatus. The sequence goes on along the minus strand of OZ023263.1, from coordinate 141,384,877 downwards.
CAAACCTTCATTTTCAACTAAAAAAGTTTATTAAGAGAGTACCCATCAACGCCAAAAACCTCACATTTCTAAAGTGGTCAAGTGAAAAAAATCATAATGTTTACAAACAGTAGCAAGAATAGCCGTTCATCAACAAGGAATATTATTCGGAATAGTATATAGGTGATCACAAAAAGCTGGAAATCTGGTGTCTGTTGGCTCTCGTTACTGAAATGCAGGGTGTTCAATGAATTTTGGTCAAAATTTTGTTTTGACATAACTTTTATACGACTCTGTTTATGAACTTCACAATTTGTATTTACATTACTGCCATCGCACCCACTAAAACATTATGGCAGTTTGTCATAACTGCTAACTGGATGTGGTGTAAGTCATTTGCAAACTACAGATTAAAGATCTGGGTACTTATTGCAGAAATCTATAGCTTTCTGTGTAACACTCTTGAAGAATTAATTATGACAGTGTCAGTATTATAACCATTGTTACAATCATCCGGACTCAGTGAAACTCAACAGTTAAAATCAAGTATTTTATCAAACAAGGAACATCGATAAAGGTTAAACATCAAACTGCATACAAGAGAGGAGATCCGACATCGTTGCCATAACAACCAAGTCTTGTTAAACTGTGGCAGTGCACTCAAATTATTCGATAATTATTCACATTTGATGTCATACTCAGTTTCGATTTGTTGGTTTAGTTAGTATTGTATTATTGTTGATCATGGGTTTCAGGAAAAGTATATATATATATATATATATATATATATATATATATATATATATATATATATATATATATATATATATATAATCATAGGTAATAGGAATATTTTGACATAAGAGCATTCAAAGAGTTTCATTCAAAAATGCGCAATCTGGTGGCAAGAATAAAAAAATATATTTCCAGAATTATATTTGAAAATAGCTTCCAAATGATTTTCTTTTCGAAGCTCTAGTTGCACAGCCACCAAGATATATGCGCCTTATCTAAAGAATGATCCTGTATATCTGCGCTTCGATGCACTTTAGAAATATTTTTTACCACTAGTAAATATGCTACATGAGCCACTATCAAAGAATGCTTTGTGGTCGCCGAAAAAAAATAATTAATCCAACATGATACAAATTTCCGTCACTGATAACAAGAAAAATTCAAAATTTTAAGGTTAAATTAAAATGAAAACATTTTTATAAGTATTTGCTTCGCCAGGACTTTTTATCCATATTGTCACATTTGTCTACGAGAATTAAGTTCATGGACTTTGTTACTTCTATGGTCAGTTGTAGTATGTTGGTAACAGCGAACACTCTGGAATGATATCTCTAGAAGGAGCCAGAAATGGCAGGTGTAGAATAGTGTAGAAGGGCTAAAATCACTATGGACAGTATAAATAGGCGAGCGGTACACAGAGTAAGTTAGTTTATTACTGAATTAGTGTGGTGCAGAGTAAGTGATCATAGAGTATTAAGCGAGTCAGCAGTAGTAAGTGTTGGTGTATAGTATAAGAAGCGATCATAGAAGGCGGATAGTGAAATATAGTTCTATGGACATTTAATAATAGAGAGAAATATTTTAGTTGATGTGCTTATGGCGTTGGAAAATAGTGGGTTATAATAAATAGTAGTTTGAAAAGCTGTGTTTTGTTAATCAACAAATCCAGAACTACGTAGAACGTAACAACTTGTGTCAGAAGTCGGATTTACAAGTTGCTAGCGGAAATATTTTTCAGAACATTCGTTGAACAACGTGGAAATTTCTAGAAGATCAGTGTCAGCAGTAATTCATAACTGGATGTGTTTTTAAAACAGAATAAACTGTGTACCAGCTTTGATTACGTCTATGCCTAAGACACGTAGCGCGACAGCCAATATGGATGCCCAGCTATGTAATTAATTGAAGAAATTAAAGAAGAAGCCAGAAAAAGAGATGAAGCGGCTAAAGAAGAGCTGAGAAAAAGAGATGAAGCAGCGAAAGAAGAAATGAAAAAAAGAGATGAAAAGGTCAAAAAAGGAGAAGAAAAAGCGAAAAAAGAAATGAGAAAAAAGGTGAAGACGCCAGAAGAAGAGACGCAGAAGCCAAAGAAGAAATGAGAGAAAATATTGAAGAAGCCCGAAGAAGAGACTAAGAAGCTAAAGAAGAAGCCAGAATAAGAGATGAAGCAGCTAGAAAAAGAGACCAAGAAGCTAAAGAAGAGTTGAGAAAAAGAGACGAAGAAGCCAAAGAAGAAACGAGAAAAAGAGATGAAGAGGTCAGAAAAAGAGACGAAGAAGCCAAAGAAGAAATGAGAAAAAGAAATGAAGAGGCAAGAAAAAAGAGACGAAGAAACAAAGAAAATTCTGCAAGAACAAGCCAGCAGAATTGAGAATATTACTTCGTGTGTGGACGAACGTATGAAGCAGGTAAAAGACGACATCTTCTAACAGGTGGAAAGCAGAGTAAGGGGTATTAGCGACGATGTACATGACAAGCTGACGAATATACAAGAGGAAGTGCATCAGAAAATACAATCACTAGAAAAGAAGTGCTAAACCCTAGCCAAAGGAAAAATCAGGCTCGAAGATAGCCCGGTCGTAAGAATTAAGGTCTCCACATTTGATAGCTCAGTCCCGTGGGGGTATTTATATACGCCAATTTGAAGCCGCTGCTACAGCAAATGGTTGGGGCGAGAGAGAGAAAGCGACTTCGTTAATAGTAGCTCTCAGAGGAGATGCTCTAGATGCGCTTCAAGGTATTCCCATGGATGGACTGCTGAGTTTTGACAGCATTAGACATAAATTATAAATTAGGTTTGGCGACCATCCTTTACAACAGTTGTATCGGTTGCAGTTGAAAAATCGTTGTCAGAAACCGGGAGAAAGTCTGCAACATCTCCACGCCGACGTTGTCAAACTGACGCGATTAGCCTACCCCATAGCTCCGATGGAGTTTTTAAACCAGCTGTCGGTGCACCCCTTCAGCGACGGCATCAGAGATACTGACACACAGCAGGCGCTGAGGATGGCGAGACACAAGAACATTAACGATGCTTTGGCCGTTCGTTGGAGCTTAAAGCGGTAAAGCAAGCGTCGGAAAGTTATGTGAAAGTTCACAGTCTCCAAGTCAAAGAAGAAAATAAAACAGATTCATCCAAGATCATGCAGCTACTAGAGAAAATAGCAAAACAAATAAGGCCGACTTCTGGTGGGCTCCCAATAAGAGCTTACCGTGCAAATGTCTTGCGCTACTGGAACTGCAGCAAGGTGGGACATATAAGGGGCGAATGTTGGGCTCTAAGATCGCGCGCAAGGGAGAAAGTGAAACTAAGGCCGTGTACCATTTCCCAGGTTAGCGATTCTGTCAGCGCTCTCGCAGTAGACGGATACGTAAGCGGTAGTAAGGCCCAGATGGTCGTCGACACAGGCTCACCTAGGACGATTATTCGCTGCGACATGGTTCCAAGATGGCGAGTAAGAGAGCCAGACAGAGTGTACAGAGTAAATGTAGCCGGTGGTGATCGGATCCAGGTATTTGGCGAAACTGACGTCGAGCTGCAAATTGGGACATGGAAGGCAAAGCAGAGAGCCATAGTCGCGGCCATATCAGGCCCGATTATAATTGGCTTGGACATTGGGTCAGTGTGCTAAACTTGATCTTGAAGAAAGCCCGGACATATTGACGAGAAGGAAAACTATCAACTATGCTGTCAGAATGCATATACGAATAGAAAGCGACCGCATGAAGACCCGCTTTGACGTGCGAGATAATTCAGCTGGTTTTAAAGAAGAAGATCTGGTGTGGTTCTACAATCCAGTACGACGCAAGGGACGGACACCGAAAGTACAGAAATTTTGGGAAGGTCATTATAAGGTGATCAAAAGAACCAATGACGTTGTCTATCGCATTCAGAGGATCCCGAAGAGCAAGATGAAGGTGGTCCATATGCACAGACTTACGCCATACCAAGAAATGTCAGAATTCGACCGGGACGATCGAATATAAGAGGGGGGCAGTGTAACATTTGTCTATGAGAATAAAGTTTATGGACTTTGTTACTTCTGTGGTCAGTTGTAGTATGTTGGTAACAGCGAACACTTTGGAATGATAGTTCTAGAAGGTACCAGAAGTGACAGGTGTAGAGCAGTGTAGAAGGTCTAGAATCACTATGGACAGTATAAATAGGCGAGCGGTACACAGAGTAAGTTAGTTCGGTATTGAGTTAGTGTGGTTCAGAGTAAGTGATCATAGAGTAATAAGCGAGTCAGCAGTAGTAAGTGTTGGTGTATAGTATAAGAAGCGATCATAGAAGGCGGATAGTGAAATATAGTTCTATGGACATTTAGTAATAGAGAGAAATATTTGATGTGCTTATGACGTTGGAAAATAGTTGATTATAATAAATAGTAGTTTGAAAAGCTGTGTTTTGTTAGTCAACAAATCCAGAACCCCGTAGAACGTAACAATATGTACGCTTTGTTCACCAAATACTTATAGCTTTTGAAACCAAACTTCTGTGAATTCTTTTCTAACATGGTACACACACTGCTTTTTAACTTTATGTTACATAAAAGGTAACTTATTTATAACTTTTTACTTATGAAAATTTTAATTTTATTTTGTAAACAAATAAGCACTTTCTACGAACATTATGTAGGTAGGTATATAAAAAAGTCTTTTGAGGTACATATGATTTGGTATGATTAGATTTAAGAAATAAATCAAGATCAAAGCAAAGCCTTGTCAGGCTAAATTACAGAAAAGGGAGAAATATACTATGTAGGTAAACAAAATTCATATAGCCACGAATTTAAATCGCAAATTAAAAATTAAATTTCAGCCGGGTTCTTAATTATCCCATATATTATGTTATGCTATATCATTAACATCATGGTGTTGAAAGTTAGAGTCGTTTTTAAAAGTGGATTTTATAATGAGATATTCCAGTATCGTCAACTGAACATCACGGAGCAAGCCAGGTGAGACTTATATAATAACATGCGTACAACCACCTGTTTCCAAAGGGATCTCTATCTAGCAAGCCAACCCATCTAGAACACTTTACTTGCAGTGTTGCCGCATCGAAGTTGTTAAGGAAAATTGAGAATTCGCAGTTTTTATATTTTCAAGTACCATTAGATAATGTTTACGTTATCAAATCTTTATAAGCTCCAAATGAATTACCCATTTCACTGTGGGTGTCACAGTATCCCGCTCCTTTGGATTTTATTATAGGCCCTTCTCAATGTGAACAAGCTTCATTTAAGCTCAATGTGAAAGTCAGATGCAAATAAGACTAAAAAGTCTGGACGCCGCAAGTGCGTGATGGTAATGAATTTTCACAGAAATCATCTGGCAGCAAATATTTTTTATAACTTTTTTGCTTTTAACATAGAAATATAGATTTTGGTATACAGTGTGTCCCAAACTGGATGGTAATGTATTGCTAACTCCGTTATTATTAGATATAGGGAGACGGTTAACTGAGCAATGTTTTGTAGAATTTTATGCTCGTTCCAGATATGACTTTTATTTTGCCGTGCCTCTTTTTGTTTTTGAGCTATTTAGAAAAAACCAAAATTTGTCGATTTCTTTTTCTTCAATATCTAAGTAGGCGTTGATCTGACATGTCTAAGACTTGCACATTATCAGGACACTTTTTACCGAGTAATCTTTTTGTGCTATTCTAAACTTTGGCTTGTCATTTGTTTTTGAGGTACAGGTATCAAGGTTTGTACTTATTATGGCAGCCATATTGGATTTTTTGGTCATGTGATACCCTATCAAAAGAGATTTCCAATGTACAAAATGCTTGAGAAATCTTGTAATGGCACTGAAAATTTTGAGGATAGTAGGCTATAAAATCCAATACCAGAAAACAAATTACAAAGAAAAAGTGTTCAAAAAGCAGTAGGCCATGGAGTCTAACAATAGACTTCTACTTTTAACATAATTTTACGTAATGATTCACGATAAAAAATAGGAACTTTGAGCACACCAATGAATCGGTCCATTATTACAAATTATCTTTTACATTACAACATTATCCTAGAAAAGTTATAATATAATTAAATAGGTAAACCTAGTGAATAACTAAATTTACTAACAGAACTCAATAAAAAGCAGATTAATGATTTACGAAGACGCCTTTGAAAATTGTTTGATTTTTAAACGTAAGTCAACTGAAAAACAACAGAAGAAAGTTTCTATGAATATAACACTATCACGACAATTAAGAATACTGTCATTCTTAATTATCTGAACAATTTGAGGTGTATTTAACACGTTGCCTAAAATTTTGTACTAAATAGTTTGTTTCCTGTTTCTTTTAAATATGATTCAAGAATATGTTCAGTAATGAAGAATATGTTGACATGTTGCAATGTTATATTCGTTCTAACCGAAATACTGAGGCAGCTGCATATTCATATCAAAACAACTACCCAGAAGTACGAGAACCAAACACCAAAATATTTAGCAGGATAGTGACATATCTATTGAACGACGGTAGGTTCCACGCAAAGAAACTACCAATGCCTAGAAATGAAGAAGGAAATAATGCCATCTTACGGGCCTCAAACGAAAACCCTCCGCAATCTGTTCGGTTTTATGGTGAACAAATTAACGTTCCAAAAAGTACGGTACATCGTGTATTAAAACAATGTCATTACCATCGATACAAACTTACAATCGTACAAGGCTTAAATGTTGACGATTACCCTAAGAGATTTCAATTCTGCAGATAGTATCAAGGACAATGTCAGCAAGATGAAAATTTTCATTTGAAAATAATATGGACTGATGAATCCAGATTTACAAATTGTAGTGTGTATAATTGCCATAATAGGCATTATTGGGCAAATGAAAATCATCATCAAAAGGAAGAAAGACGATTGCAAGACAGATTTGGTATTAATGTTTGGTGCGTCTTAATAGGTAAAAACCGTTATTTTTATTTGTAGATTAGACAGTCAATTTAAAAAAAATCAGGTAACTTCATTGTTGGTCCGTTCTTTTTTGAAAATAATTTAACTGGGGAAAGGTATCTTAATCTATTGAGAAATGATATCTTACCAAAAATTAGAAGAGGTCATGATAATTCAGGCGAGATTTGGTACAAACAAGACGACTGTCCAGCTCAAAGAATTTTTGTACGAAAATTTTAATAATCGTCTCATTTGTAACAATGGGTCGGTTCATTGGTGTGCTTGAAGTCCTGATATAACACCTATGGATTTTTATTTTTGGGGTACTCTGAAGAATGATGTGTATAAATTCGATCCACCACAAAATATCAATGAATTACGAAACAGAATCACGGAAGCTATAAATCATATTAACCAAAACACCCTCACCAGAGTTTGCAGGCATGTTTCAAAAAGGTGTATAAAGTGCATTGAACAAAACGGTGGTCATATTGAACAATTTTCTATTTATTGTATTTTTAAGTTTCTATTTTATTTTTGCTGAGTTCCGTTTCTAATTGTGTTGTTTTGTGGAGTTTAAATTACTATTTGTTATTGTCGGGTTTCGTTGTTAAACTTTTTTACATAATAATACCCAGCATTATTACCTAATTAAATATTGTAAATTAAATCACAATATTTTTTTATCGTGAATTATTACGGAAAATTATGTTAAAAGTATAAGTCTATTGTTAGACTCCATGGCCTACTGCTTTTTGAACACTTTTTTTGTCATTTGTTTTCTGGTATTGGATTTCATAGCCTACTGTCCTCAAAACGGTTTATCTCAAAATTTTCAATGCAATTACAAGACTTCTCAAGTATATTGTACATCATTGGAAAGCTATTTTTACAGGCTATCACATGAGCAAAAAATCAAATATGGCTGCCATAATAAAAATAATAATAATAATAATAATACAACTTTATTCATAAAATCCCAAACGGGCAAGGAACACGTCAAAACATAATATGTAGCAACTCGTTACACAGAGCATTATATATAAACATTGCAAATCCATAATAGGGACTCAATAAAAAAGGCCCCAAACCTACAGTTAAGGAGTCATTATCTAACATACAAAAAAAACATATTAAAACAAACCCATGAAAGGGCATAAAATGCAGAACACTGCGCAAACAAAACAACAATTAACCCACACAACACAACATACGCTTTTACGCATGCACACTTCAACAAATACACCATCATATGTTTATATTAAAGTCTATACAATGTATTAAAATGGGACAAGACATACTAATAGCATCACCCAATATTAAAATATTCATTTATTGAATAAAATGGGTGGTCTAAAAAATATTTTTTTAGCTCTCCCTTAAATTGTACAAGCCCAGTGATGTTCCTTATGCACACAGGTAAATGGTTATATGCTCTTATTGCCATATATTTGGTTCCTTTCTGGAAAAGTGTGGTAGAGTGTTGAGGTACGGCAACAATACCTGTATTTCTAGTTGGATAATTGTTTCCTAACATATTAAAATACCTTGGATTTTCTCTCACAAATAGTGACAAACTAAAAAGATAGAGTGAGTAAAACGTCATTATCCGAAGGCGAACAAATAGAGGAGCACAATGTTCATCATATTTCGCGCCACCTAATAATCTTACAATACGTTTTTGAATAATGAATAGTCTGTGTGTATGTGTTGATGCTCCCCAGACTATAAGTCCATACCTGAGTCTGCTACCTACGTGTGCGTGATAAAATAAACGAAGTGTACCATCTCCCACTGTATATTTTAAATTAGACAAAGCAAAGTAGGCACTATTCAGTCTGGCCGCTACATAATCGGTATGAGGTCCCCAGGTTATAAATTTATCTACTATAACCCCTAAAAATTTGGTATTATTATTATCTACTGCATTCTTATTGTTACACAAACTGGAATCACTGCTTTGTCTGGCGTGGATATTCTCAAATTTTATGTTAACAGTTTTTTCAATATTTAAAATTAGTCTATTTTCCCTACACCAATCAGCCATTCCTCTCACCACCTTAGCACACGAGATCTCTAGTTCTGGAGAATTACTAGCCGCAACAGTGAACGAAGTGTCATCGGCAAATTGGCATATAGTAGTACTCTGATTCGCAACAAAGTATTGCTGCAGATTATTTGTATATAAGAGAAAAAGAATTGGGGACAGGACACCTCCCTGTGGGACTCCTCTCAAATTATTACTAAATGTCGACTTTATCTGCACATTCGCAGTATCGTCACACTCCCCAGTCAGCTGTACATATTGCTTTCTATTTGAGAGGTAGCTGGCAAACCAGTCCAACCCAATACCGCGTATACCGTATTGTCCCAGTGTCCGCAAAAGCTGCTCATGATCTACTAGGTCAAAAGCCTTTGATAAATCAAAGTATAACCCGGCAACATTCAGCCCCTTGTCGATGTTTTCCACGATTTTGTTGACAGTCTCATACAAGGCTGTTATTGCTGATTTTTTCTTACAAAACCCATGATGGGATGGTGAAAGTAACTGAAACCTATTGACGTAATTATCCAGCCTATTAAACATTGCACGTTCTATAATTTTGGCAAACACTGAATGAACACACACAGGTCTGTAATTGTCCAAAGATGTCTTCTCCCCTCTCTTGTGTATAGGTACCCATTTTCCAATCTTTAATCGGTCAGGAAATATTCCCTGCAAAAAAGAATTGTTTATTATGCTGGTGAGAGGCGCCACGATTAAGTCAGAAATCAGGCCAACCACTGTACATGGCAAGCCATCTGGACCCTGAGACCTCTTGTTTGTACACAATTTAACAAACCTACTTACTTCAGTCTCGTCCACTGGTGCAAGGAAGAAGCTATGTTGTGTGCAATAGTGGGACCTCACACCTATATTATGATGCGAGATTCCTGGCTGATTACCAATTTTTTCAAAATGGTCTTTAAAACAATTACTAATCCGAAGTAAATCTGTCTCTTTATTTCCGTTTATCTCAATCTTCCAGACATTTGCACCATTCTGCTTCGTGCCAGCCCTAATAATGTTCCAGGCTTCTTTAACTATATTTTTAGAATTGGCTAGTCTTTTGTCATTTCTGAATTTTTTTGCCAGTGTTATACTCTTGCGGTGTCTCCTTCTCAAATCATCACACGCCTCCTTCAACACACAGTCGCCCGTTAAGGAATACAGCAAATGCATTTCCCTCAGAAAGCTGGCAGTTTCTCTAATTTCAGGTGTTAACCAACTTTTCTTTTTATCTTTCCCAATTTTTATTCTCTTCAAAGGAAAAGCTATTTCATAATTATAAATTATTGTGTCAACAAAACTATTATACTGTGCGTTGACATTATTTTCTATATAAACATTTTCCCATTTTTCTTTGCTTAATAAATTGTAAAACATATTCTTATTTTCCGAACTAAATAAACGTTTAAACATATACTTTGCATAAGTTTCCCTCTCTATCGGCATTGTAAAACAAACAGCAAGATGGTCAGATAGATGAGAGGCATGCAGTGATGTTGTATAATCAGTATCAAAATTTACAAATATATTATCCAGCAAGGTAGCAGAGTCAGGTGTTATTCTTGTAGGACATGCTATAACTCCCCTAAAGTTAAACGAATCCAACACGTCTCTAAATGCCTTCTGATCATGACCACCCATCAGCAAATTCACATTGAAGTCACCTCCTAACCAAATACCATCGTACAAACTTTTCAGAAACAAATGTTGATACCTGTAGCTCAAAAACAAATGACAATCCAAAGTTGAGAATAGCACAAAAAGATTACTCTGTAAAAAGTGTCCTGATAATGTGAAAGTCTTAGACATGTCAGATCCACGCCTACTTTGATATTGAAGAAAAAATAAATCGCAAAATTTTGTTTTTTTTCCTCAAAATAACTCGAAAACGAAAAAAGGCAGGGCAAAATACAAGTCATGAAATTCTACAAAACATTGCCAATTTGACCATCTCCCTATCTCTAGTAATAACGGAGATAGCAATTCATTCCCATCCAGTTTGTGATATACTGTATAGTTTCCTTTTCATATCTTAAACTTACGTACCAAATTTGGTTACCATAGCTTTTCCATTTTTTAAGATAATTTTTTTCCGACAGAAAACATAATTTTTCCCGGAAAACCTAGTTCGATTTTTCTGACTAACGAACTTGTCCAAGCCAATTACAAAAGGAAGGTACACGCCAAATTTTATCAAAATCGGACCATTATTTTTTGAGTTATTGGTGTGATCCATATATATATATATATATATATATATATATATATATATATATATATATATATATATATATATATATATATATATATATATATATATATATAAACAATTAAACTGACCCCGGACATGGGTTCTAGGCGCCCTAGTTCGCGCTCATTTAAAGAATTTTTTTCAAAATTCAAAAGTCGGGATCTCCCCATTAGTGAATTTTACCTAACAACATTCACAATAAAGTTGAGACGTCCTCAACCACAGGACGTTTAGTTGAGCAACATTTCCTATTTTCAACACATTTTAGCTTTTTTGTCCATTTCAAGAGACCAGTAAAGTACTTTGTTCTTCTATACACTTTACTACAACATCACAGGCAAACAAGGTCGGGACATATTAATACACTAAGTGAGTAGCGAACGTGTCGCCACCTAGTTCGGAACCAAGTACTTGTTGTCACGCCCGCTCCAAATAATACAGAGTATTAAAAATAGAGACGGTATACAACTAACTAAAAATTTAAAAAATTGTTAGCCCTGGCCCATTTCTACCCCAATATAGGGACAAAGTATGTAAGACTAGATGCATTCTCGCAACAATTAGAACCGTAGACCGGTTTCGCTCTCATTAGAGCTCTTCAGTACGGCATACTAATTGCAGCAAAAATGCACCAAAAATAACACGGCTATCGTATAGCCAGTCTTAAAACACTAAGTGAGTAGCGAACGTGTCGCCACCTAGTTCGGAACCAAGTACTTGTTGTCACGCCCGCTCCAAATAATACAGAGTATTAAAAATAGAGACGGTATACAACTAACTAACAATTTAAAAAATTGTTAGCCCTGGCCCATTTCTACCCCAATATAGGGACAAAGTATGTAAGACTAGATGCATTCTCGCAACAATTAGAACCGTAGACCGGTTTCGCTCTCATTAGAGCTCTTCAGTACGGCATACTAATTGCAGCAAAAATGCACCAAAAATAACACGACTATCGTATAGCCAGTCTTAAAACACTAAGTGAGTAGCGAACGTGTCGCCACCTAGTTCGGAACCAAGTACTTGTTGTCACGCCCGCTCCAAATAATACAGAGTATTAAAAATAGAGACGGTATACAACTAACTAACAATTTAAAAAATTGTTAGCCCTGGCCCATTTCTACCCCAATATAGGGACAAAGTATGTAAGACTAGATGCATTCTCGCAACAATTAGAACCGTAGACCGGTTTCGCTCTCATTAGAGCTCTTCAGTACGGCATACTAATTGCAGCAAAAATGCACCAAAAATAACACGGCTATCGTATAGCCAGTCTTAAAACACTAAGTGAGTAGCGAACGTGTCGCCACCTAGTTCGGAACCAAGTACTTGTTGTCACGCCCGCTCCAAATAATACAGAGTATTAAAAATAGAGACGGTATACAACTAACTAACAATTTAAAAAATTGTTAGCCCTGGCCCATTTCTACCCCAATATAGGGACAAAGTATGTAAGACTAGATGCATTCTCGCAACAATTAGAACCGTAGACCGGTTTCGCTCTCATTAGAGCTCTTCAGTACGGCATACTAATTGCAGCAAAAATGCACCAAAAATAACACGGCTATCGTATAGCCAGTCTTAAAACACTAAGTGAGTAGCGAACGTGTCGCCACCTAGTTCGGAACCAAGTACTTGTTGTCACGCCCGCTCCAAATAATACAGAGTATTAAAAATAGAGACGGTATACAACTAACTAACAATTTAAAAAATTGTTAGCCCTGGCCCATTTCTACCCCAATATAGGGACAAAGTATGTAAGACTAGATGCATTCTCGCAACAATTAGAACCGTAGACCGGTTTCGCTCTCATTAGAGCTCTTCAGTACGGCATACTAATTGCAGCAAAAATGCACCAAAAATAACACGGCTATCGTATAGCCAGTCTTAAAACACTAAGTGAGTAGCGAACGTGTCGCAACCTAGTTCGGAACCAAGTACTTGTTGTCACGCCCGCTCCAAATAATACAGAGTATTAAAAATAGAGACGGTATACAACTAACTAACAATTTAAAAAATTGTTAGCCCAGGCCCATTTCTACCCCAATATAGGGACAAAGTATGTAAGACTAGATGCATTCTCGCAACAATTAGAACCGTAGACCGGTTTCGCTCTCATTAGAGCTCTTCAGTACGGCATACTAATTGCAGCAAAAATGCACCAAAAATAACACGGCTATCGTATAGCCAGTCTTAAAACACTAAGTGAGTAGCGAACGTGTCGCCACCTAGTTCGGAACCAAGTACTTGTTGTCACGCCCGCTCCAAATAATACAGAGTATTAAAAATAGAGACGGTATACAACTAACTAACAATTTAAAAAATTGTTAGCCCTGGCCCACTGAAGAGCTCTAATGAGAGCGAAACCGGTCTACGGTTCTAATTGTTGCGAGAATGCATCTAGTCTTACATACTTTGTCCCTATATGGGGGTAGAAATGGGCCAGGGCTAACAATTTTTTAAATTGTTAGTTAGTTGTATACCGTCTCTATTTTTAATACTCTGTATTATTTGGAGCGGGCGTGACAACAAGTACTTGGTTCCGAACTAGGTGGCGACACGTTCGCTACTCACTTAGTGTTTTAAGACTGGCTATACGATAGCCGTGTTATTTTTGGTGCATTTTTGCTGCAATTAGTATGCCGTACTGAAGAGCTCTAATGAGAGCGAAACCGGTCTACGGTTCTAATTGTTGCGAGAATGCATCTAGTCTTACATACTTTGTCCCTATATTGGGGTAGAAATGGGCCAGGGCTAACAATTTTTTAAATTGTTAGTTAGTTGTATACCGTCTCTATTTTTAATACTCTGTATTATTTGGAGCGGGCGTGACAACAAGTACTTGGTTCCGAACTAGGTGGCGACACGTTCGCTACTCACTTAGTGTTTTAAGACTGGCTATACGATAGCCGTGTTATTTTTGGTGCATTTTTGCTGCAATTAGTATGCCGTACTGAAGAGCTCTAATGAGAGCGAAACCGGTCTACGGTTCTAATTGTTGCGAGAATGCATCTAGTCTTACATACTTTGTCCCTATATTGGGGTAGAAATGGGCCAGGGCTAACAATTTTTTAAATTGTTAGTTAGTTGTATACCGTCTCTATTTTTAATACTCTGTATTATTTGGAGCGGGCGTGACAACAAGTACTTGGTTCCGAACTAGGTGGCGACACGTTCGCTACTCACTTAGTGTTTTAAGACTGGCTATACGATAGCCGTGTTATTTTTGGTGCATTTTTGCTGCAATTAGTATGCCGTACTGAAGAGCTCTAATGAGAGCGAAACCGGTCTACGGTTCTAATTGTTGCGAGAATGCATCTAGTCTTACATACTTTGTCCCTATATTGGGGTAGAAATGGGCCAGGGCTAACAATTTTTTAAATTGTTAGTTAGTTGTATACCGTCTCTATTTTTAATACTCTGTATTATTTGGAGCGGGCGTGACAACAAGTACTTGGTTCCGAACTAGGTGGCGACACGTTCGCTACTCACTTAGTGTTTTAAGACTGGCTATACGATAGCCGTGTTATTTTTGGTGCATTTTTGCTGCAATTAGTATGCCGTACTGAAGAGCTCTCATGAGAGCGAAACCGGTCTACGGTTCTAATTGTTGCGAGAATGCATCTAGTCTTACATACTTTGTCCCTATATTGGGGTAGAAATGGGCCAGGGCTAACAATTTTTTAAATTGTTAGTTAGTTGTATACCGTCTCTATTTTTAATACTCTGTATTATTTGGAGCGGGCGTGACAACAAGTACTTGGTTCCGAACTAGGTGGCGACACGTTCGCTACTCACTTAGTGTTTTAAGACTGGCTATACGATAGCCGTGTTATTTTTGGTGCATTTTTGCTGCAATTAGTATGCCGTACTGAAGAGCTCTAATGAGAGCGAAACCGGTCTACGGTTCTAATTGTTGCGAGAATGCATCTAGTCTTACATACTTTGTCCCTATATTGGGGTAGAAATGGGCCAGGGCTAACAATTTTTTAAATTGTTAGTTAGTTGTATACCGTCTCTATTTTTAATACTCTGTATTATTTGGAGCGGGCGTGACAACAAGTACTTGGTTCCGAACTAGGTGGCGACACGTTCGCTACTCACTTAGTGTTTTAAGACTGGCTATACGATAGCCGTGTTATTTTTGGTGCATTTTTGCTGCAATTAGTATGCCGTACTGAAGAGCTCTAATGAGAGCGAAACCGGTCTACGGTTCTAATTGTTGCGAGAATGCATCTAGTCTTACGGGACATATTAATACTAAATATACCGCCGTCATTTTAGACGACTTTTTTGTTGTTGTTCGTACATGCAATTTATGTTAATATGATCGGGTTAACTTCTGAGTATATTTTATGCCCCATAAACTCAATAAAATTATCGCCTATTTTGGAATGTAAGAAAACATGACTAATACGATAGACATACCTTCCTCACTGTTTTTGTAAAGTGTAAGCTAATATTCTATTTTAAGTAAGACATCAAATATATTTTTCATTTTGGAATTAATCATATAAATTATAATCCATCTGCACTAGGTTCTCTAATAGCGAAAAGTAACTCTTTATGTGATATTGATAGTTGAATACCCTAATTCTCATAATTTTATTAGAATTAAAGAATGCAAAACGAATAAAATTTAATTCGGAAAATCGAAATTATATTTGTTTGTATCTTGAAGTTCCTAAAATGCGTGTTGCTTCTATTATCATTAGAGGAGGAATTTATTTGTTATTGCTTTGCAGGAAATAATACTT
This sequence comes from Tillus elongatus, assembly GCA_964006375.1. Classification (NCBI taxonomy): domain Eukaryota; kingdom Metazoa; phylum Arthropoda; class Insecta; order Coleoptera; family Cleridae; genus Tillus; species Tillus elongatus. The sequence goes on along the minus strand of OZ023263.1, from coordinate 141,368,917 downwards.
ATTTTAATTAATTTATCGCATTTAGGTTTCTCGTACGTGAATGACTCATTATAAATCGAGAATGTACAATTAAGTTAAGATGAAACTACTTACATGTAGTAAGCTAATATGACTGCTTGAAAAAATCTTTACTCTCAAAAAATTTGTACTTATATTGTCCTGTGCACGCATAGTTAGGTAAAAATGGAGTGATACATTAATATTTTAATGGTGGTTGCCTATGAAAATCGGTGAAGAATCTAGCAAGAAGTAATCTTTTAATGCTAACAGCCCAAGCATTTAAAGAAATAGTCCATGCAAAATATGCCTGCGTCCGGGACATCCAAATCGTCTACAACCAAAAATAAAAAGTTATATTTTTGATTTGAGGTAATTGAGAATTCGCATATCTATTTCGCCGGTTGTCTCTGAACCATGATGTAAAAAAGGGTTCCATTTAAACTTTTTTTTTAAACAACGTTGAACAATGTAGGTACATTCTTACAAGCCCATTATACTGAAGGATTTACATTTAAAGTGTACAAAAGACCATCACAACAGCCTTGCTGAATAGAACTGACATAACAAACTGCACCGACCAAACAGAGACACCGATAACGATCCAGGTAGAAGCCGCACTATAAATAATACAAGATCACCAAGCGGCAGTCAGATCTGTCTAAGGTGTCAAGTTAAACACACCGATACCTTAGAGACCATTTCTAGTTAGAAGTGGAAAGTAGGCCGATTGATGCTCCATAATGGAACTACAAGAACTGAACCTACCCTTATCCACCGCTTTAAGTAAGCAGAGTGAGGCCATAGAGTTCAGTTTCTTTTATATTTCCTTAACCTGTTGAAAACAGCTTTAAAACATGGGTCGAAACGAGAAATTTTCACAATTTCGGACGCAATTTAACCATATAATCCAATATTTTTCACATATAACAACATATTTAATATATAACACATATGGACACATATCAAAACACATACCAGAAACAAACAGGCTGCAGATATCATATAAAATTCACCAAATCCCTGATTAAAACAACCTTTAAGTTAACAAATTTTATGTCATTAACTCACAATCAATATCGTATCAGTTTTTTGTTAATTGATTTTACAGTGACTCTTAGGAGAATGAACATTTCTTTTTACAAATGTTATTTTGTCTTCTTAAAAATTGTATTATGTTTTTGTCTTAAAGCAGGGATTCGGTGAATTATATATAATATCTCCAGGCTGTTTGTTTCTGATATGTATGTTATATATTAAATCTTGTTTGAAAACATCCAAGCGCTAAAGCTACTTTGTACAAATTTGTATAATTATATGCTAAATATACTACAATAACTACTACCGCTACTCTATCAAACCAACTTGTGTGTCATCTGTCTTTGAAAAACATTCGTTAAACTAAACGTGCTTCTAATGTAAGGGAAACAGAAATTTATTTGTATTTTATAGAATAACATACACAGTGCTGCTATTGTGAGTTGCAAGCTTTTAAAAATTATGGTTGTTACTGATATTGAATGTAAATTCGTTTTATGTGAATTTTCTTTAAAAAATTCACTAATGAGGAGATCGCGACTTTTGAATTTAAGAAAATTTCTTTAAATGGGGCCCGATAGGCCCCAACACATATCCGGGGTTAGTTTCCATATATATATATATATATATATATATATATATATATATATATATATATATATATATATATATATATATATATATATATATATATATATATATATATATATATATATATGAGACATGCTTGGTTCTCGGGTTAAACCGCGTCCAGAATTTATGGAAACTCGACGTTTCGGCTCCTGTTTTGGAGCCATTTTCAAGAGGTAAGGGAAATATGTAAGGACACTCTAAGGCCTCAATCTGCCTACTCCTTAGAGTGATGGACAAAGGTGGGTAAAGGAAATATAAATTCTGGACGCGGTTTAACCCGAGAACCAAGCATGTCTCACATTAAAGACCGCGGAAATCTTTCTGAACATTTAATTCGCCTCTACGGGGAGGAACTTTTATCTTCTACCAAAATTTTCACCAAACTCCTTATCCGCAAATCCCGTCTCCTTTGTGACCTCACCTTTCTAAAAGCCTGCCGTGATCATCACGTGGTTCCAAAATCTTTTCAACTTAAACATCACACCAAATCACATAACGTCTCCAACATTTTAAAACGAACAGGCTTTGCTCTCCTTAGAAATTCCATTCACGAGACAAGACGACACCTTAATACTACCAACACACTGCTTTACGACACGTACATAAAAATACACACATACAAAAATATACCCTACACTTTGGGACACTCTAGACAGACTCTCACATAGTAAATCAGAACATGTTACACAACAAAAGACGGACGTACAAAAAAGAAAATTACAGCAGCTTCTAGAAAACAAAAATCTCACACAACACACACATAATGCCAATCCTCCTATAGTAGTTCACAACCTTTCAAATTCCACCATAAGTGACGTCGCCATCAATGTCCTATCCAAAGGTTTTAATTTTGCCCCAACCTCTAAATTCATCCCAATAGAAAAGATAATTTCTCAATCAGAAGATGCGATAACACACTTACCGACTGACGAAGCTGAAATTACGAGACAAGACATTGCCAGGATATTACGTTCTGCCAAACCTCCACCTTCCAACCTTTCTCCTCACGAACGACAGTCAATCAGAGACCTAAACCGAAACACAGAAATTATAATACTACCAGCAGACAAAGGCAACGCTACAGTCATACTTGACAAAACAGACTATATACAAAAGATGGACAATATACTAAACAACACAGACTACAAACAAATCCCTAACGACCCTACAACTTATCTGGAAAAGAAAACCAAAACTATCATCAACAACTACCAACTCAATCCTGACCTCAAAAAAGAACTAATCCCCCGCGAAAAATCATCTCGCATCCCTAGAAAATATGGTCTCCCGAAAATCCATAAGCCTGATATTCCCCTTCGCCCCATCGTAAGTGCCCACCGTTCACCCACACAAAAACTTGCAAAACATCTAGCCAAAACTCTCCAACCATTAGTAGAAAACGCTACATCCTATGTCAAAAACTCCACCCATTTCATCGACCTTCTTCAAAACAACACCATTTCTCAAAACGACATCCTAGTTAGCTTTGATATAGTTTCCTTATTCACCAATATACCTCTATCTGAAACCCTTGACATTCTCAAAAATAAACACAAAATTTCCCACGATACCTTAGCTCTTGTAGAACACTGCACATCTAACACTTATTTCCTTTTTCAAAACAAATTTTACAAACAAGTTCGAGGTGCTCCAATGGGTTCACCCCTCTCTCCTGCATTGGCCAACATTTACATGAAAAACTTCGAGACACAAGCCCTCAATTCATCCCAACTTAAACCAACGTGTTGGTTAAGATACGTTGACGACATTTTCGCTATCTGGCCACACGGCAAAGAATCTCTAGACGAATTCCTTTCTTACCTAAATAACATCAACCCCCAAATCCAGTTCACCATGGAAATGGAAAATAATTTTTCTTTGCCTTTCTTAGATGTACGCATCACTAAAAACCCAGTCAGAGGATTTTCTTACACTGTCTACCGAAAACCAACCCACACTAATCGGTATCTTAACGCCCAATCTCACCATCACCCATCGCAACTAAATTCCGTGGTTCGAACATTAGTATCACGATCCCTTAGACTAACGGACAACAACAACAAACAGACAGAATTAAACTTTTTAAGACAGACATTGCTAGAAAACGGATACGACAACAATCACATACTACGAAACATTAGAAACGCACAACAACAAACCACTACACCACAACAAGAACAAACAGCGTCCACACAACAACACACAGCGTTTTTACCATACATTAAAGGTGTCACCGACAAAATCAGCCGAATTTTCCGAACCCATAATATCAAAACCGTATTCACAACAGACCAAAAACTATCAAATCTTATAAAAACTCCCAAGGATACGATTCCAAACGAATCCCACGGAGTTTACGAAATTCCTTGTTCCGACTGTTCCCGAACTTACGTAGGACAAACAAACAGACGCATCCACAATAGAATATACGAACACACCCTCGCAGTTAGAAAATCCGACCCCTCATCGGCGCTGGCCATGCATCATATTCATACAGGGCACAAAATAGACTTCGATAATGCCAAAACAATAGCACCGGTTTACAATTTCAAAACGAGAATTATCCGCGAAGCAATCGAGATTGAAAAACGTCCCGATTGTTTAAATAAGAGAGATGATGGTCTTCGCCTTCCGACTACTTGGAAACCTATTATATCTTCTTTACAAACACACAAAAAGGAAATAAATTCTACAGACAATTTTATTGCATCATTATCTGCCGTAACAAATGCCGGTGACCCTCTTAATCTTCCTCTAGATACCGTGACCAAAGCCCCCCACTTAATTGACGGTGACCCCACTACTTTCACTGATGACGCAACAGGTAGACGGAACGACATATATAAGACAAGACTTGCAACGAACTGCCAGATCTCTCTGAGGCCTAGGGTTGAACACACTGAGACCTCACAGACGATCTCCGGCGAGATTTGGGGAGTAGGCAGATTGAGGCCCCGTAATCGAGCTACAACAACCCAACCTACCTTTATCCACCGCTCTAAGGAGTAGGCAGATTGAGGCTTTAGAGTGTCCTTACATATTTCCTTTACCTACCTTTGTCCACCACTCTAAGGAGTAGGCAGATTGAGGCCTTAGAGTGTCCTTACATATTTCCTTTACCCACCTTTGCCCATCACTCTAAGGAGTGGGCAGATTGAGGCCTTAGAGTGTCCTTACATATTTCCTTTACCCACCTTTGTCCACCACTCTAAGGAGTAGGCAGATTGAGGCCTTAGAGTGTCCTTACATATTTCCTTTACCCACCTTTGTCCATCACTCTAAGGAGTAGGCAGATTGAGGCCTTAGAGTGTCCTTACATATTTCCCTTACCTCTTGAAAATGGCTCCAAAACAGGAGCCGAAACGTCGAGTTTCCATAAATTCTGGACGCGGTTTAACCCGAGAACCAAGCATGTCTCACATTAAAGACCGCGGAAATCTTTCTGAACATTTAATTCGCCTCTACGGGGAGGAACTTTTATCTTCTACCAAAATTTTCACCAAACTCCTTATCCGCAAATCCCGTCTCCTTTGTGACCTCACCTTTCTAAAAGCCTGCCGTGATCATCACGTGGTTCCAAAATCTTTTCAACTTAAACATCACACCAAATCACATAACGTCTCCAACATTTTAAAACGAACAGGCTTTGCTCTCCTTAGAAATTCCATTCACGAGACAAGACGACACCTTAATACTACCAACACACTGCTTTACGACACGTACATAAAAATACACACATACAAAATACACCCTACACTTTGGGACACTCTAGACAGACTCTCACATAGTAAATCAGAACATGTTACACAACAAAAGACGGACGTACAAAAAAGAAAATTACAGCAGCTTCTAGACAACAAAAATCTCACACAACACACACATAATGCCAATCCTCCTATAGTAGTTCACAACCTTTCAAATTCCACCATAAGTGACGTCGCCATCAATGTCCTATCCAAAGGTTTTAATTTTGCCCCAACCCCTAAATTCATCCCAATAGAAAAGATAATTTCTCAATCAGAAGATGCGATAACACACTTACCGACTGACGAAGCTGAAATTACGAGACAAGACATTCGCCAGGATATTACGTTCTGCCAAACCTCCACCTTCTAACCTTTCTCCTCACGAACGACAGTCAATCAGAGACCTAAACCGAAACACAGAAATTATAATACTACCAGCAGACAAAGGCAACGCTACAGTCATACTTGACAAAACAGACTATATACAAAAGATGGACAATATACTAAACAACACAGACTACAAACAAATCCCTAACGACCCTACAACTTATCTGGAAAAGAAAACCAAAACTATCATCAACAACTCCCAACTCAATCCTGACCTCAAAAAAGAACTAATCCCCCGCGAAAAATCATCTCGCATCCCTAGAAAATATGGTCTCCCGAAAATCCATAAGCCTGATATTCCCCTTCGCCCCATCGTAAGTGCCCACCGTTCACCCACACAAAAACTTGCAAAACATCTAGCCAAAACTCTCCAACCATTAGTAGAAAACGCTACATCCTATGTCAAAAACTCCACCCATTTCATCGACCTTCTTCAAAACAACACCATTTCTCAAAACGACATCCTAGTTAGCTTTGATATAGTTTCCTTATTCACCAATATACCTCTATCTGAAACCCTTGACATTCTCAAAAATAAACACAAAATTTCCCACGATACCTTAGCTCTTGTAGAACACTGCACATCTAACACTTATTTCCTTTTTCAAAACAAATTTTACAAACAAGTTCGAGGTGCTCCAATGGGTTCACCCCTCTCTCCTGCATTGGCCAACATTTACATGAAAAACTTCGAGACACAAGCCCTCAATTCATCCCAACTTAAACCAACGTGTTGGTTAAGATACGTTGACGACATTTTCGCTATCTGGCCACACGGCAAAGAATCTCTAGACGAATTCCTTTCTTACCTAAATAACATCAACCCCCAAATCCAGATCACCATGGAAATGGAAAATAATTTTTCTTTGCCTTTCTTAGATGTACGCATCACTAAAAACCCAGTCAGAGGATTTTCTTACACTGTCTACCGAAAACCAACCCACACTAATCGGTATCTTAACGCCCAATCTCACCATCACCCATCGCAACTAAATTCCGTGGTTCGAACATTAGTATCACGATCCCTTAGACTAACGGACAACAACAACAAACAGACAGAATTAAACTTTTTAAGACAGACATTGCTAGAAAACGGATACGACAACAATCACATACTACGAAACATTAGAAACGCACAACAACAAACCACTACACCACAACAAGAACAAACAGCGTCCACACAACAACACACAGCGTTTTTACCATACATTAAAGGTGTCACCGACAAAATCAGCCGAATTTTCCGAACCCATAATATCAAAACCGTATTCACAACAGACCAAAAACTATCAAATCTTATAAAAACTCCCAAGGATACGATTCCAAACGAATCCCACGGAGTTTACGAAATTCCTTGTTCCGACTGTTCCCGAACTTACGTAGGACAAACAAACAGACGCATCCACAATAGAATATACGAACACACCCTCGCAGTTAGAAAATCCGACCCCTCATCGGCGCTGGCCATGCATCATATTCATACAGGGCACAAAATAGACTTCGATAATGCCAAAACAATAGCACCGGTTTACAATTTCAAAACGAGAATTATCCGCGAAGCAATCGAGATTGAAAAACGTCCCGATTGTTTAAATAAGAGAGATGATGGTCTTCGCCTTCCGACTACTTGGAAACCTATTATATCTTCTTTACAAACACACAAAAAGGAAATAAATTCTACAGACAATTTTATTGCATCATTATCTGCCGTAACAAATGCCGGTGACCCTCTTAATCTTCCTCTAGATACCGTGACCAAAGCCCCCCACTTAATTGACGGTGACCCCACTACTTTCACTGATGACGCAACAGGTAGACGGAACGACATATATAAGACAAGACTTGCAACGAACTGCCAGATCTCTCTGAGGCCTAGGGTTGAACACACTGAGACCTCACAGACGATCTCCGGCGAGATTTGGGGAGTAGGCAGATTGAGGCCCCGTAATCGAGCTACAACAACCCAACCTACCTTTATCCACCGCTCTAAGGAGTAGGCAGATTGAGGCCTTAGAGTGTCCTTACATATTTCCTTTACCTACCTTTGTCCACCACTCTAAGGAGTAGGCAGATTGAGGCCTTAGAGTGTCCTTACATATTTCCTTTACCCACCTTTGCCCATCACTCTAAGGAGTAGGCAGATTGAGGCCTTAGAGTGTCCTTACATATTTCCTTTACCCACCTTTGTCCACCACTCTAAGGAGTAGGCAGATTGAGGCCTTAGAGTGTCCTTACATATTTCCTTTACCCACCTTTGTCCATCACTCTAAGGAGTAGGCAGATTGAGGCCTTAGAGTGTCCTTACATATTTCCCTTACCTCTTGAAAATGGCTCCAAAACAGGAGCCGAAACGTCGAGTTTCCATAAATTCTGGACGCGGTTTAACCCGAGAACCAAGCATGTCTCACATTAAAGACCGCGGAAATCTTTCTGAACATATATATATATATATATATATATATATATATATATATATATATATATATATATATATATATATATATATATATATATATATCATATAAATTATGGTTGTTACTTGATATTGAATGTAAATTCATTTTATGTAAATTTTCTTTAAAAAATTCACTAATGAGGAGATCGCGACTTTTGAATTTAAGAAAATTTCTTTAAATGGGGCCCGATAGGCCCCAACACATATCCGGGGTTAGTTTCGAGATATATATATATATATATATATATATATATATATATATATATATATATATATATATATATATATATATATACTAGCTGCCCTGGCGAAGTTCGTACAATTAATGTCGTATTAACCTGTAGCTAAAGTTAATTTACGATTTAATTAACGTAATAAAATTAATACTAAACAACGTCCGTTGGACCAATGCGAACGATAGGATGCGAGCTGTAATCAATTGTGCAATCGTATCTCGTTGTTGATCTTTGCGATAAGTTTGACGATTTCTCATTGCCAACCAAGCCGTTTCACGGGCTGCCTCTCTTTGTTCTTGTGTTTGAGAAGCACGAAGTCTGGCCATACTAACGCGGCGCTCTTCTCGTGCGATGATTCGCAATGTTCCGAATCCTAATTGCATTAAGGCTTTGTTGGGAAAGATTAGATCTTCTTCTTCGCCGCATTGTTAATAATATTACTCCCAAAATAAGATTTATTAATAACACTCGCACAAAACAAACGTTAATAATAAGACTCGCACACTAAGATTTATTAATAAAACGCGCACAAAACAAACAAAATTTACACTTTCGCGACTTACAGCTTATATACGGCCAGGCAGCGGCACTGGAATGTTCCGAGAGTATCTCATACATTCTGTGTTGTCAATCTTGTGGTAGGAATGACTGATTGACCGAATGATTGAGACCAATCTATTTGACAGTTGTTGTCATTTGTTCTCCATATTTTTGTTTACATTTTGATTAGAGTATTTTCTATATATTTCAATATCTTTCTAGCTTTGAATATGCTATTTTTCCACTATTTTCCGTTGAATTTCTATTCTATAATGTCTAGTTATGTCACTGATTTGCAGTGGACATCAATTATTAAAAATAAGCTATAAGCGTGCGTGATCTGAGCTGTCATTTGCGGAAGATGGCGGAGTTCCAAACCTAATTTATTAAAAAAAAATCTGTGAATTTTACCGATAGTTACTCTGCCATTCGGGGCGTAGACGAATCCAACAAATCAGAGATCATTAAAATCGGTCCAGCCATTCTTGACTTATAAATGGTATACCTATCCCGACTTTGTTATATATATATATATATATATATATATATATATATATATATATATATATATATATATATATATATATATATATATATATACATATACATACATATATATATATATATATATATATATATATATATATATATATATATATATATATATGTATGTATGTATGTATGTATGTATGTGTGTGTGTGTGTGTGTGTGTGTGTGTGTGTTTGTGTATCACAACGAAAACTCAAAAAAGTTATGGGCCGATTTTAATCAAATTTGGTAAGTACTTTCTTTTTGCAAGTCGCTTGAATAAGTTTGTTAGCCAGGAAAATCGGCTCAGGTTTTCCAGGAAAATTTTGTGCTTTCTTTTGGAACATTTTTATATCTTCGGAAATGTCAAAAAAAAAAGTTGTAGGCATTTAAAAAAACAAAATTTTGGGTTTTTTTCAAAACGCCAAAGTCGCGATTTGAACCATCAAGATAGGCAACATTTAGGAAAATAACCTGAAACGACTACGGATTATACAAAGAAAATATCCCAAGAAAAGTGCTCTACAAACCCTTAAGTTTCAGCTTCAACCGTCATTGTCCTTCATTTTATTAAATATATCCAGAAAATTCATTTCAAATAGACCCTTTCGCTGATGCTTTGGCAGTAGTTTTAGCTAAGTTTATGGTTTAACGGTCTATAATTTTAAGCTAATTTTCGTAGAAAAAATTCGTAAATGAGTGCAAACTAGGCCCCCTAGAATTCATATTTGGGTTTAGTTTAACTGAGTGTGGCAATTGACCATTGCAAATCAGCGGAATTAACTGCAAGGCAAGCTAGAGAAATTTCCAAAGATGATGGAGCCAACAACAATGCAGTAGTAGAAGTTGATGAAGTAAAGAGATGTAATCATGGAAGGATGAACCACAAAAAAACAATGGGAAAGCCGGTGACCAACTGCTATGGTTGTGGTAGAATATGGAGCAGAGACCACAATTGTCCAGCAAGGAGTGTTGTTTGCTACAAGTGTCAGAAGCTAAGCCATTTTGCGAGGTGTTGCAGGTCAAAAGAGACACATGAAATATCAATAGAAGATAGGCAGAACAGTAATGAGACGATGCAAGAGTTGTTCATTAGGCATTAACAGAGGGTAGACGACGTGAAAGACTGGATACAGGAGATTGAAGTTAACAAGAGGACAGTAAAAGCTAAAATTGATTCAGGAGCATAAGCCAATGTGATGGCGCTTTCAACGTATGACAAACTTGGACTGAAAAGAGGAGCACTTGAGCATCAATAAGGTAGGAAACTGACTGCAGTAGGAGGTAATCGTATACCTGTAGCAAGGGTCTGTGACATAAACTGTAAAATTAATCGGAAAAACGTGTGTATTGAATTTTACATTATAAAAAATAGCTGTCTAACTATATTAGGATTAAGTACATGTATTAAAACTAATTTGATAAGCAGAAACAAAATAGCTGAGGTAAATAATCTAAGAATAGGAGAGAAGGGGGGTGATATTCAGGCAATATTATGTAAAAATATAAAAAAATATTTGAGGGAATAGGGTGTTTACCAGGTGAAGTTAGTATTGTCTTAGCAGAAAATGCAAATCCAGTAATAAGGTCTAGCAGAAGGGTTCCTTTAGGTTTGACTAAAAGTCTAAAAGTAGAATTGGATCTTTTATGCGCAGAAAACAAAATTTAAAAAATTGAAACACCAACATCATGGTTTCATAATATAGTAATTGTAAAAAAGAAAAATAACCAAGTACGCATTTGTTTAGATCCAAAAGAGTTGACTAAATATATTGTTAGACCCAGATATCAATTTCCCACGGTAGATAAAATCGCAAGTAAATTAAATGGAGCAAAATTTTTCAGTACTTTAGATTGTAACTCAGGATTTTATATGGTGAAATTAGATGAGAATAGTCGCAAACTATGTACATTTATTACTCCATTTGGAAGGTATTGTTTCAATAGATTACCATTTGGAATTTCACCAGCACCAGAAATTTTTCACATGTGCATCAGTAATGTTTTGGAAGGTTTAGAAGGTGTAGCTTATTTTATCGACGACATTATAGTATGGGGTTCTTCACTTGAAGAGCACAATAAAAGATTGGTAGATTTTTTTAATAGGGCTGAGGCTGAGGGGTTAAGATTTAATCAAGGAAAATCAACATTTTGCACTTCTGAAGTCAAATTTCTAGGACATGTCTTTTCAGAACAAGGTGTCAGACCAGATACTGATAAAATTGCAGCAGTCCAAAAATTAAGACCTCCCAAAAATAGAACAGAGTTGATGCGATTCTTCGGAATAGCAAATTACCTTTTCAAATTTAACAGTAACTATTCAGATCTTACAGCACCATTAAGAACTTTATTTAAAAAAGATGTTCCTTGGTACTGGGATAGAAATTTTGATGTTCTTTTCGAAAATATTTATAGATTATTTCCAATATCACAACATTAGCTTATTATAATCATGAACAAGAAATAGTATTATCAGTAGATAGTTCCTCTGAGGGGGTGGCAGCAGTATTGTTACAAGAGGAACCGCCCATTGCATATGCATCAAAATCTATCACGGAGACACAAAACACTCTGCGCAGATAGAAAAGGAGGTATATGCAATTGTATTTGGGTGTGAGAAACTGCACCAGTATATTTTCGGAAAAGCAATCAAGGTAGAAACAGATCACAAACCATTAATTAATATTTTTAAGAAACGAATCAATGATGCACCAATGAGATTACAAAGAATGCTTCTGAGGCTTCAAGCATATGATTTGAATGTACAATACAAACCCTGAAAATTTTTATATATCGCAGATACACTCTCAAGAGCATATTTACCATTAGATACCAAGGAAATAAGTGCAATTGGCAATTTTGAATTAGATTTACATATTAATTATATTCTTGAAAAGATGCCGGCTAGTAAACAGAAACTAGAGGAAATAGAGAAGGAAACAGAGAAAGATCAAACATTGACTAGCGTTAAAGAATACATTGAAACAGGTTGGCCAAATCATAAACATGAAATAAAAAAAGTTGACCGTATGGTTTGGCCATTTTGGCATATAAAAGAAAGACTACATATTATTGAGGACTTAGTGTTTAATAATAATGCCATTGTAATGCCTAGTTCACTGCAGAAAGAAATGATTGAGAAATTGCATTATGGTCATTTCGGAATAAATTTTTGTACTAATAGAGCCCAAGATGTGTTATATTGGCCTAATATGATAAGTCATATCAAAGATAAAATTTCAGGTTGTAGAGTGTGCATGAAATACCAAAACTCACAGCTAGTATCTGTACTAAGACCACACGAGATTGTAATGTTGCCATGGTTTAAGGTGGGAGCAGATATTTTTCACTTCAAAGAGAATAGCTGTTTACTAATTGTCGATTATTATTCCAAGTATGTAGAAATAGTTTTACTGAAAGATCTGTCTACCAAAACTATAATATTGGGCTTCAAGTCTGTGTTTGCAAGGCATGGTATTCCAAATCAGTTGATAACAGATAATGCTCCACAACTAGCTTCAGTGGAATTTGCTGCGTTTAGCAAATATTATGAGTTTCAGCACATAACATCATCACGATCGAACGGACAAGCAGAAAGAAGCATCCAAACTATAAAGAAAATAATGGAGAAATGTTGCGAAGATAATGAAGATGTATATTTAGCTCTTTTGAGATACAGAAACACTCCAAAAAATCATCAGGCTTCACCAGCACAGTTATTGTTCAACAGGAACTTGAATGAGGTGCTGCCAGTTAGATCAAAATTTTTAGAACCAAAGATAATAAAACAGAGTTTTGATTACAGAACAAAAATGAAATCTTATCATGATCAAAATAGTAGGGAAAGAAGATGTTATAAAATGGGGGACCATATAGCGTTCCAAAAATATAAGACATCCAATTGGACACATGGGGTCATAGTGAAAATTTGTAAAGAACCGGATAGCTATATGATTAGAGATGATAATGCTAATACATTCAGACGTAACGAGAATTTCATTAAGCCATTTAAAGGACAGAATGAACAGTTAAATGAGAATATAAATGGAAAGCTCAACCGATTTAACTTTAAAAATCAAAGTAGGGATGTAACTCAACCGGCTAACCTAGTATTCCCGTCTGTAGTAACTCGTGAAAGAACTGCTATAGAAAACGAGCTAGAAGTAAAAACAAATACTTAAAGGAAAAGTACAGAAAGAGAACGAGATTTTGGTGTAGATGCACATATTCCAAATAGGGATGCTGATTTAGCTAGGGACTGCAGGGTTAGTGGTAGATCAGAAGATGACAAAAATGAATGTGCGGAGAGTGAGATAGGGATAATGGGAAGGAAGAGGTGTTTCTAGAAACACTTAAAGGTTACACGACAAGGGCGGGTAGAAAGGTCAAAGGAAAATATTAACAACCACAATCCCGAGTTATTTTAAAATTAGTTATAAGAATAGTTGAATTATGTTAAGTTGGTTAGAAGAAACTTTATTTATTAATTATTTAATTATTTAATTTTGGGTATTTTGTTTGTTTGTTTATTTAGGTATAGCCATGTAATCTTACTTTAATTCTAAGAAAAAGGGAGATGTTGTATGGTGTAGACATGAAGGATCCTGACAGTGTGTGTTCTGTGACTCTGTGTAGAGTTCTGCAGATCACAGCTGTCAACAGAACATCAACACCAGGCGACCTCTCAAGAACGTCAGATAGAAATAGAATGTGTAGCAGGAACATGACTGTATAATGCTGGAACGAGTAGTTAATAAACAAACTTATATTGCATGGTGGTTTTAGTAATATACACAATATAACAATGTGCATGAAGATAGCATGTCTGGAGAAGCTCTTCTATCCAGAACATATGCCACAACTGCTAGGTTATACAAGTTATAGACAGTAAGTACCAGTAAGTCTTTTAATAAATCTCAATTTGAATGTCGAAAGTGCATACCAGGAGCTGAGCCACAAGAGGGGACGCCAGAATTTTTAACCCCAAAAATTGAGACACATTCACGCTAGCTACAATTTAATTACAAGGAAAACTCAACTTCAGTGTTTCTGTAAAATTGATTCCTAAAAACTTAATTGCTTCCTTTCTGGGTTGAAATGTTTCAGATCTTCATTCCTTGGTTATAGAAAACTGTGTTTGTTTCATCAAAATTCAGAAACAATACTTTATTGCTCCAACATCACACACACACACACACACAGATATATATATATATATATATATATATATATATATATATATATATATATATATATATATATATATATATATATATAGGAAATGTGGGTAAAGTGGCCACCCTAAGGTTTGAAAGTTGATTACGAAACTATATAACATTATATAACATATTTTCTGATAGAGATCAAGTCACTAAGGCATTAGCTAAAATATATAAGTTGAATTCGAGCGCCTAAGTTCTGTGGGTTTCTTTTTAGAAGACAAAAATTCCAAATAGTGCAAATTAATACTTTGTCCCATTGTACGGGGTAAAGTGGCCATCACATGGCAGTAACCAATATAGTAGGATTTTCTTGATTTATAAAGCTGATAATAAAGAAACAGTCAATTTCGCAAAACTTATTCAATTATCAATTAGAATTAATAGTCGCAATATAACTAATCTATGGCTTACAAATATCACAAATATAGCCGTTGTCATCGCTTTCGCACCCTGCATACTCCTTATGAGCCCAGCGCTTACACACTGGGCACGATACCCACCCTTCTCCCTTCTTCGATTTAAAGAACATTATATTAGAGTAGAGACACTGCGTCATCCTCTTTTTCGTCACTGGAGTCATTCTCGATGACGACCACTGGTTTCCTTAATTTGGCACGTCTACTTATTTTTTCTTTGTTTGCTAAATTTCTTTTAACAGTTTTGTTTGGCGTTTCCTTCTGCGCTTCCAAGTCCCTTTTGTATGGACTATCGGTCAAAATGACAGCCGATCGTTTTGCCCTATATTTTTGTGCAATTTCTATTTTTGGTATTGCAATGACTTCCTCTGGACTGACCAGCAGCCCTGTAGTGCTGGGTTGACAATCTGGAGTGTTGGTTTGATAATATGATGTGCCGTGTTGACAATCAAAGTTGGCAGGCAACTTCGGTGTGTCGTCTTTTTCTGAAGTTTGATTCTCTAATTGCTCTGGTGTGTTCGTATCAAAATTACCATAATTTTCCTTAAGCACTAAATCTGTTACTTCCGCGGCCGCAAAACCTGCATCGTAAAATATATTTGGATTGTACGGTACAATGGCACAATGTCATAATTTTGCGATTTGGTATTGTGAAACTGTCCTGCTGGTGTTGTTTTCCATAAATAACTCGATTTGCTTCATATAAAAATTATTTAGCGGTGCCATGAATGAAACGTCCTGGGCTTGTAGTTTATGGCTACAGTAAGGGGGCAGACAAAGTACCATGGCAAATTTATCTCTCGCTGAATTGATGAAATCTAAATTTCTTGTATGGGTCATATGCCCATCAAGTATCAATAGACATGGATCTTCTGCGGATGGCTTAGCATGTCTGACAAAGTGCTCAAACCATTTTGTGAATATTTGTAGCGGCATCCAGCCAGAAGGGTGACATGCAAATTCGGTTCCTGGTGAAGCTCCGTCCATCAATTTTTCTTTTTCGAACTCTGGGAAAAATTATCATAGGAGGAACGAATGATCCTCCACCAGGCATGCAAACCACGACAGTTGATAAAATTCCCCTTTCAGCTGACGTGATGCTTTCTAGTTGGTTCCGGCCTCTTTGAGCGAAAACCTTGGCTGATCTTCACTGTACTGTGGTTAGCCCAGTCTCGCCTACATTGTAAACTCTGTGAGAAGGATAATTATGTCTAGTAAGGCATTCGTCCGAAAGACAAAAAAATTTCCCGACATTGCGTCTGTTAAATCTCTGGCTCTAGCAGCACTCGTAGCTTCAGGTTCACGTAGACTTACGTCAGGATTTCGGTATCGGAAGCCTTTTAAAAATCTTTCCCAGCTAGCATTTTCTCTCTATTGAAATTATGTTTTAAGCCATTTTTCTCTACAAGATCGAAAGCTAAGGACCTCACATCTTTCTTGGAAAGTCCATAGAATCTAGTCTTCACTTCGTTAATATGTTCAACTATTTCCTGCTCTTTTTTTTTTTCGTCGAAGACTGGACGAAGCGAACTCAAAATCTTCTTTCCACATGTTGCAAAAGAATTTTTTCCGAACACACGCCGCTTCAGTGTGTTTCTAAGTACATTGTATAATTTGTTGGTCGTCTGGACCGGAAGGTTGTCTTCTCGAACAGATTTTATAGCTCTTAGCATTGCGTTAGTGTCCCATGACAGTTGCGATGATGTTTTTTGTACTGTCGAGGCATCCTGAAAGATTTTTTGAAAATTGAATAGAAGTGCGTTATGGCAGCGGGGACGGACGGGAGTAAAGTGACCACAGTGGCCAAGATTAAAGTTTGGAGAAATAACATGATATCTAAACTACTGTCGCAGTATTTAGGAAACAAATTACCTGAATAAATACCTGACAATATATGCACTAATTGCACAACAACTTTTAAAATTGATTTGTAATCACACCATTTTTTATGTAGTGGCAATCAACTCAACACCATAGATCGAACATGTCAGAAATTAGAATAATCGTCTTACCCGTTGACAGTTGTGCACAATGATAAAACAGAACACCCCACCGTTTGTTTCTTCAAATGGCGGATCTGCTAATGCTATTAGTTCTAGTTCACAGAGATGTATGTATATATATATATATATATATATATATATATATATATATATATATATATATATATATATATATATATATATATATATATATATATATAATCTTTTGAACTCATAACTTGTCAGAGAATTATGTGAAAGTTTGTTAGGTAAAGTCAAAATTATTGACATTTGCACATATTGTAGTTTCTGCTTAAATGAAAGATGGTAATCAAGACACCAGCGGGACTTTACAAGTAAGTGGTAATGTAGATGATTCATATGAGATTTTATTAATACCTATATTAGTTATTGCTACACATTGATGCCTATCACGCAAATAAAAGAAAGTCTGGGCGCAGCAAGTGCGTTATGGTAGTGAATTTTCATAAAAATGTTTTTAACAGCAAATATGTTTTTCTTAAAGAAAGCAGGCATCAAATTTGCTTGCCAGTGTAACCCGTATAGGCGAAGTATAATGTACCATATTTCATCAAAATAACTTTATTGTTTGAAAATGTATAAAAATTTTCCGAAAATAAACTTAAAATGTTCCCGAAAAAACTGATTTTCCGCCCAACGAACCTTATGGGTTAATAAAAAATTGAGCTATTAAAATTTGAAGCGTCTAATAAAAATTCGCTGCCATAACGCACTTGCTGCATCTAGAATTTCTTTTCTTACAAACATGCATTATATTTCGATGGAAAAGTAAAAAAGTTCTGGACGCAGCAAGTGCGTTATATAAGCGAATTTTCATTAAATTCTTCAAATTTGAATAACTCAATTTTCTATAAACCTCTAAAGTTGAATTTTGGTACGTTGTAAGGTGTTTCCCTAGGCAATATACCCACAGCACTTCATTTAAATAGCTTGGTAATTTTTGTAGATAAAACATTTTTTCGAAAGAAAAAAATTTTTTTCCTGAAAATCTTGTGCGATGTTCCTGGGTAACGAACTCGTTCATGCTATTAATAAAAGAAAGGTACTGCAGAGTTTCATTAAAATCGGTTAATTACTTTTTGAGTTATCGGGTGGACACACACACACACACACACACACATATATTATATATATATATATATATATATATATATATATATATATATATATATATATATATATATATATATATATATATATATATATATATATATATACATTTTAGCTTTTTATTTAATATTATCTACATCTTTTAATTACTCAGCCATCTACCTTCATATTTTAATTAAGATCTACTCCCTCAAGCGCGAGCTTACACTCATATTTACACAAGTACACATAATGTATAGAGTTATATTTACAATTTGCACCTGCAAACTTTTGTATCTACTTATCTATTTATTCCTATAATACATTAAGAGAAATAAAAAACAGGGACACAAATCTTCTGCGTCTTAGGGGTCCATCTAGATGACTTTATGTAACTTACACAGATGGTTGACCCTGTATATATCGATATTTCCCGTTGCAAGTAAGTGTGCCAAGTGAAAAGGACACGAAACACAGCGTGTCCGCAAAATATTTTCAACAAATATTTGAACTTGTACCCTCACATTTGTACAACCCATTAGCATATGCTCTACATTCCCCAACTCGCCACGCTCGCAATTGGGATCGTCTTTTAAATTTATTTTACACAAGTAGACGTTACATCAAACTTTTTTTTATTAATATCATTGGCTGCGGCATCTGAGGCCATTAGCACATTCATTTCCCATCATTCACTATTTGGACTAATTTTCCAGACAAAGTCAACTTCTCGTTGGCTCGCCCAGGAATCGAACCCGGGACCTCTCTCGCTTAGCAGGCTGGCACCTAGCAACCTGCGCCACGAGGGCGTCTACATCAAACTTAAAAACCAGATTACGAATATTACAGTGGAAGCCACTGTAATTCTTTAGATATGTTATTTTCAGTGGTTTCATTTATTTGTATATTTATGCTATATGTCAGACATACTCTGTTTTGACGAAGATTACTTTTTATATGACAAAATATTGTGGTAAGCTGTTACAATTATAGAAGGGAGTTTATAACACTGGCGTAAATACGTTGTACTGAATATATATGCTTCGTTTACTTTTTCTATCGAGTCACTCTCTCCTGTATATTCTTTTATAAGAAACCTAGTAGCCAAATTTTCTCCACGTATTTTTGGAGAAGTTTCTCCAACTTGGGATAAAAATAGGTTAATTGGCGTACTATTCAGGGAGCCAATGCATAATCGAAGGCTTTTATTTTGAAACGTTTCTAGTTTCTTTAAGTGGGTTCTGCTTGCGTTCAGGTAGAATATACACCCGTAGTCTAATCTGCGATCTTAGAAAGGACTTGTAAAACATTATGCTTAGATTGGGATCAGCTCCCCATTCTGTAGGGTTTATAAACCTTTTAATATCCAGTCCCCTTTCTGTTTTCCTCACTACTTTTTGGATGTGACTTTTCCAAAAAAGCTTTCTATCAATAATTAACCCAAGAAAATAAACAGATGTTTTTACTTCATAAGCCTTACTGCAGATGCTAAGAGACTAAGGTATTTGCCTTTTTTGCTAAAAACTCCAAGCTGGGTTTTAGATTCTGAAATATTCAAACCTATTTGATGTAAATAACCTTTTAATTCTATAAAATCCTTAGCTATTGCTAATATACACACGTCGTCGGCGTATTGAAGAAGTTGACAGTTCTTTATCGACATGTTCATGCCATTGGTAAATATTAAATATAGTAAAGGACTTAATATGCTTCCCTGGGGTATCACTGTATTGCTTTTTCTAGGACCATACTTTCAAGCACAACTCTCTGGCTTCTTAGATTTTTACAATTGTTCTCGCAAAATGAAGGGACACGCCAAGTTTGGTCACTTTCTCAAGTACCATTTCTAAGTTTACGATATCGTATGCCCCACTAACATCTACGAACATTGCAATTGTGGATTTCTTCTTGGAAAATGATTCTTCTATATCTATGACAAGATCGGCAATATTGGACATGGTTGACATATTTTTTCGGAAGTCATGTTGGGTATTTGATAAAAGACGATTTTGCTATACTCACTTTTCTAAGCAGTTTTTAATAATTGCTCAAAAAGCTTGAACACACAGGAAGCTAAGGAGATGCCCCTATAGGATGCGCATTTTAGTGGGTCCTTGAAAGGTGTTAAGAAAGCAATGATAATGTATACCTTCCACTGTTCGGGGATGTTTCCAGGCATCGAAATATTATTAAAAATTGCTAGAAGAATCAATCTAATTTTATTAGAGAGGTGTTGTAATATTTTGTATGAGATCACGTCAACTCCTGGAGAATAATTTTTCTTTCTGTTTTTTAGACTATTTCCTTTGAGGTAGAGGATGATCGTGTTGATATAGGTGTACCATGTCGCAATTATTTTCTTTGGCGTAATCTGATGTGATACTGCTAAGGAATCCTTCTGCCCATATGGCATCTTGATATTTGTTTGTTCTATTAGTGTTCCCATTATTCAGTCTCTCTGTCATATTACAAATTTCTGTAATCGAGGTGTTTCTATTTAATTCCTCAGAAAAATTTTTCCACGAATTTCTTTTGCTTGCCAGTATTTTTTTTTAAGCTGATCTTATTTTGTAGTTTAGAAAATTGTTATATGTTGGATAACTTTTATAAGACCTTAGTGCTTCTCGTTCGCAGTCTTCATTCCACCTAGGCTTATCTCCCCTCGGAGATTTTTATCGGCTGTGAAAATCATATAAAAGAGGACGCCACACGAGGTAGATGCGCATTGGTAGTTCCGCCAGTAAGGCGACTCCAGAGAGCCGTCCGCAGCCCGTAAGAAACCGTGCCGCTTCCGAGTTCGCTTTCCGTCCGATCACACCTGGTCTGTACGATTTCGGTGCACAAAAATATTGTAATTCGTGAGAAATTATCCGTGTTAATGAATTCATATTTTCTAGCGAATTTTCATATTTTAAAATTATTACGGTTTTCAGCCCAATCTCTGCAAACGAGTTTTTTCTGCTTTTTCTCACCTATCGCCGCCCCTTTAGATAATTCCCGTATGTTAAATTGTCTTGCATTGTTTTTGTGGAGATGCTGAGGATTCACAGCTCACTAAAATAACCGAGATATATCCATCTTTATTGACTCCGATAGGGACTCTGAGTATTCACAGACTATCTAGGCCACCCCAAGTATCACGTACATTTCCAATTGTACCATCTTGCTGACTCCAGGCTTTCCATCCCATACATTGTTAGCTCTTCACAGCTCGCTAAAGTAATCAAGATGTTTGCGTCCTGGTTTGGCCCTAGCAGAGATGCTGAGGATTCACAGTCCGCATAGGCCTTCGAGGAGCTCGCATCCCGTCTCTTCATTTCAAAATTTTCCATCTCCAATGTCCCCTGCTTTGACTAAGAAGTTGTTGATACCCAGTTTATCTTGGCTATCGTTATGTGCCGCCCGCCTGCCGTATTCTTGATTTACTAAAACACCGCCCGTAGCGTTTGTACCTTGCTGACTCCGTATGCTTCATCCAACACTAACCAGTGTCGCTTTATAGAAGGCCGAGTTCTGGCTATCCTTATCACCCACACACTTTAATTGTGCATAGTTTGTAAATATTATATATATATATATATATATATATATATATATATATATATATTATGTTAATTAATACTTACTCGTGACTACCCCACGCTTGGGTGTAAATTATAATGATTATATTTATTTATAATGATTGAATTAAATTTGTATAATTTTATATAGTATCTCGTAAAAAGATCACCCTGTATAATTATATTTTAATTTAAATCTTTAATGGGTACAATTTAGAGTGATTTTACCTTTATATGTTGTATTTAATATTTTTTTTATATTGACAGTTCACACACAATATTTATGCATAACCCTGTAAATTTTATTAATGTATTTGTGTTTGTTTAATAAATGTTTATGACTGTGGTGTTGTAATTATTTGTATCCATACCTATAGATATAACATATATATATATATATATATATATATATATATATATATATATATATATATATATATATATATATATATATATATATATTGTACCTTGTGAGAATATTCTGGGGATGTTTGAATATTCTTTCCAAACATTCCTGGTATATTCTCAGAATGTGTCTGTGCTGTCTGGGAATGTTATACTATACTTGCTCTTGCTATGGGACAATAACAGATATTTAGAAATAATTTGTTAAATTGAAAAATTATGATTTCAGTGTAATGTTGGTTGCATATCACCCATTATTCATTTGTCACTTAAAATACTAATTGACCTAATCAGTTTATTACCAATAAATTTACCTTTTAAAATTTTTACTGCCCTGGCTCTGCCTCTTCTAAACTCCTTCTCAGTGGTGGGTTCTGTTATTTAGGAGAAAAATAGCCTGCTATATGCAATTAAATCCTAACTTATGATTTTTATTATTTACGCAAAGAACTACCTCATTTCAAATTCATGACAAAATTTTATTTCAACTTAAAGCGGATCCTCTATGAAAATCTTAAATTTTATTAACAAATTGGGTTAAAAATTGTGCAACGGAATTCTGATTTGTGTAAAGTTTATAATAAGATTAAAAATGGCTTTTAGGATTTGCACTGGGAACTTCTCGCCCTCTAGGTTCCTAACTTTTAACTATTGTGAAAATGCAAATAAGATTTCTGTTTATTAGTTAGATTTTCTAATCTCCCACAAACACTTTATAGTGAGACAGATTTAGACAGAATTCCCTGTATTTATTTGAGGTTCCTGCCCCTTGATTTAAACAAAATAAAATGGATTTTAAACCTTGATTCTTGGCTAGTTTTGGTAAGTAAATCTGGACGTGTTTATTCTTTATATATTATTGTTTTTCTCGGTGAATTTCTTACTGTGAACATGCATCTAACTCGTTCTATTGCGTGTAGGACAATTCATCTGGTTTTACACACAATATGCTTTAAAATATTCAAATTCTTTGTGAAGAAAAATATGACGCTTCTTTATCGCGTCCTAACAAAAAAAGAATCTCTTCACCAAGTCTGAAATCGTCTCCAATTTTCATCTGGAATCTCATGTCCTGTTTTTTCAAAGCAATCTCTCTTTAATTAATTAATACCTTTTTGACAGCTTTGCATCTTTTGGAAATCCCGGTAAATTCAAATGTTATAATTTACATGCCTATTATTAAAATGTGCATTTGGCATAACCTTACTTCTAGACATAATAATAATACTAAATTCAAAACGAAAACACTTTTAAATGCTGTAATTCTTGATAAAGAGTCTCACAACATAACACACTTTGTCTTTGATCAACGTTAGTCCCTGGCTTAAATTTTAAAAAACACTTCCTTATATAGTCTTTACAAAGTGTTTTTTTATTACATCTTATTCTAACTTATATCAAGGTAAATATTTTTTCGAGCATAATTTTTTGGTTTTACTGGCATGATTGAGAGTTTAAGTTATATGCATATAGGTATTTGGCTTATCTAACCTCTCTCACTGAGATACTATCCAAAATTGTTAAAGTTATAAATCTTAAAATTTTTATTATTGATCATTTTTATGAACCATGGCTTTTTATTGATATCATTGCTCATCCAACTAACACTGACTAACAATAATAGAAAATATGTTTGTATAGTAATGTTTTTATTTTATGTTATGTTTTAGTTTGAAGAAAAATGTCGAATGATGTGAAGATGGACACAATTTACAAAGAGCCCATATACATCACGTGTAAACTGTAAGTATTGTACTTACTGCTGACCTGCGGTCAAGTTATTGCTAAGACAACCCCCCAATGTCTGAACATTTACATAATTTAATAAATAATCAGACTTCAACGTCATCAAACTAACTTTCCGTAAAGGTTTCCTTTTTTTATTTTATAGTGAAATTTGCTTAGGATCTGTATTATGTACAGTCTGATGTACAAATTGTTTATATTGTTCACTTTCCCAGCACAACACATACACACACAAATAAATAAATAAATAAATAAATAAATAAATATATATATATATATATATATATATATATATATATATATATATATATATATATATATATATATATATATATATATATATATATATATATATATATATATATATATATATATATATATATATTGTAAATAATTCCTGTTCTAAAATATAGGGTTGGGTAGACAAAAAAGACCCCATTTAATTCGTACCTAACCCCTTGACCTATACTTACAAAATCTGCTATATCTTAAAACAGAAGTGGTCGGATCACGCCGAGTCAGCGATTAAAGTCCACTCACTCGGGGGTCACTAAATTTAGCCTGTATCACCCAAGGGCTACCGAGCCCTTCTCTACAGAGTTTCCCCAGTACTTTGATCGTTACATCGGTGAGAGTTTCGCGCAGGGGTCGCAGACACCCTCAACAGGGAGTAAATCGAATAAAATCTGGCTCCCGAGATCCGTCTATGGTAATCGTCAAACTGGGTCACCGAAAAAACGGTCTGCAAGCCAAGGCCTCGTCATAAATTGGATCCGAATCCGTTTTTAATTATGTCCTATGCGAAAGAAGACCCTGATATACCTACGTCTGATAACGATATGGCATCGGTTTCGCCCGCCGCCCGTGTATCATGGGTATACAAGCTAAAAAAGCCAGAACTAAAACTGGAATTTGCCAAGTTCGGTCTAACAACCACCGGTACTATTGATGAACTGCGTAATAGGCTGGTACAGTTCTTGCGTAATGGGTTGCATGAGTCAAAGCCATACGATTGCAATGCCACTCTGATTCTACTAGCTCCGACAACGCCAGCACTAGACAGGGAAACCGCCGGTAACCGGTTCCATACTATGCAACCACTTAACGTTTTTAGTTGGGATGTACACTTTGATGAAAACACTGATCCAGCTGCTTTTCTGGAACGACTAGAAAAGATACGGATACATTCCGACTTTAGTAGGGACCGATTACTAACCGCTTTACCCAATTATTGGAATGACCAGCCGTGTTATGATACCGTAACAACAGCAGCACATTGAGACGACGGAAGGATTTTTTGTCCTACTTCCGCCAGTTCTATTTTCCGATAAATTACTTGGTCGATCTGGAAACCGCCATAAGCCAAAGTGTATAGCAACCGACCGAGCCGGTCACAAATTTTATTACCCACTTACAGACTTTGATCAGGAGACATGGTAACAGGTCCTCGGAATAGGAGCTAACTTGGCTGCAGTGAAACATTCTACCCACTTACAGACAAATGCTATGGAACTGAGAAATTCCGTACATCAAGACATTTGTAAACAAGGCCAAGTCCGTAGAAACTTTATTAAAAGAAACTTCTCCTCGCCAAATTATATATGTGCCGAATCAAATCCCACAGCAGAGCAGTACAACTCGCACCGTGTCTCAGTCAAGGCTCACGATCAGAGCAGCATCGCCGACGCCCCCTAACCAGTACCACGCAGTTATGCCGACTAGAGCAAATTACCATGAACACCGCATGAAAAATTTCCGAGTTACGCCACCACCCGCCCGCAGAACCGTAACACTTGATATTGGGAACAACACCTGCTGGAGGTGCAGCTGCCCCGTCCATATGAGAAGTCAGTGCCAGTTACCGACGGCCCGCATCTTCTGCTCACGCTGCCGTCGACAAGACATCCTGTCCAGAGAATGTCCATGTCCATCGAGGCAGGAAACAAGAACGAAGGTATGGGGGGCCGAGGCCCTTGCAGTTTCCGTCCGTTGAATCTTTGGACACAACCGCGAAAGATGACAACCGCCCTTTTATTCAGGCAATTATTGAGCAACAGGCCTTCAAGGTATTAATGGATACCGGAGCCACTCGTTCATTTATGGGGAACAAAGTCGCCATGTACTGTTTGGCGTTAGGCATTTCTCCTACGACCGTTCCTGATGTAATCACCCGTGTTGCAGATGGCAACTCCGTAATTATCCGACAGGCGTACGACCTCGAATTAAAAATTGGGTCACGCCTAATAAAGCGCAGATTAATGTACTTACCCTCATTACCGGTTAACATTCTGTTCGGAATGTATATTTTAAAAGAGTATTAATTTGAGATTAACTTCCGTTCCGCCCAATATCTTTTAGATGGAGAACCGATTACGCCGCCTCTCGCGCTATGTCACCAGCTCACTGATCCAGAGCAGTCTGCTCCGGATACAAATAATCTGCCCGAAATATCTCCCGAAGAGCAGAGACGACTCGATCAATTTCTCTCCGCCGAACGGATAAAAGGGACAACGCATTTGATTAAACATTAAATACGGCTCTCTAGATCAGAGCCCATCTAGCAAAGATACCGCCTTAGAAACCTGAAAATGCAGCAAATAATTAACGAAGAAGTGGACCCCATGTTAGAAGAGGGTATTATAGAACCAGCGTCTAGTCTCTGGAGTTCTCCGATAATAATAGTGAAAAAGAAGGATGGCACGCCCAGTTTCTGCATAGACTTCCGGAAGTTGAATGAAGTATCGGTCAAGGATGCTTACCCGCTGCCGTATATCTCTGCTAAGATAAGATAGGGCGCGCCAAATATATATTTACCCTTGACCTGCGCCAAGGATATTGGCAAATTCCGTTGACTCCCGATATCAAGCCCGTTACACCTTTCACTGTCCCGGGAAGAGGACTGTTTCAGTTTTGAGTCATGAGTTTTGGGTTGCACTCCGCAAGCGCCACGTTCCAACGCCTGTTAGATGCCGTCATAACACCAGACATGGATGACGTAGCGTTTGCATAGTTGGACGACGTGATCGTACTTGGAGAAACTTTTTAAAAGCACCTGGGTAACCTCAGGAGGTATTCCGCCGCTTACGCGGTGCCAACCTTTAATTAAATCCCGCGAAATGTCATTTCTGTCGCCGTTCCCTTAAATAGTTAGGACACGTAGTAAACACACAGGGCGCACATACCGACCCCGAAAGGTAGCGGCAATTAGGGCCATGCCACCACCTCACAAAGTCCGAAGTTTGCCCCGATTTTTAGGGGTTTGTGCTTGGTGATTTATAAGTCACTCTTCTAAAGTTACGACTCCGCTAACTAAACTTCTTAAAAAGAAAGAGTAGTGGAGGTGGACCGAAAGTCAGCAGCAGTCGTTTGGAGAATTGAAAACTGGCCTTACGGAAGCATCGGTGTTAACGTGTCCTGTTTTTTTAAGGCGGTTCAGCCTACAAACGGACGCTTCTAACGATGGTCTGGAAATTGCGCTGACGCAACAAATGGAGGATGGCGAGCATGTAATTGCCTACTTTAGCCGCACATTGACGACTGCCGAAAAGAACTATTCTGTAACGGAGAAAGAATACATGGCCATCATATGGGGTATCGACAAGATGAAACCATACCTGGAGCGTTACCAGTTTACAGTCCTGAACTCACAACATGTCTCTACGGTAGCTACAGTTAATCTGTAATCCCTCAGGAAGATTGGCTCGCTGGAGTATTTTCGTCCAGCAGTACGATTTTGATATAAAATACAGAAAAGGTTCTTTGAATCGGATGGCAGACACCTTGTCTCGAAATTCGTTAGCCTTAAGTGAGGAACCAGGTATGTCAATAAATTTGCAATAGTACAGAAAAGTCCCGAATTGTTTCCTGACTATGAATTCGGGAGGGTAAACTATACCGTAATTTCTGGGATTCCAATGACTTTTCGAGCCCGACGTCTATAATACGTGGAAGCTATGCGTTCCCAAAAACTTTAGACGAGAAGTGTTGGAGCAAAACTACGACGCCCCTACCGCTGGGCATTTAGGTGTAGCTAAGACCTTTAGTCGGATAGCCCGCACTAACTACTGACCGGGAATATTTCGTGACTGAGCCCGGTACGTACATCAATGTGATCCGTGTCAGAAGTATAAGATATCGCAGCAACAACCGCCGGGGTTGATGCAGCCATTCGTTGCAAAGGGACCGTGGCAAATAGTCAGTATATACCTGGTACAACCGTTACCGTGGTCCAAAAAAGGACACTGTTATATGGCGGTTCTGTTGGTAAGTTTATCAAATGGATAGCAGTTAAACCAGTAAGGAGAGCGTCAGCCAAAGCCGTGTCCTATGCCTTATTCGAGCAAGTAATTATGCGATTTGGGTGACTCAAGATTGTCATAAGTGACAACGGTACTCAATTCGACAGTCGCATTTTTAAAGCGATGTTAAAAGAGCTGGGCGTCAAACATCGCCTAACTCCTTTATATACACCCCAGACAAATCCGGTAGAGAGGAGCAATCGTATGCTCAAGGTGGTAATATCACAGTTGTGCGACCAGGACCAGAGTAGATGGGATGAGCATCTACCAGAACTGGTATTTGCCATGAATACGGCTAGACATCAATCGAGAACTTCTCTCAGCTTTTCTCAACTTTGGCCATGAGTTGGAGATTACCAGCGACCTACCTGCCCTAGAGTCGAACGGCGACAGTGACGCCGAACAGGACACGCAAATAGTCAACCCGCATTCATACCGTCTCGCGTGGTTGCGCGACACATTTGAGTTGGTGAGGCTTGACCTTGATAGGGCCTTCTCACAACAGAGCCATTATTACAATCTGGAAGACAAGACTGGCAATGTGCTTTAGGCGACCGTTTATCTTGGCAATATATATATATATATATATATATATATATATATATATATATATATATATATATATATATATATATATATATATATATATATATATATATATATAGTAAATAGTTTCTGTTCTGAAATATAGGGTTGGGTAAATAAAAGACCACAATTAATTCGTACCTAACACCTTCACCTATACTTGCAAAATATGCTACATCTTTCGATAAAACAGAAGTGGTCGGATCCCGCCGAGTCAATTATTAAAGCCCGCTCACTCTGAGGTCACTGAATTTTGCCTGTATCACCCAAAGGCTGCCGAACCCGTCTCCATAGAGTTACCCCAGTACTCTGATCGTTACATCGGACAGAGTTTCGTGCAAAGGTCGCAGACACCCTCAACAAGAAGTAAACACTTTAAAATCTGGCGCCCGAGATTCGTCTATGGTAACCGTCAATCTGGGCCACCGAAAAAACGGTCTGCAAGCCAAGACCTCGTCACACTATATATATATATATATATATATATATATATATATATATATATATATATATATATATATATATATATAAAGTGAAACAGTCCCCGGATGGGGGTTCTAGGGGTCCTAGTTTGCGTTCGTTTGAAAGTCTCACCATAGATACCTCTCTATTAGTGGTTTTTTGTAAAATATAAATTCCATAAACTGCAATAATATAAGGCGTGTTCGATTAAAAAAAAAGAAAATTTGTACCACCAACGACTTAGGGGCCTCCTGTGATTTTAGAAATAATTTTTAAGATAAAGTTCAAGACACCCTATAATTAAAGTATACATTTTTTTTCGTATCTTGTATAATCACTAATATATTGACCTTCATTGATTTTTACGAAAATTCGTTAAAAATTATATACCATTTAACGGTAAACTCTATAGAGAGACTACTGACAAAGCATCAGAGAAAGGGTCTGTTTGAAATTAATTTTTTGGAAATATTTTTTTAAATGAAGGACAATGACGGCTGAAGCGGAGGCTTCAGGGTTTGTAAATATTTCTTTTTGTGACATTTTGTTTACATAACCCGTATTAGTTTCAGGTTCTTTGCCTAAATGTTGCCAATTTTGACGTTTCAAATCGGGACATTGACGTTTTGAGGAAACACCCAATTTATTTCTTTAAATACCTATAACTTATTTATCTTTTCACACACAGATCTGAGTTATGGTGCGTAATTTACTTTTAATG
The DNA here is from genome assembly GCA_964006375.1 of Tillus elongatus. Classification (NCBI taxonomy): domain Eukaryota; kingdom Metazoa; phylum Arthropoda; class Insecta; order Coleoptera; family Cleridae; genus Tillus; species Tillus elongatus. Next base: position 141,338,828 of record OZ023263.1, on the reverse strand, counting down.
ATATAAATTCGCATACCAAATTTGGTTACCCTTATTTTGTTATTTCCGGAGATATTAAAATTTTACGAAAGAAAACGCAAAATTTTTCAGGAAGAAGTGGGTCGATGTTCCTGACTAACGAACCTATTTTTGGAAGATGAAGGTACCCACCAAATTTGGTTAGAATCGGCTGATTATTTTTTTAGTTATCGGTGTGATTGATACTTACAAACACACACACACAGATATATATATATATATATATATATATATATATATATATATATATATATATATATATATATATATATATATATATATATATATATATATATATATATATATAAACATATAAAAATCGTAACTGACCCCGGATATGTGTTCTAGGGGGCCTAGTTCATGCTCATTTGAAGACATTTTTTTCAAATTCAAAAGGCGCGATCTCCTCATTAGTGAATTTTTTTTTAGAAAACTCACTTAAAGTGAACCATTCAGGACGTGTTCCTCTAATATCACATTACGACAATTTATACAGAAGTATCATAGAAACTAGATGGTTTTGGCCCATTGTGAAAGTTATCTATTATAGTAATTGCTGACTAAGATTTACTTGAGCTACGCTGCCTGTTAGTAACAACATCAAAAGGACCACGAAGAACAATGATGTAATCGTACGGGCATAGTATATTAAAAAATCTTAGATATTGTGGATATTAATGAAATCGGCCTATAATTGTTCATATCTCTAGCGTCTTTCCTTTTGCGTGGAGTTCTGAAAACTACTTAAAATATACCTATTGGTAATGAGGCATCAATTATACGTGTGAGAGGTTTAATAATTTACAACTTATATACTCAAAAAAACATTTTAAAAATCATATGAACCGCTCCAATGTTTATTTTTCTGATTTCGTAAAAGTTAAAACAGATAACAGATAAACGAAAAGGAAGCGGTTTTGTGTTAATGATGTGAGAAAGGTATATTACATATTTGAAACATTGCTCCACAATGTATCTGCCGTCATTCGGAATGTAACGTAGAATGATGGTTTCCTTTCTATGGAATATAATTGGTCAAAAGTAAGAAAACCATTACTATAAGTTTTATTCCGAATTACTCACATCATACGTACGCACAAAAATGGCTAATTTGAATTTTTCAGTAAATACGTTAACGAATTTTCCTTTAAGTAAAAATAGATATAGCAAAAGTGTGTATAATATTAAAACGTGGCTGAATGTAACGGATACATTGCTTGGCTAGTGGAGAAATTACCGAACAAACAGAAAACAAACAAAATGTTAGCGAAATCAACGGTATTTATATAAGGGAAAGCAGAAAAAACTTGGTTTATCTACAGCAAATCAGAGAAGTCCAGATACCATTAAAAAGCCAATTTGCTCTTTAAATTTTCGACAAGAAATGCCTTAAAAGGCTAGGTAACCCAAAAGACAAGGATAGTACCACTAAAAACGGGAACTAATGAAGTAGTTGTAAATATTGTAAATACGCGGGGTAAACTTAAAGATATATTGAAACTAGATTTAGGGGACATTTAGCAAAACTAATATACATTACTATAGATAGTTCATGCGTGGTCCGACATATTTGGGACAATAATTATCAGATAAAGAAAACCTAAAATTAATCAAAAATGTTAAACACCCAGGAGTGCTAAACGTTTTCGAAAGTATATATGTATATATATATATATATATATATATATATATATATATATATATATATATATATATATATATATATATCAATCACCAAGTATAGTAATAATAAAAGTTGTATGAATTTAGCACCTCCGCTTATGTATAGTTTATTGATCGACCACTTTAAAAAATATGCTGACAAAAAGTGGAAATGGAGACAAAGAAATTCCACTCTATCAGAAGTGGTTTTTTAGAAAATTAAGCAATTAAAGCCTGTTTGTTTGGACCACTCTCAACCGTCCAAGACCTGCATAGACTGTAAACACACATCCTTTCATGACGCTAACTTGGTTAGTGAACCGATCGTCAGGTTTTTAGTGAATTTTCTTAGAAAAAATTCACTAATGAGGAGATCTCGATTTTGAATTTTGAAAAAATTTCTTCAAATGAGCGCGATCTAGGACCCCTAGAACCCATATCCTGGGTCAGTTTTAATTTTTATATGTTTGTAAATGGCTTGGATAAGTTCGTTAGTCAGGAAAATCGAACGAGATTTCCGGGAAAATTCGGAGTTTTCATTCGAAAAAAATTCTTATCTCAAAAAATAATGGGCCGATTTTAATAAAATTTGGCACGTACCTTCCCCTTGTAAATGGCGTTGACAAGTTTGTTAGTCAGGAAAATCGGACAAGGTTTCCCGGGAAAATTTTGAGTTTTTATTCGAAAAAAAATGTTATCTCAAAGAATGATGGGCCGATTTTTATAAAATTTGGCATGTACCTTCCCTTTGTAAATGGCTTTGATAAGTTCGTTAATCAAAAAAATCGGACGAGGTTTTCCGGAAAAATTTTGAGTTTTCATTTGAAGCAATTTTTTATCTTAAAAAATAAAAAAAATATGATAACCAAATTTGGTAGGTAGGTTTACGATATAAAAAGTAAACCATACACCGAAATTTAGATTTCTATGTTACAGGAAAAAAAAATTATAATAAAATATGTTGTGTCAGATCATTTCTATGAAAATTTACTACCATAACGTACTTGCTGCGTCCAGGCTTTTTGAAAGTGTGTTTTGTTGTTTTGGTTTCTCCAAGCGTACTTATATGTCAGGTTGTTTATTTTATTTACCGAAATGTTAAAGTTAATTGTACTTCTTTAGTAAAACTTTTAATAACTCGGTGATTTTTACTCACTACTTAACCCTATGCTTTGGTTTCATTGTAGCCACTATCATATTTTCTTAGTCTTTCTCTGAAGTCTCGTCGTTCTTCAGAAATATGGAAGACTTCCTGAGTAAAACATGAAGTGTACAGTGGTTTTTCTAATGATAGACCGCTTTATCAACTTTGTCAATTCTTAGGCGTATTTATCCACAGTTCAAAACAATTTATTACCCTTTTAGAATGGTTTTGCCCCTGGAAATTCTATTTGTACCAATTTTTTGGGGGATAACTTAATATTTAGGTAGGATACTATACAAACGCGGGCAAACCGACATTACGTATAACCGCATTTTTTAAGAATTTGACTATATTAGATCGTTTAGCTTCCACTTTAGTTGTTAAATCAATAGACATTTTGTGCAATAAGGTAAATTCTATTCGCTCTTACTTTACCTCACTTATTGATTTAAAGCAGTATATTTGTATGATAGTTTTTGCTCTACATATATTCTTTATACTTCTAGTGTGCCATAGGAATCAGATCTTGGTCTACCATTTATTAATATTGATTAATGATTTGCCATCTGCTGTTTGGCGTGATCATATACCTTTTCCTAACAATCTTGTACTTGCGTTGATAAGCAAAATTTTCAATATGTAAACAAAGTTCAAAGGGCGTGTAGTAAAATCAATGGTCTGAGAAGGACTGTAAATATAGAAAATGCGCCTACCTTCATAAACACGATCAGAAAAGAGGTATTAGATGCAACCTTTGGTGGCCCGTTTATAACACATTCAATAAAAAACTGGATTGTATCAGGTAAACCATCTGATGTCTGACCATCAAACCATAATAAAGTTCGGCATAGAGGCAGTAATTAGGTGTGTGAATAACTCAGGGTGCCCAGGCCCATCGACTGGGATGCCTATAAGATGATTTGTCGGTCGGGAATTCAGGAGCTCAACTTCGATCTGGACACTGCAAAGCAGCTTGAAGAAGCCTCAAGTCATCTATATTAAATTATAAAGTCTGTTTACAAGAGGAGCTGCCCTGTTAAGCAAAAGGCAACCCAGAGGGACGGGCCTTGATAGAACAGTGAATTGGGCTTAGATAGAGCAAAGGCCAGAAAGCTGTTTATTGGGGAAAAAAGAACTGGGCACTTGGCTGAATACTGACAAGCTCTAACCTCATATATCAATGAACTTAGACGACCCAAAAAGAAAACTTGACGACAGGTTTGCGAAGGGATAAATGAATTGACCCTCGCACAGTGTGTGCAGAAAGTACTCTCAAAGAATCACTCAAACGGCATTAGTCTACTTAGAAAGCCAAACGGTGAATATACAAATAGCGCAGAGGAAAGCAGTAAAGTTATCCTAAGACTCACATTTCAGGCTCACAAAACACAGAAGGCAATTTGCACCAAAACAGCCCAGCTGACCAAGAGTTGAGAAACCCAGTGAGAGTTGGGAAAACTCGCAAATAAAATATTCAATATTAACAGAATTAGATGGGAGATAGAGAGTTTCAAAACCTATAAATCGCCTGGCAGAGACGGCATATTTCCAATCTTACTACAGCTAGGTTTTGACATATTAAAACTTCACCTGCAACGAATATTAAAAGCTAATTGAATCCTAGGCTATATTTCGCAGGTGTGGAGAAAGGCAAATGTGGTGTTTGTGCAAAAAACGGGACGTGGCCCTATGGATGAAGCAAATACCTACCGCCCCATAAACCTTACCCCTTTTCCCCTTAAGACAATGAAGAAGGTATTACATCAACACATTAGAAGCGAAACCTGAACAAGAAAACCCTTCTATTACAACAATTCACCAATCAAGCGGGAAAATCCACATCCGCCCTTACAAGGAAGGGAAGTGGAATTCCCCGTTGTAAGATGGATTGAGTCAATGCTCAAAAGCTGTGTAATCACGGCCACCACAAGTGACACCAACACAACAGTAACGACAGCAAAAGAGTGTCCTCAAGGAGGAGTGTTGTCACCCTTGCTGTGGTCGCTCGTTGGTGATAAACTTATGATTACATTGAGCGGGACGGGATTCGCAGTCCAAGGATGCGCAGATGATACTGTCATAACAATAAAGGGCAAGCATGATGCTGTAACATTCAGTGGTAATATAAACAGCCCTAAATAAGGAACTGGTGTGAGAAAGAGGACCTAAATCAATCCTCATAAGATAGTTCTTGTCACATTCACGAACACATAGCAACTAAATTTGATAGCTCCCACTTTAAAAGCTCCCACTCTGAATGGAGCACAAATACAACTTTCCAGTAAACTTAAATATTTAGGGACCTTCTTAGACCAAAAACTGAACTGGAACACACACTTGGAAAAAAATCGTTTCAGAGTCAATGGCAATATGGACCTACCGTAAACTTCTAGGAAAGACATGAGGGCGGAATCCCAGGATGGTATGTTGGATATAGCAAACTGTGGTTAAATTCATTGTCACATATGCATCAATAGGATGGTCGCCAAAAAGGGAACAAGCCTCAACACAAAGCACATGGCAAAAATTGCAGAGGCTGATCTGTCTTGAAATTACGGGAGCCAATGCTAAATATTACTTCACTGCAAATATGCGTGAAGAGGGAAGCCTGCGCTACGTGCTTCAAGACTACTCCAAGCAGACAACTTCCAACCTGGATACTTGGTTGGCCACTTGAAGATCTTGGAAATTATTCCACTGCAGTCACTCGCCAAAACAACATATCAAATTCCAGCTTAACCCGACTTCGCAATTCAATTTGACGTGGTCATAAGTTACCGCCAAGTATGAGACTCATCTTTATGCTATACAGACATGTCTAAACAATTAAAGGGAGCAAGACTGGGAATAAGAAGACCTAACGTTAGACTCGCTAGGTTCCTAGGGAAAATATCCACCATCTTCCAAGCAAAAATGTTTACTATAAATCTCTGTGCGCAGGAGTGCAAACAAATAAAGCTCAGAAATAGAGAGATTTACATCACGTTGGGCAGTCAGTCAGCACTAAAGACTCTTGAAATCTTTCAAAACCGAGTCTGGGACTGCAAAAAAGTTAAACCTGCAGTACTCTATCTTTTAATAGGGTCCAACTTATAGTCGCAACATTGATGGTAGTAGAAACAAAGTACAAGAGTGTTACTTATATATCTACACTGTAAGTTTGTATTTTTTCTCTCATATGGATCACATTATATCTTGATACTTTAACAGACCTTTGATGACTTGTATGTATTTTACATTAAATTTCTGTACATTTTCCACAATAATGGAGATATTTTTAACACACTCTCGTAAACTCTCTCACACATTTTTAGATTAAATCCCTTATTTCTAAATATTTGTTATTGTCCCATAGCAAGAGCAAGTATAGTATAACATTCCCAGACAGCACAGACACATTCTGAGAATATACCAGGAATGTTTGGAAAGAATATTCAAACATCCCCAGAATATTCTCACAAGGTACAATATATATATATATATATATATATATATATATATATATATATATATATATATATATATATATATATATATATATATATATATATATATATATATATATATATATATATATATATATATATATATATATATATATATATATATATATATATATATATATATATATATATTCATAGAACATTCTATGAACATGAGAATTGGACAGATTCTGTCATACTAATAAGGTTCTTAGAATGTTATTTATTATTCTTAGGAGCTCTCAGTATCTTCTGAAAATGTTCCACGAACATTTAATGAATCTTCTCAAAATGTTCCTACATATACTCATGGGAACATTGTGTTTTTAAAAAAGAGATACAGGGTGCTTCGCATAAGAAACGACATAGAGCAGGGGCATGTAGGGAAACCTAAAATATGGTGATTTAACGCAACTTACTCCTATACTAAGGTGCATCCTTAAGAACCGACAGGCCCTCAAAGTGGCGTTTTGAATTTCGAAAAATATCAATATCTCAGTAATACTTCAACTTAGAAAAACCAAATTTGATACACGTTTTGGGTGTACCAAGAGCATTCGTTGGTGAGTAGACTTCAATTGAAGCATTTCTACGGGTTGAATAGTGGTGATGCACCCATAAAATGTGACAGAATTTCTTAACCTAATGGCGGATCTAAAAAATTATTATTTCATTTTATGGTGAAGTAAATTGTAAATCTTTTTTACTCATGTTATTTTTCAAAAAAACGTTTGTAGTTTTCAAGAAAAATCCGAATAACTAAAGACACATATATTATTTAATATTATTATGTTACTTAAAATCATCAAACATTCAATATATGCCTGTGAAATTATCATGTTGAAGAATTTCTATAACTTATTGATAGCAATTTTTTTTATTTCTGTTGTTTGAGTTGTCTGTAAATTATACTTATTCACACTTTTTTCCTGATTGTCAAATTTGACCTATACATAAGTTTATTGGCAAATATTTAATTTTCGATGATTTTTAGTAAGATTAATAAATTATGTTTCTTGAAAACAACAGTTTTTTGAAAATAACAGGAGTTTCAAAGTTTTAGAGTAAAATTCCTCATAAAATGAAATATGTTCTTAAATCGACCAATCTGTTAAAAAATTGTGACATTTTAAAGGTGAATCACCCCTAATAAACCCTTTAGAATGCCTTAATATAACTCTACTTATCTTTGATTAATGCTCTTGGTACACTCAAAACGGGTACTTAACTTGGTTTTTCTAAGTTAAAGTATTACAGAAATATTGATTTTTTTCGAAATTTGAAACCCCACTAAAGGTTTATAACTTCTCAGGAGTGCAACTTAATATAGAGGTAAGTTGCGTTAAATCACCATATTTTACGTTTACCTACATGCCCCTGCCCTGTGTCGGTTCTTATGCGACACACATTTTTTGAATGATACAGAAATTAAGAAAATGCAAAGATATGAAATATTGGATTTCTCTTCAAAATTTACCGCGTTTCCATCATTTAACTGGCCTTTTATATATTTTCGTATAAGCAAGCCCGAGAGGCTAGAATTTGAATTTCAATCACTCACCCTTGTTTAGGTTACCATATTGTTCCAGTGGCTACACACACCTGTAAACTCAAGTTCAGATACGTAATAAGTAACAATTCGAGTATTGCATGTTTATTCAGATTAAGTATGTACTTATAACGAATACAAAGAAATGTCTGAATAAAATATTAACAAAACAATTAAAATTTCAATAACATAAAAATCAAATAAATAAATATACAGTTCTTGGAGTTGCCAAAAAATGTAATAGCCAAATACAAAGTTTCCGAGATGAATAACCACGTTTACCCCCACGGAAGTAATTTGAAATTTGACTAGACTATTGATCCGACAGACTTTCAGTGTGGCATTAAAAGAATTGAATGCAATTGTAATGACACAATAGTACTTAGACCTTTATAGAATACAACTAAATTTGACAGAACATGCCACAAAATCATATTAACATAACATAACTCTCATCGATCAGACCTTTTGACCATTTCCTTGTATTGTTGCTTTTTGCTCTGCTTCTGCAGACTTGATTTTGACTTCTAAAGCTATTTCAATATCCCAATGCCCAATGTTTATCACCAACAGCATGGATATCCTGTTTGTAGAGGCATACTTTGGCAAAGTGATTCCGTATCTGATAAATTGCAAGTTTTATTGTACATTCATCTTCCTACCATATGTCCAGGTCCACATTTTCTGCACTGTATTGTGATAATTGTTACAGCATTAACTTCTTCCACAGGAGTAGAAAGCCTGTGATGTTGGCTTAAGACAATTATTCTTGCACTTTTCCAGTCCATCCACATCAAACTGTGGTGGTTTATATTGCATGACTTAGGTACTATTGAACATAACACAATTTTTAAATTATATATTATACAATGCAGGTGTACCTAATTAGTAAGATGATCCAGTCTTAAGCAAAATTGACGAACCCATCATGAGTGTGAACTACAGGAGATGCTTTAAAACTTGTTTCTTTATTAGGTGCGTCTTAGTTCTTGTTAACCTCACACCATGTTTTAGTTGCTTGTGTACTCTGGATCTATGTTGTTTGCAATTGTACAGTTCTCCGTGTTCACATCACATTATTATTTTTAATTAATTATGTTAGAATATAACCTTATACAACGTTGACTACATACCATTCATTTTGACATTACTTTTTATTTACGTATAGCGTCTATCTTGCCATCTTTCTTCCCGGCGGCATGGACATGCGCTCTATGCCTAAATAATGTATTGCCTACATATACAATTTCGGATGTGTTTACCATAGACAGGTAACAGAATCAAACATGCAAAATAGTTACAATTATAATTCTCACCACTATAACGTAATCAGCATCTATATTTTTCATTAAATTTTAAAGTTATATAAGATTATAAGGACATCTCAAGCACATTCTGTGCGAATATTCGGTATAATAATCTATTTAAATATTCTCAGTATATTGATGAAGAATTTTCTTAGGATGTGATTGAATGAATGTACTCAGAATATTCAAGACTGAAGTTTGTAATTCCATAAATGTTATTAGAACATTCCGAAACAAATATTCTGAAAAAAGAATGTTCTCACATTGTGAGAACATTCTGAGAATATCTTGTGCTGTATGGGTTGTTATCTGCTTGCAATTAATTAGTTGCTTGTGTAACATTAAAACTGATCCTAATGATGTGTTCATCTATGATTAAAATGTTTACTCAGATTTAATTTTTTCATGTAATTCGGCATTTAGAGCTAAAAGGTAATATGCTTACTGGCCACTAGTCCAATTCTGACCCTTTTTAGTGAATTGTCTTTCAAAAAAGTCACTAATGAGGAGATCCTGACTTTTGCATTTTGAAAAAATTCCTTGAAATAAGCACTAATTAGGCCCCAGAAAACACATATCCGGAGTCAGTTTCAATTTTTATATGTTTATATATATATATATATATATATATATATATATATATATATATATATATATATATATATATATATATATATATATATATATATATATATATATATATATATGTGTGTGTGTGTGTGTGTGTGTGTGTGTGTGTGTGTGTGTGTGTGTGTGTGTGTGTGTGTGTGTGTCACACAGATAATTAAAAAAAGAATGGACCAATTTTGATTAAACTTGGTGAGTACCTTCCTTTTGCCAGTGGCTTGGATAAGTTCGTTAGCCAGGTAAACCTGCTCAGTTGAAATAGATTAAACAATGATTTGTTTTAATTCGACACGCGGATTCCCCCGGTCAGTCTCAGTTCTGAGCTGACCTTAAATGTATGGAATTTCGACCACGAAATTATAATGCATGTTTGTAAGAAAATACATTCGGGACTCAGCAAGTGCGTTATGCTAGCGAATTTTTATTGAATTCCTTAAATTTGAATAGCTCAATTTGCTATTAACCTATAAGGTTCGTTGGTCAGAAAACTAGTTTTTTTCAAGAACATTTTAGGTTTATTTTTAAAAAATTTTCGTTCACTTTCAAACAGTAAAGTTATTTTCGTGAAATATGGTACATTTTTTCTACTATATATATTATACTGTTGACCAAATTTGATATCTGCTTTCTTAAAAAAACACATATTTGCTATTTAAAACATTTTTATGAAAATTCACTATCATAACGAACTTGCTGCGTACAGACTTTGCTCATCTAAACTAACCTACCCTCCACCTTAAGCTCGATATCAACGACAGAAGTGATTTGAAAAATCATCCACAGCCGGTGAGTCTCTAACCGTCGTCCCCCGATTCCGAATTGGGAAGTCTCAGTCGACTTTCCAACACGGTCAGGGGGGCGCTGGTATTTGGAGCTAACTAGTTTATTTCTTTTATTTATTTATTTATTTTAAACATTTGTATTCTGTTACGCCTTGTAATTTAAACCACTCTTGTGCTGGGCAAAAAAAAAAGAAAAAATACATCTCACAATGTTTAGGAGGCTGGCTACCATAGCCGTATCACTTTATATATATATATATATATATATATATATATATATATATATATATATATATATATATATATGTAACGCACTAGTGAGCTCTAATTAAAGCGAAATCGGTCTGCGTTTCTAATTATGGTGAGAATACATGTAGCCTTACATACATTGTCCTGGTATTACGGAATAAATTGGCCAGGGGCCAGGGTTGACAACTTACAAAATTGTTAGTTGGTTGTAGACAGTCTCTCTTTATAACATTTTGTGTTAATTGGAGCTGTCGTGACAACATACTACCTTGTTCCACACCGAGATGGCAACCGTACAATGTTCTAATAGAGAAAAAAAAATACGTACCTTCTTGTTTAGTACTGTTCAATCTAATAACCCTATCAGCCACTACCCCCCTAGGTGAAGTGAGCCACTGCCTCCTAGGTGACTAATTAAACCTTGATTTTTTTATAAAGTAGATATTAGTCAATTGAAATTTTAAAAGCCGCTGTTCAGTAATCTAAAATCAAGACTTTCATATCTGAGATTAAGAAATTATTTATAGACTTCGGATATATACCAAATTAGTTTATTTCTTCAGTTCAGGTTTATATATCATATAAAAGTATATGTATGAAAAAAGTTGGACTATTATTTAATAAATTATATAAAATATATGCTTTTTGATAATATGTCAAACGTCAAAAAATATTTTACATCAAATTATTAAATTATTGGTATAATTTATGAATCAACTCGTAATATTCTTTGCTTCGAAATTTAAAATCAATTTGAGTGTATGGTTATACATAAGAACCGACCCCAGATTGTAGATTAAACTGTACATAACATAAAATGTACCACATCCAACGAAGAATGCATAAGAACGGCAACAGCGAAGGAAGTATGTGTATGAAGTCCGGGCACTGGCCGGTTTCAGAGAGTTTCAGAGTTTCAGTCTGATCGCTGCAACTGGCTGCGAAGCGGCGTGAAAGTCGCGGATTCAGAAACTCTGTTTCACGGTAGAATTCCTAAGGAATTGCCTGTCAGATGTTTACAATTGTCGTTATTTCAGACACAAACCCAGCTAACTGGAATTGTTTAGAGGATTGACCGTACCTTTACGTGCTGTTAGGTAACTTTATGATTCTTTTTCATATCGGTGACTTTTTCTTACGCACTAACAAATATATGTCTTTATTGTATTATTTCTTTGTTCAGTTTGGACTTTTATTACAGGTTGGCTGGCTTTAATTTCCTCAGCAAATATAAAAGTTGTAGTATATTTTCTTGGAGTTTCACTGGTTTTAGGACTGAAACGACATGATGGTAGAAGGGGTGATGACGTGGGGGGGGGGGGGGGGGCTACCATTCAGATTTTAGAACATCTTTGAGTAGTTTTATTCTCTCACTGGCATTAAAAGAATTTCACATTCCATGTTATTTTATGGGGTTGTATATTATTAATGTTGCAAGATAATAGTTTTGTTACTACCAAGGAAATCTGAGTTGAACATGTGTAGCTTAGCTACTAGTAGTAACGTCTTATCCTAAAGACATATTGAACATATGTTAAAATTTTACCACCAACCAGTTAGATTGAGACAAAACAATTAATTGGTAATTTAGTACTGTAACGACTACTTTGAAATATTATTTGGGCATATCGCGCATTTTGTTTAAAATATTGGTCTAGCACTAGTGTACGCCAAAAGGAAAAAAGTCGATATGACACGTCACCAAGGATTTTTTAAATAACTTCCTGACCCTGATGGCGTCGTGTCTCTAAAACCTATTGACTGTTTTTATTAAGTTACTGTAGAAGAAGAGAACTCTGCCTCTAAAAGATACAGAATACATTTAGGAGATTTTACAGTTGAGGTGAGAAATGTTCGATATGTAAAAACTACCAAGGTCTATGGGGCATAATAATAAACACAGATACCTGGCTTTTATGTGTAAGGCACTAAAGTTTTGATCAGCCTTTGTGAATTTTCTTAGAAAAAATTCACTAATGGGGAGATGCTGACTTTCGAATTTTTAGAAAATTTTTTGAAACGAGCGCGAACTACGACCTAGAATCCATATCCGGGGTCAGTTTCAATTTTTATATGTTTATATATATATATATATATATATATATATATATATATATATATATATATATATATATATATATATATATATATATATATATATATATTGGTATCACACCGATAACTCAAAAAACAATGGACCGATTTTAATCAAATTTTCTGAGTACCTTCCTTTTGTAAGTGGCTTGGACAGGTTTGTTAGCCAGGAAAATCGGCCCAGGTTTTCCCGGAAAATCTGTTGGTTCTTTGGGAAAAAATATATATCTCCGAAAATAACAAAGTAAGGTCAATCAAATTTCGTACGCGTGTTTGTATTATAAATAGGGACCCACGTACCAAAATTTAGACCTGTCAGTTAAAAGACAAAAAGGTCAAAGTCGCGATTTGAAACGTCAAAATTGGCAACATTTAGACAAAGGACCTAAAACAAGTACGAATTATGTAAAGAAAATGTCGCAAGAAGAGTGCTCTGCAAACCCTTAAGTTTCAGCTTCAACCGTCATTGTCCTTCATTTTACTAAAATATTTACAGAAAATTCATTTCAAATAAACCCCTTCTCCGATGCTTTGGCTGTAGGTTTAGTTAAGTTTATGGTTTAACGGTCCATAATTTTTAGCTAATTTTCGTAGAAAAAATTTGTTAATGAGGAGACCGCGACGTTGGTATTTTAAAAAGATTTCTTCAAATGAGCGCAAACTATGCCCCCTAGAATCCATATCCGGGTTTACTTTCAGTTTTTATCTGTTTCCATATATACAAGGTGACGCATTTCTACGGTAAAATTCAATATAATTGTTATTATACAAGATACGAGAAAAAACTGTATATGTTAATTGTAGGGTATCTTAAGCTGCATCTTATAGAAATATTTTGGCAATCACAGGGTGGTCCATAAGTCGTTGGTGATCCCTACAAGTGTTTTTTCTAACACCCTTATATTATTGCATTTTTGCAATTTTCATCGAAATATAATGCATGTTTGTAAGACGAAAAGAAAGTCTCGACGCAGCAAGTGCGTTATGGTAGTAAATTTTCATAGAAATGACCTCGCAAATAATTCATTATAACTTTTTTTTGCAACATAGAAATATAAATTTTGGTGTATAGTTTAATTTTTATATCGTAAACCTACCCACCAATTGTGGTTATCATAGATTATTTTTTTTTTGAGATAAAAATTTTTTTCGAAAGGAAACTCGAAATTTTCTCAGAAAACCTCCGCCAATTTTTCTGGATAATGAACTTATTCAAGCCACTGACAAAAGGAAGCTACATACCAAATTTTATTAAAATTGGCGTACTAGTAAAATAAACATATATAACCCACGAAAGTAAAGTACTTGTGTGTGGGTCCATACAGAAGCATTTCTCTTAACTCAAAAAATAGTGTGTAAAGAACCTATATAACTAAAAAACTAAACTAAAAGATATCCCATTTATATATGTTCTCTCATGTAGTAACAACAACAAACGAAAAATATCCTACTATATATACGATCAGCTCAATGCTCATTTCCCTAGATATCCCTAGAATTTCAAATACATATCTTTAGCATCTTTGTCTCAGAACGCGAAGTCTGAGCATGTAACGATTGTGGTTTTATTCACCATCATTACTACGTTACTAACATAAAGAGAAGTCTAAATAATAGCAGGTGACTTTATCTCTGGAAAGCAATTCAAATTTTGGCTTCAAAATTATTTGTTGAAAATTCGCTAATATCTATAACCATCGTAATGCCCATGCTGCGTTCCTTTTTAGATTCAAATATCGAGAGATGGAATGTTTCCTTGAACAAGAAAGATCGAGAATGTTCTGAAAGTTTCCAGAAAGTCCCATAATGATGTCATCATGATGCAATAAGACGATGGTTACAGAACGACCAAGCTGGCTAAAATCGGACCGCGTCCATTGTAGTATCAAGGGGAGTTCGAACGCCATCGGTCTCTCTCAGACATATAGGTCTAAATGGGAATCAAGTTACAAGGGTCGCGGAGAAAATGGCGCGAAAGTCAGGAAGATCGTGACGTACATGCTTGCTTCGCGGAGGAGTTGGGCTTCAGCAAGCAGACAGTCAACATCGCGGGAACTGTCGGAGCTCTTTATTAGCCAAAAAGGGTTCAAAATCCTATCTTTTACCACTAATATCGCTTAATATAATTAACAGTGGGTGCTACAAGTGTTTTGATGTTGATTTCAGTAGAAATTAATAGCCCGTTCTGAATAAAACCTGAGTTAAACAGTGAAGCTTTTTTTCCCGGTACAGTGAGAGTTTCTAACGTAGTCTCGAGTGCATAAACCTCAGTTTCTGATCTCTGAAGAAAATCAGCATTCAATGTCAGCAAATTCGGGCCGCAGAAGTTTCAGTTAAATTACCTGCCTGCGATATCATTTCAAGAGCAGTAGGTTTCAACTGCAGGTTTACCTATCCCGTCTTACAATTCAATGGTACGTAACAGTTTGTCTGTTATCACCCACGAAAATGCCTTCACCACTTCCTGACTTTTCTCTTGGGAGAAATTAAGAGCCTATCGTGGGCCCTGATAGTTAACGTCTACCTGTGTAACATCCGTAACCAACCAACAGGTGGATTGGGACCATTGAAGTCCCATATATAATCCAGCTTCGGTGAGTCCTTTTGAGTTTTTCTGTGTGTGACTTTTCAAACAGTCATACGTCATCTAGAATTTTTCTACCAACTTGTAATATGAACCTTGATCCAGCGAAATTAAACTAAATTCTTATCAGTGAGATTGTTACTTAAAAGTAACTGTATTTTGTACCTTTTTCTTAGTATTTTGCCAGTAATGTAAAATCAGAAATATCACTGTGGAATTTAAAATTAATCAATGTTTTGTTTATGAACTACCTAACCTTTAAATGTTTTGAATTTTTCATTTATAATCAGTAAAAATAAGTTTCACTTAGTACCTCTGAGCTTTTCTCAGAATTTTTTCTTTAAAGAATAAGACCTAACCTGGCCAGGACAATATCTAAGAATTCCACCTAAACCTGCTAAAATTTTGAGAGCATCAGTAGATTTGACAGAAAAACAATTACCTTGACAGTTAATGTTTATTTTCGTGCTTGTAATGTGCAACATTTAATTTCTTTCTAGTATATATGTAATATTTACACTCTTGTAACATAATATCCATTTTCTATTATTGTTATATGCAATATTTAATTTCTCTCTTGTGTGTTTGTGCGTGTGTGTTGTATTCTGATAGCCTCGGAAACCAGGTCCATTAGCCACAAACTGTTGTATTAGCCAGACGAGAGGTAAGGAAAGATTTATGACTAACAACACGAGCAACAAAATTGAGGATTAAACCATACACATCGCTTAGTATACACCCACAGATATAGTTATATAGTTTCTATAATTAAATTGGTATCATTATTTGTTTTGTATATGTACACATATATATTATTTGTTTCCTTAATATTTTTTTATTGATAATTTTTTTAATGTTTCCTTTTCTTTTCTTTTCTTTTCTTATATATATATATATATATATATATATATATATATATATATATATATATATATATATATATATATATATATAATATGTTTTTTTAACTGAACTATAATAAAAAGGAAAGACAGGGATACAAGAGTGCAGTTCAGGGACCCGCCAGAACTTCTCCACCCTCTCAGCTTATGTTTATAGATGCACAATATTTTTGTTACTCAACCTACGTAAAATAAATGATGTTTCGTTTCCCCTTAACCTAACACACAAATATATATATATATATATATATATATATATATATATATATATATATATATATATATATATATATATATATATATATATATATATATATATATACTTGGTTACAATATTGGATTTCTACTTTTGATTCTTTTATAAATTTAACAAGTCTTTTTTATATTTTGTTGTCATTTGTAGCGATTAGATTTGCAAGGTTTACAGGATGTTGTATGCCTTTGTCTTGTATGTAAGTAAGGTTTGTCGCATTCGCTCTTTTAAATGGCAGGCAAAGAATATGTGGTTGAAGTCCCCGGTGGAAACGTTGTCACATTGGCATGTTGGAGTGTTTCTAATACCAATCTCATGGAGATGAGCTGGGAATCTTCCATGGTTCAGTTTTAACCGCACAATTGTAGAGCAAAATTATTTTGAAAAACCCGAGTCCTTATAAAATTGAGATACGGGTAGTTGCGGATTCAGTAAAGTGTATTGATTTTTGGACGAGGTTACAAAAGTCTTCCATGCTATTTTCCAGTCTCGTTTTATTTCTGAGCGGTAATATGAGATTATATCTGCTTTCGTAAAACTGATCTTTATTCTCCCATCTTTAGAAGCTTCCTTTACTAGACTATCTGCCACTTCATTTCTTTCGAGACTGGCATGGCCCTTAACCCAAACAAAACTTACTCTTTTTCCCTTCAAAATGATGTTGTGGTAACTCTTCATTATTTCACACAAAGCTGCATCATCGTGTTTTTTAACAGAAAAATGTCCAATAGTTTTTAGTACGACTTGTGAATCTGTGAGTATAACCGAGTCTTTTTCATTATATAATGCCCAGTTTAGAGTCATAAGGATAGCACGGGCTTCTGCTGTGTAGTTTGAGCAATATTTATCCAGTCTCATTTTGCTTATAACTTGGTAGCTGGAAACATAAATGGCACACCCTACGTATTTTGTTCTTTTGATTCATCTGTGTAGATGCTTGTATATACTATATTTGTCCAAGTGCTGTTGTAGAATATGTCTGTTTAGATATGGTAGTTCTGTGTAGTTTGGAATTAATATCTTTGGTTTCTGTACTGTCACTTCGTATGGTGTTTTAAATACTGTACAGATGTCTGTTGGTACAATTATTGGTAATTAACTGGTGCGAAGAAATGACTCCACTAATGGTGGTGTGGTTTTTTTGGCCCAGTATTTATTAGTCAAACACTCTGCCGTTATCCAGATAATTATATTTAGTAGTGTTTCCTTATAAAAACTAAGCTTGACTATATATTTGTTGGCCAGAAATGGTCCTCTAATTTGTAGTGGTGGTTCCTTAGCTTCAGCAAGTAGTGCTTGGCATGGAGATGTCCTCATTGCCCCTAGGCAAATCGGTAGTGCTTTGTACTGTACTCTATCGCGTTTCAATAAGTTACTCTGGGATGCGGATCTATAAAGGGTACAACAGTAATCCAAAATACACCTTATATAGGATCTATAGAAAAGCAAGGCTATTTTGACATCAGCCCCCCATTTTGTGTGAGTTATTGTTCTCAATAAATTAAGTCCTAGATATTTGCAGCTGTTCTTTACAGATAATTCAACATCTTCTAACTTAAGGGTGGGTGGCGGTTCTACTCTGTGCCTGGTTAAAAAGATCATTGTTGTTTTGTCGCTTTTTAGTTGAAAATTATGTTCACAAAGTCATGTCTGTAAGTTTCTCATTATGTTTTCCAATTCTTGTCTACATTTTTCATACTTTTTTTCTATTGTATATATACAAATATCATCTGCGTATTGAATGCAGTGAGTGTTGTTATTCCAGATATTATGGATACTACTAGTGTACATATTGAAGAGCAGAGGGCTCAAAACAGAACCCTGTGGTTACCCACGTCGGATAGTTTGAGGCCCGTGTAAATTGTTGTTACTGTCTCTTACGTAAATTCTCCTTTCCATAAATAAATATATAAGGTTGATAGACGTATTGTTTGGTACACCTTTAGTCACAAGTTCCTCCTTGAGTTTGCCTAGGTTTACGGAGTCATAAGCGGCCTCTAGGTATAGAAAAATACATGCCAGATATTCATTTTTTGTAAACGCTGTTTGTTTGTCAGTAACCAGCTCGGTAGCAGCATGTATTATATTTTTTTCCTTTTCTAAACCCATACTGACTTGGCGGTAACACTGCATGATGTTCACAGAGCCACGCTAGTCTCATTTTAATCATTCTTTCCAGGGTTTTTGCTATACAAGATAACAAAGAGATGAGACGATATGATGCTGGATCGTCGACATTCTTGTTTTGCTTTCTAATTAAACAAATGACTACTTCCTTTAGGCTGTTGAAATAGTCTCCATTACATCACCATTCGTTAAAAATCTCTAGCATGTAGCGTTTAGCAATGTTTGGCATTGTTTCAAGCATTTTGTAGGTATATCCATCCTTACCTGGAGAAGGGTTGTTCGTGCTTTTGAGGAAAATGTCTAGTTCTTTCATAGTGAATGGTTGTTCTAGCATATTATTTGATGCAGCGGTTCGTGTACGGTCTATGTATTGTGCCACATCAGGTGGCGCTAACGTGACAAGTATTTGTTCTACCAACTCCTCGGTTAATACTTTTTTGTTACTTCTTGTTCCTGTATTGTTTCATTTTTTAACAAAGCTCCATATGTACGACAATGGTGTCGACTTGTTTAGTTGTCCAACAATTTTTTTCCAGAATGTTCGCCTCTTGGTCTTGATGGTACGCTTTGCTACTGCTTCTGCCCGTTTATATTTAATGTAGTTGTCTATGTTAGAAATATGTTTGTATTGTTGTAAGGCGGTCTTTTTGTTTTGAAGTACTATTGCGCATTCTCCGTCCCACCAGGGAGGTTGAACTCTATGTTTGTTGTTCGTTGAAATAGATTTTTGGTTCATAGTATTATTCCCAGCTTCCTCCAGCACTTCTACAAGATATTTTAGTTGGTCTTCTTTGCGCAATCCCCGAGGTCGAAATATTATCTTATCTACTACATTTTGTTGAAAGTGTTCCCAGTCAGCTGTTTCCTCCTTCCATTTGAGATATGGCTTTGTGCAATAATTATAAAAGTCAATGTTTGATTTGATTAAAATAGGAAAATGGTCAGACCCCTAGCTATCTGGAAGCACTTCCCACGTTAATCTATTTGACAAAAGAGGGGCATAAACTGTAATATCTACAGCTGAAGATGACTGCAATGGGCTTCCAAACTTGGTGTCGGTGCCATCGTTTAATACAACAAAAGTAGTCTCATCAATAGCGTCAGTCAATTTATTTCCGTTAGAGTTGTTAGTCAAGGAACACCACAAATTATGATGAGCATTGCAGTCACCTCCTATAATTGAACAATTACCCTTAAATTGTCCAATAAAAGTTCTCCACTCGTGCTGAGTTATACTAATTGTTGTCGGTCTATAGAATGTTACCAAATTTAAATTAACACTCTCAAAATGAATGGCACAAACCTCTAGCTTGTTGCTACAATTATACAAGGTATTTATTTCTTTCTAAGTTAATTTGTTATCTATAACGACTGCTACACCCCCTGCCTTACCTCCAGGTCTGTCTTTACGGATGATATTATATCTATCTAAACTGAACCAATTTTCGTTTAGCAGAATTACATCAACACGGTTGTTCTTGACGTAATCTAACATATTAACTTTATTTTGCATAAGTGACCTACATTTCCATTGTATAATATTGAAATTTTTAATAAGTCGATTCATTTGTAAAGACAACCATGAAAGTCAAGGATAAAACCATAAATTTGTATGGCTTTTACAGACCCCCTTCTAGTGATTGCCAGCTGTTTTTGCGAGAACTGGATACACATTTAAAGAATAATCGAAAAGGTGATATAGACTTGATCTTGGGAGACTTTAACATCGACATAGGTGAGAGTGTTCCCAGTGTATATGGGGAAATTTCTACAACCTATATAAACATACTTCAATCCTATGGTTTCGCCCCGTGTATTACCTCCCCAACTAGAGTTACCGACACTACATCCAGTTGCATCGATCATATATTTGTAAGGGGTGGGGATGAAAGTGTTGAGATGAGGTCAATAAATTATTCGTGTGGTATTACTGATCACCATCCGATCTTGCTAAACATACAGTTTGGGCGGCATAAACTCTGTAAGCGTCCGAAAAATAGAATGACTGAAATAATTAACTTCGAGCGGCTGACGGAGAGGGTGAGTGGTGAAGTATGGTCGGTGGTTTATGGTGCTCGGGACCCACAGAGTATGATGGATGCATTTGCCGAGAAGTTGGAAGATCACGTGCAACATTGTAGACAGACCATTTGTAAAGAGGTCACCAAAAGAAAGGCTTGGATAACAAATGGACTCATAGCATCTATGAAGCAGAGGGACAAGTTGAAGAGAAGGTGGATAAGGACAGGGAGTAATCTTGACAGAACTGTGTATACAAACTACAGGAATCATTTAACGCAACTCATTCGTAATGTACGAAATAACTACTACCAAAAGAGGATTCAGGATGCAGGTAGTGACTACAGAAAAATTTGGAATTCCATCAACGAAGCGATAAATAAAAGAAAAGTTAAAAAAGGGATTGAGACTGAGTTCTTCATATCGGATGATGGTTCGGAGATAAAGAATGAGGTAGAGATAGCTGACACGTTTAACAGACACTTTATTGCAATTGGGAAATATGTCTCTGGTAATGTGGGAAATAGGGTAGCCATTAGAAGCGATGCGAAGGACAGATTTCGCGATAGCTTGTTCTTACAGCCCGTTGGGGAAAACGAAATTATTGAAAATATAGGTAAGTTGAGATTACATAGCGCTCCAGGTAGGGATGGTATAACAGCTGAAATATTAAAAACCTGCCATAAATACATATCTAAGCCCCTGGCGCATTTAATTAACTGCATTTTTGAAACGGGCATTGTACCTTCCCAATTTAAGGATAGTATAGTCATTCCCATCCACAAGTCAGGGAACCCCCGGGATTTTGGTAACTATAGACCAATTAGTCTGGTCGGCAGTGTTGCCAAGGTGTTCGAAAAATGTTTGAAAAATAGACTGGCATCTTACTTAAATAAACATAACCTAATCTCTAGATATCAATATGGTTTTAGGGAAAACATGTCAGCGGAAGATGCCTTGCTGGCTTTGACTTCAGGAGTGTTGGAAAGGTTTAACTTGGGTAGGAAGACTGTTGCAGTATTCCTCGATATACGTAAGGCATTTGATACCGTATCACATACAAAATTGTTAAACAAACTTGAAGACATTGGAGTGAGAGGTGCGGTTTTGGAGATCTTCCGGAGCTACTTGCATACACGTACACAAGCAGTGAAAGTGGGGAAAACAGTCGGAAAACCAATGACTGTTGAGGCTGGTGTGCCACAGGGTTCTGTGTTGGGGCCAGTTCTGTTCTCCATCTATATTAATGACCTACTAGAGAACAAAAACCTAGAGTGCTCGACTATAGCATATGCTGACGATACTGTATTGCTGTTTGAAGGGGAAAGTTGGACTGAAGTTATCGAGAAAGCTGAGAGAGGAATAAATACTATGAAATTACTTCTGGATGATAACTTGCTCTCTTTAAATGTAAGTAAGACGAAATATATGACATTTTCTCCTACCAACGCGGCATTACCTGCAGACTTAGGAGATTTAAGTGTGGTGGGGAGTGTTAACCCCATTGAAAGAATACAAAGTATTAGGTATCTTGGTGTTGTTGACCAGCACCTCAAGTGGCATGAACATATTGATTACATTAACAAAAGGATGAGAAACTTAATCAGCAAATTCTACTCACTGAGGAGTGTACTTACGATAAAAAATCAACTTGTGTTATATAGAGCATTGGTTGAGTCGATATTTTTGTATGGCATATTGTCCTGGGGTGTATGTTATGAGAGTGCTCTTTCCTCCCTGCAGATCACACAAAATTTCATACTGAGGGTCATATATAAGAAAGATGTCCAATACCCGACTAAATTGCTGTACAACTGTGACAACAAAATATTGGACCTGAGAAGCTTATTTGTGCTAAAAGCACTAAAATATATGCATGTACACAGTGCAAAACAGGCAAGAGTGACACATGGTTATACAACGAGGACTCGTGTAAATGATGTCTTGTCAGTTCCACTAAGAGTCAAAAATGCTTCTCAGCGATCCTTGTGGTACTACGGCCCAAAGTTTTATAAGTTAATACCTGGAGAATTAAAGGGACTGATACATTACAAGTTCAAGAAAAAGGCTAAAGATTTCCTAATACAGAGAAAAGATTCATTCCTGGCGATTGTTAATGGATGATTGGGCATGTGTGAGTGAGCAAGCGAGTAAGTGAATGGCTAAGTGCTTGTGTGTAAAGATCTGTATGTGGCTGTATATGAGTGTGAGAGTGTGCCTGGGGAGTGATGGTATGGTATACAAGGACATGGATGTGGGGTGGTATATGGACGCGAGTAAGAGTGAATGGTTCGTTGTTTGTTTTCTTGTTCTTTTTTCTTATTGTTTCTGTGAGTGAGTGGTTGAGGATGAGGTGTAGAGGGGAAACCTAACGGTGCTGTGATAAATGTGCTGTGGTAAATATTTTTGCGATAACTTCAGAAGATGCTTTGGCACAGAGGGGAAGTGGGGATGTAATGTTCCATGTCTGTATCAAACGGCCACGCGATCGATGTGCTGTGTATTTTGCTTCGTGAAACTGCTTACTTTTGTATTGTTCTTCTTGGAATTTCACCTGATGCTTATAGTCGTAGAAGTGTTGAGCTTTAAGAAATAAAGGTAGTCTGTTTTGTGTGATCTTAGTTTTGTTTAAGTATTGGTGTGGAGGCTGTGATTGTTTTCAAGTTGCTCATCGGCAATAGAGAGGCATGGCTCTGAGCGTCATAAATTGTGTAACTTGTAAAAGTGTAAAAGGCATACACAAGTCAATAGACTTAGATGTCTTAGCTGATATGTAAATAGACTTGATAAGTATAAGCTTGTGAATGTATGGTGTGAATAAATAAATAAATAAATAAATAAATAAAAATTGTCACTATCATAATTTGGAGTAATATTATTTAACACCTCTGTGAGTGTTTACTGAATTTTAAGCTCGTTTTTGTTGATCGTGATTTTCTCATTTGTTACCAGCCTAGTAATTATTTCATCTATGCATAGAATAATATGTTCTGTTAATTTATGTTTAAAATCTAAAAATTCTTCCCGTTAGGTAATATAGTTTTGGTTTCTGTATTATTTCTTTTTTGCTCATTAGAATTTTGTCTAGGTGGTGATATCACTGTGTAATTTAAAATTAATCAATGTTTTGTTTATGAACTACCTAACCTTCAAATGTTTTGAATTTTTCATTTATAATCAGTAAATATAAATTTGACTTAGTACCTCTGAGCTTCTCTCAGAAATTTTTCTTTAAAGAATAAGACCTAACCTGGCCAGGACAATATCTAGGAATTCCACCTTAACCTCTTAAAATTTTGAGATCATCAGTAGATTTGACAGAAAAACAATTACCTTGACAGTTAATGTTTATTTTCGTGCTTGTAACGTGCAAACTTTAATTTCTTTCTAGTATATATATATATATATATATATATATATATATATATATATATATATATATATATATATATATATATGTAATATTTACTTTCTTACTTGTAACATAATATCCATTTTTTTTATTCTTGTTATATGCAATATTTAATTTATCTCTTGTAATATTTAATCTTTGTCTTCTTTCATGTGAAATTCAATGTCTATTTTAATTTACCAGGAGTACTAAATTAATTTGCTCCCTCAATATATCAATAAATTTGAGTATTTACTTTTTTTAATATCTGTCTTTTGAACAACAATTTCTACCTAAAACTTCTTAATACTCGTGACAATGTGAGTGAATATTCTTTATATTTACTATCTATATATCGATAAATTAAGGAAGTATCCCAGTAACAGTGTTCTGACTTAAAGATCTCATAAATCTAGGACTTCGGGCAGAAAAACTTAAGAGTCGAGTAAGTGTTTAATTATCTTAACATCTTCTAACCATACAAAGTGTTCCTTATCTTGTAAATAATAAATCTGAGAGACAGGTACATTCAGGTTAGGGTTTAGTAGGTGATAGTGACCACACTTACGTCCGGATTTGGATCCACTTGAGGTCATTCGCGAGATATCACTCACGAAGAACAGCCAAATAAATACTCTTGGTCTTTTATAGTCCTTTACCTTAAAATCATTTGAACGGTTACCCTGTCATTCTGTGGCAGGGACTTTCAATTCGCTTAGCACGGTTACAGCAGTCCTAATATTAACTGAAAGAAGATTGTATAATCTTGGAGCGATGTGTAAATAATTACGCTGGCCCACCGTCTTATTCGCTGTGCATGTCTTAACGGCAGCGGCTGCATTCAGTCTTGTCTGATATGGATGTTCTATCTCAGGAACACTATAAATTTTTTTGCAATAATTTAATACAGCTAACGAATAAAGTTGCTTCATATCGTTTACTTTGGCCTCGTTGTACAATGCAGCTGACGGGTAAGTATAATTTCTATTGTGTATCAATTTTAGGAACCGTCGTTGGATTATCTCCAAGGTCTTTAGATGGCAATCTGCAACAGCTCCCCAGGCTACAATTCCGTAAGTCAGAAGCGGCTCAACTAGCGCAGAGTATAGCATTTTCAAATTTGTCACATTTAGTATTGTTTTCATGTATCTAAACCTAAACAAAACAACTCTAAACTTTTTAACAACCATGCCTATATCTCATTTCAATGTTTAGTTACTATACCTATATGTTCACCCCATCTCATGTGTTGGTCAATCAAGATGCCCAAATATTTAATCGCCTGTGCTGCCTCAATTTGTAAATTCTGTTGGTTGTGTTTTATTTCCAATTTTTCAAAAATAGGTAAGTGTGACTTGTAAGACGCGAATGACATAATTTTTTTCATATTAACTGTCAAGCCATTAAGATCATACCATTGTTTTATATTAACAAAATCCTCCTCAATTTTTTCCTTTAGCCGCCGCCAAGAACAATCCTGACAAAAAATGGCAGTGTCATCTGCAAAGCCGATGACATTCCCTGCAGTGTGTACTTTAAATAAATCATTTATGTAAAGGTTGAACAGCAGTGGCCTCAGGACTGTACCTTGAGGAATTCCAAACTCAACCAGCTTAAAGTAATTACATCTGTCGCTAATCTGTGTACGCTGTTTCCTAAAATGTAGATAACCTCGAATCAAGAGCAAAGAAACATCTCGAAAACCAATTTCTTCCAACTTACTGAGAAGTTTTCCATGGCACACTGTATCAAACGCCATTTCAACGTCCAGAAATATACAGATGCTTCGTTTCTGTTTATCCAGAGCTGAATATATTTGTGCAGTCAGGGCGTTTAAAGCATTTTGTCTCTCTAAATCCAAACTGAGACCCGGCAATAAGATTATACTTTTCAATATAATCGTCTATTCTTTTATAAATAATTTTTTCAAATATTTTAGCAATGTTTAATATCAAATATATAGGCCTATAATTAGATATTTCATTTTTATCTCCCCCTTTGAATAATGGTTTAATAACGGATTCTTTTAGTACATCTGAAAACACACCAGTTTCTAGGAATCTATTTATTAAAATTGTGAGAGGGCTTGCAATGACATGTGCAACTTTCTTTAAATTTTCCACAATAATTGAATCTACCACAGGAGCCTTTTTCACTTTCATACCCATTATATATCCGATTACCTCTCTTTCGTCTGTGGGAACAAAAAAATGAATGTAGTTTCGTGTCTCTTTTATTCCTATGATCAGTTGGAGGTAGCTTTTGTGCCAATATTTGTCCTACGGTCGAATAATACTCATTAAAAGAGTCCGCCATTTCCTTAGAGTCTGTTAATGTGGTGTCACCGTATCGAGTGCTCTTCACACAATCTCTTCTGTCTTGCTTAGTAAACCTTAGTAAACTGTTTCCCAAAGTTTTTTCGAAGAGTTTTTACAAAAACGAATTTCCTTTTCAATATAGCTTGCCTTTGTAAATCTAATTAATTCGTTCAATTTGTTTCTGTAACTTGTGAACTGTACTTTCCTTAACACATCATTTGGGTTTTGCCTCATAGCTCGGGAAAGGCGGTTCTTTGTTTCTATTGATTTAATTATCCCCTGTGTTATCCAAGACTTTTTGGGCACGTGGTTGTTTTTAACTTTGACTGTAACCGTACAACTACTTAATGTTGATTTAAGAAACTTCAAAAAATTATCCACACAATTCCCCCCAATCCGTACCGTTCAATTTCGTACGTACTTCGCTATAATTTATATACGATTTATATTTATCTCTCTGGCTTTTAATCTGTTCTCCAATACTTAAGGGGAGATCCAATAATATCGAAAAGTGTTCTGTAATAGAAGTGTGTCAAACTGCACTTAATATATCACACTGAGACCTAGAGCGAACAAAAAGTTGGTCAATACAAGATGCAGAATTACCCTGTACACGCGTGTGTCGATTAATGAGATTAAGAAAACCCTCACCTGCCATTATGGTCAGATACTCTTGAGTACAGGCGTCTTCTTCAGAAAAAAGATTAATATTTAAATCTATATATATATATATATATATATATATATATATATATATATATATATATATATATATATATATATATATATATATATAACATATAAAGATTGAAACTGACCCTGGATATGGGTTCTAGGGGTCCTAGAATTTTTCAACAATCAAAAGTCGGGATCTCCCTAATAGTGTTTTTTTTCTACAAAAATTCACTAAAATCGAGTCGCGTTAAGTGCGTTTTGGTAGCGAATTTTAATTAAATCCTTCAAATATTAATAAGTCAACTTGCTATTAACCTAAGGTTTGTTAGCTAGGAAATATTTTAGGTTTATTTTCGGAAAATGTTTGTAAATTTTCAAGCAATAAGTAATTTTGATAAATATGTCACTTCCATCACGCACTTGCTGCGTCCAGGCTTTTAGTATATATATATATATATATATATATATATATATATATATATATATATATATATATATATATATATATATATATATATATATATATATATATATATACATGTGTGTCTGTGCGTGTGTGTGTGTGTGTATCACACGGATAACTCAAAAAATAATACGCCGCTTTTGATAAAATTTGGCATGTACCTTCGTTTTGTAAGTGGCTTGCATAAGTTCGTTATCCAGGAAAATCGAACCAGGTTTTCTGAGAAAGTTTTGGGTTTTCTCTCGGAAAAAAAATTATTCTCCAAAAATAAAAAACCTATGGTAATCAAATTTGATACAAAAATTTATGACATTAAAAGGAAACTACGTACCAAAACTTAGATTTCTATGTTACAGGAAAAAAGTTATAAAAAATATTTTGTGCCATATTATTTTTATGAAAATTCACTACCATAACGCATTTGCTGCGTCCAGACATTTTAATCTTGCTGGTGATGACCGTTTTTTTTTTTTTTTTTGTTCCCTCAGGGCTCGTCCGCGGCCTTGCCGCCCCGATAGCACCGCAATGGTGATGACCGTACTTCAAGGTAAATGTCCATTGCTTACACTAAACCAGTGTCCTTCTAGCGGAAACCTTTCGTTAGTATTTATTACCTGTAGTGTCATAAAAAAAAACAGTTTGTGTATGGAACATGAGTTTTTTTTTAAATTTAAGATTTATTTATGTGAGATGTCTAATAATTATAGCCATATAATTCTTTATAGTGAATTTTCTTTAAAAAATTCACTAATGAGGAGATCCAAACTTTTGAATTTTGAAAAAATGTTGTAACGTTTTTTATTTGTTTGTAACGTTGTGGTGATCTTACGGAGAGCACCGGCCTTACCACAACCCGTGATGTTCCCTTCAGGGTCGTATACGTTAGTTTACATACCTACCAAATCAGTTGACCCAAGCTGAAATGTTAATAAAGTTTAAACAAAATAATTTCAAATGAAACACTATATGTTCAATAGTAGGGGTTTAATTCCTGAATTCTAAATCGTGATTCTTTGTTTTAGACAGTGTGTACCTGTTAAATAATAAGTTAAATGTTAACAGGACAGCAACTATGACAATAAAAAAACGAGCTGAACTCATGTTACATAAAACAATTACTTCTCGAGAACAACCACTTGCATGCAAAGTTCGCATAAGGTAAAAGCCTGTAAATATTTTTACATAAAATAGTAGTGCCACTGAAGGTGTCAGTTGCTACAAATTTAACAAAAGTAAAATTAGCTGATAAGAAGGATATCTTCTGAATGGAATTACTATATCTTATACCTGAAATAAAGTTTGTGAATTTACAATTCAAATTATAAAGGACTAGAGTGAAGCTCTAAATATTAATAGTTAATTGAACTGGAACCATATTTATAAAAACTCGAAATTTGTCAAACTAAATTTGGTGTACAGATAACAAGATTAAAAGAGTGATATAACAAATTTTGACAAGCGTACTTAACCCTCCCAGATGGTGATGACGGTGCTTTAATTTATTCTTACAGTAAGTGCGAGTGCTGAAGACTTTAGGGTTTATCCAGGACTTCAGTAGATAAAATTCTAATCTGACTTTTCCTTAAAGGTGAATAAAAAAATGAGCATAACTCTTGTAGACTTGTAGGAGGCTTTTCACTGGATGAATAAAAATCCAAATACAAAAGACTGATTTACAATAATTGGTTAACAATTTCAACCATACGAGCTGATTCTTCACAATGAAATATGAAATGCTGGTTGTTACCAAAATGGCGGAAGGCTCTACTTGAGCGTCTCCAATAAATTTCCTGAAATCCAACTTACGTTGTCGAAATTATCAATACTGATGTTTCTAAATACTTTTACTGGGTTCCAAATCCGTTTTACAACTAAAACGATCAACAGTACATCACTGTTGGTTAAAATGAACCTGTGAAAGCTTCGTGAACATTTCTAGATCTGCTCTCGCCGACGCCGAAATGACAAAGAGACTCCAAGATCGTTTTAGATCTCCCTAGTGACTTCTTAATTCAAATTCTGCCCATTTTCCAGCAAGAGTTCCACCACAATTATAAAATCAGAGATGTAATATCTATATACATGAATATACTGATTGAATTTGCATATACTCGATGATACGATCGATATCGACTAGTAGTATCGATTACTCGACCAAATCTCAACCACATGACAGAAGGTGTTGACATTACAAGAATGTGTCTGTCATAATAAGAACAACGTTGGAAATAACCTAATTCGTTTTTCATTTCAAAACATCAAAAATTAACACAAACAATTCGCAAGGAATTAATAAGAGACTATCGAACATTCTAGCCGACTCATGACGTTGCGTTTTATATAAAACAGAAGTCAGTTCGAAGAATTTCAAGTGTTTTCTAAGGTAGGTCATGTGAAAGTTTCTAACTGTTTATAATGTGTGAACCACAATAAATAATAAAAGATTTTAATTAGTGATATGTAACTTCTAGAATGAATGTCATAAGAAGTCACTTATTTAAGAAAATACATTTGAACAAATGTCAACAGTGCTAAAGAAATTATAAGCCAATAACAAATGAATCGCTGGTTAAGAAGTTGAAGAATATTTCTCGGAACAATTCACACAAGAAAGTCTAGCAATAACACTGTGTATAGAATATCCTTTTTTTGTGACTGTTATAGTCGAGTATTTGTTGAAGTAATTGCTTTGAAATCTAAGCAACTATATGTGAATACCACACAAGGTTTTAACTGAAATTATAAACGTAACAATGTCTTCAAATCATGGCAAACTACGCCCCCTAGAACCCATATCCAGGGTCAGTTTCAATTTATATATATATATATATATATATATATATATATATATATATATATATATATATATATATATATATATATATATATATATATTCATTATGTCTTGTATGCCTCTAAAATATATACGCGTTCAAATAACTCGCTTCCAAAACCGTAGGCGTCAACGAAAAATCGGAGGCCAATACGTATCCATGGGGTCGAGGAATCGGGGGCAAAAGGACTCCAAGGGGCAAGCTGAGGAAGCGGAAACAACAACATGAGCTTTTGATGAAGCTTTCCCCAGGATCGTCATGCGCAATGAAGAGCCGTATCCTGCACGAGGTGACCCTGCTTATAACTAAACATGACGGGTCTAGACGTGGAGGTTGAGAAAACTCCCCCAATCCACGGACTCACGTGACCCGTGCCTAGGGATAGATGACACCAGAGCGATGGTATCGTGAACGGAACCTCTGGAGTATCAGGCACCCCTCCAGTGTAACCCGCCTTGCACCACACGGAAGGTTCTAATGGTGAGAAATATAAATAAAACCAAAACCAATGAGGCTCGAGGAGTGGCTCCAGCTACAGACTCGTGCCTTGAGTCTATTCCGGAAACGGAGACAAGCCAGGGGGCGGCAGCGTGTCCTCGGATTCTGGAGGTCTCACGACCAACGCAGATACGGGGAATCGGGGGGTAGCTTCGACCACGGACCTGTCACAGACACCCAAGCTTGATGCTGGGTCCCACCGGAGGGCGGCGATGTTCGCAGACTTTGGGGGCCCCTGCACCAGTGAGGACCTTACTGCAGAGCTAGAGGGACTGTTCCTGTAGTCCAAAGGTGTTTCCGAGGGGCAAAGACAGAAACTACGGAGGGCGCAGAAAATTGCGTCCGAGGCGTGAACGGTCGAGAAACCTGTAAAGGCGCAAGAGGGGAGTGCGACACGCCTAATACAGACAGACGTCCCAGAAGAGCCAGGGCCGGAATACCGACGCAGACTGGCTCGAATAGGGAGGCTGCGGAGGGTTTTGGGATGGCGTTGATTGAGAGACGCCATCCTGAGGTCGCGCTAGATCAGGGGAAGGCGAACCTGATCCAGGCTGTGGTGGTGTCGCTGCGGTGGACTCTCTTAAGGAAGGGGAGAGCCCGCCTTAGTTCCACCGGGCGCGCCTGGCGGGAGGCATCTTCTGGATAATCTGTGCCGGCCCGCAGTCACGAGACTGCCCGCGGAGAACGATCGGGGGCTCGGTCAGATTTAGGAGGCGGCGGACTTGACAGCCCTAGAGCCCAAGGAACTCCCAAAGATACGCAAGGTTCTCGTACGGATCCCTGACACCGTCCCGCAAGAGACTGTTCAGAATACTGAAGATCCAGTATCTTGAACTGGGGGCACAACACTAGTTGTTTCTAGGCAGAAAGGCAGAGGAAACAGGGCAGACTCTTGCCATCTCGATCGACCGGGCGTCTTACGGAGCCCTTGAAGGAACCTCCTTAAAAGCATTCTGTGGCCTGGGAACGGGTAGCTTCCGCCCACTGGTGAAGCAACCGGAGGTTGATGGGACTTGGTGTACCATAGAAAATTAAATAGACCTCGAGATTGAGTCAGCTCAAGTGCGAGACGCAATCACCTCGGCCTATAACGCCAACTACCCCCTGAAATTGAGGCCGTCCACCATGAATGTTTCGTGGTGGAACGAAGGACATCAGGCAAGGCAGGATGTAAGCTGTTTAACGCGGCCAAACGATCGGGAGCATGGGATGAATATAGACATGCCCTAACGACCTATAACAAAAGACTGAGGGACACCAGGAAGGAGTCGTGGAAGAGGCACTGCGAGGAAGTGGAGAACACATCCGAGAGTGCTCGACTACACAAGATCCTGTCCAAGGGCACTCAGACCAACATAGGCTCCCTTAGAACATCTTCGGGAGGCTTTACAAGCCTGGAAAAGGTAACCGTGGAAGTGTTATTCCAGCCGCACTTCCCCGGCTGTAAAATAATAAACCAATCATCTCCGGACTGGGAACACTCAGAAATAGAGGTGCCTTATAGGCTGCATCTAGAGCAGACTGGACAGTCGCTCAAGAGGTGGTTACTTGGAACAAAATCAGATGGGACATTAACAGCTTCAAGCCATAAAAATGCCCGGGATTTGATGGAATAATTCCCATCATGCTCCAACAGGGTGTAGATATATAGGCGCCGGCGTTTATCCTTATTGTTTGGGCTAGCCTGGCTCTGGGTACACTACTCCGAGGGCATGGAGACTGGCTAGGGTTGTATTCATTCCTAAACCTGGGCTTCCAACAGACCAGGCAAACGCCGTGAGGCCAATAATATCATGTCATTGCTAAAAACAATTGAAAACAGCTTGACCGGCACATTAGGGGCGGTGTACTCGAAGCATATCCTCTACACTGCGGACAACATGCATACAGAGCAGGAATCTCAAAAGAAACAGCATTGCACCAACTGGTGTTGAAACTGCAGAATAAGCTGGAGAACATTGAGGTGGCGCTGAGAGCCGCCTTCCTACGTGTAGAAGAGGCCTTCAGCAACACCTCATTCGGATCGATTCTGGCAGCTGTCGAGGAGCGTGGAATAGAGATCTGCTGCAGGAGGATCGGTTCCATGCTCAGGGATAGGGCTGTGTTCACCTCACACGCGGGAGGGCCTTTACTAGCGGAGGTCGCGGCGGGGTGTCTGCAGGGGAGCGTTCTGTCGCCCTTGCTCTGGTGGCTAGTCTTGGACGGCCTGCTAGGGTGGCTTTGGGGGGGGGGGGTCATGATGATATGCGTACGACATTGTCATCATAGTCCGAGCAAAGGTTAAACAGTCAGTGTGGGAGAGCATGCAGACAGCAGTGAAAGTGGTGGAAAGGTGTGAACGGTTGGTCAAGGGCTCGAGGTGAGCCGCGAGAAAGCAACTGTCATACCGTTTACGACGAGGAGGAAGTGGGAGAGCCACAGAACTCTCACTCTATACGGTAGGAACACTCCAATGACCGGGCAGGTAAAATATCTTGTAGTCGTATTAGACCGTAAGCTAACCTGAAATGGTCACGTTGAAAAAAATACTGCGTAAGGCAGTCATGACCCTAGCGGTCACTAGGCGGCTATATGGAAAAACGTGGGGACTAAGACCTAGTATGGCCCACTGGCTGTACAAAAAGGTCGTCAGACCATCGTTAACATAGGTGTCACTGGTTTGGTGGCCTAAGGTGGCACAATCCAGTGCCAAACAAAAACTAGGCAAGATCCAAAGGATGCATCACAGAGGTCATCCCTTCAACCCCAACAGCCGCCATGGAGGTGTTGCTGGATATGCCCCCCTACACTTAGTTATTATGGGGGAGGCCAGGCTAGGACTATAAAGACTAGCCTGCAATGATAGACTGAAGATCAACTCAGGCTTCAGGGGCCACTGCAAATTTCAGAAGATCGTGAAGGACCCCATGCCTGAAATGAGGCCAAACTTCGCGAGCCCGCGAATCTGCAGGGAAAACAACTTTACAGTGGTAATCCCCGCGCTCGTCTGGTCCACGGACGGAGCCGACGTGGTGCGTGGGACAGGGGCAGGTGTTAATTCGGAAGGACCGAGGGTAAGTCATAGTATTTCTCTCGGAGCCCATGCAACGGTCTTTTAGGCCGAAATGTACGCCATCCTGCAATGTGTGCGGGAGAACACAAGGAGAGGCTACACCAACAAGAGGATTTTTATAGCCACAGAGAGCCAGGCAGATCTTAAGGCCCTAAGTAGCCCACATGTAAATCCTGGCTCGTGAGTGAGTGCCGAGACGAGACGATGGACTTGACTGGGCAGAATTAAGTCACCCTCCTCTGAATGCCGGGTCACTCGGGGGTCAAAGGCAATGAAGCAGCTGACAGTCTCGCGAAGAGAGGGTCAGCAGAACTATTACGAGACCAGAACCGGTTCTGCGCGTGACAAAGATCACGGCCAGAGGTGCCATTAAGTCCTGGGTAGGAAACGAACACAAGGTGTACTGGGCAGACTGTCCAGGGCTCAGACATCGGAAGTCAGTAATTGACGAACTCAGTTCAATGAGAGCTATGGAGCTGCTAAATCTTAGCAGAGGACAGCTCAAAAACATAACAGGTCTCTTGACGGGGCACATGGCCGTCAAGAAACACCTGCACAAAATAGGGCGGTTCGAAGGGGACCTTGCATGCAGACTCTTGGGCGAGGGGGAGGAATCATACCAGCACATCCTGCGCGAGTGTAAAGCTCTGCACCGCAAAAGACAACTGATCTACGGTCAGTGTAGACCGGACACAGAGTAATATAAAACTTCATCCTACCAATCGCTGTGCAGACCTATTCAAGGCACAGTGATTTTGGAATGGGTGGAGTAAAAAGACCAAGTGCATGCAAAATAAACCAAAGGCTGCAGTGCTATCGGGGCCGCAAAGTCGCGGACAAGCCCTAAGGGAAAAAACCCAGGCTGCAGGCGCCACTGCAAAATTCAGGAGATCGTGAAGGAGCCCATGCTTGAAATGAGGTCAGACCTCTCGAGCCCGTGAATCTGCAGGAAAAACAGTTTTACCGTGGAAATCCCCGACCGCGAGGCATGACGGGTGGAGACGCCGGGCTTACCACGGGAGGCGCTCGTCTGGTTCACGGACGGATCCGGCAGGGAGCGTGGGGCGGGGGCAGGCGTTTATTCGGAAGGATCGAGGGTAAGTCATAATATTTCTCTCGTGCAACGGTCTTTCAGGCCGAAATGTACGCCATCTTGCACAGATCTACGGTCAGCCTAGCCCGGAGACAGAGCAATATAAAACTTCACCCTACCAATCGCTGTGCAGACTAGTGCAAGGCACAGTGATTTTGGAATGGGTGGTGTAGAAAAGACAAAAGGCATGCACAATGAGCCAAAGGCTGCGTTGCTATCGGGGCGGTAAGACGCGAACGAGCCATGAGGGAGAAAAAAACTTATCCATGTGTATAACGACTAAACCATGATCTATTCATCATTAAACGGTGAATTCTAAATTTTTGGTCGGAGGCTGTTTGACAAGCTATACATATACAGTTACACAAACCAGTTAAGGGTACTTCTAACAGGTGGCGTCACCATTTAATACACGTATACACTTCGTACGATAGCCCAGTAGGTTTTTCCTCCGAGTATTTTACATACCAATACACCTTAGAAATATTGCAACAATGCACGGAGGTCTGTTGTGTGTGCATGTGTGAGAGAGTTGGCTTGGAAACAGGTCCTTTAGTCACAAAAACGGAGGTCTGTTTGTACGATGGGTTTCGTTAAAATCAATAAACTTATATATCTACTTTATTTTCAATGTTTACTTTACTACTTCATATTAATAACTAGCTTTTGCTTAAGGCTTTGTTCCTTGTCGATGTGTTTACTGTTACATACAGTTTGCACTGCATTCCCGTAAAATAGAAAAAATGTTAAGTATTTTTACGCACTACGCATTGAAAAAACTTAAAAATTATAGAAACGATGCTTCGTGTGAGGGTGTGTGGTAGTACCTACTGATATTTGACATTATGATAATGGAATTAAAACTTGACCTATTACGCAAAATAACAGCTAACTTATTTACCTAAAATTCAAAAATATGAGCTAACTAATAATTTAAAAAGTTAGAGCGTCTAAAAAACGGTAAAATGCATCCAATATAAATTTATTATTTTTAAATATATGAGTATCAAAACTGTTTACAGCCGACAGCGGTATAATACCAAAACTTCTACCGAAATATACGAGTACACATAAAAAAATTCGAAACGTGTAAGATAAAATTAAGTCAGTTGTTGAACTTGATGCTTGAGCAAGTAACCTGTTCCATTACTAATTTACTAGTACACATTGTCAATAGATTTCTTATGAATTTGGTGCCAACTTAAAATATCCTTGATATCCGTGTATTTAACGGCCAAGAAACTGTTCACTAAGTGAGAATTGGAACTTGTGATGACCACTGATAAGTAAACGTCGAGAACCCAAATCACCACCACACATCTTTTTAAAGACCTGGCGATCGTTTCACTAACAAAGTTAGCGTCGTCAGAGGATGAAAAATTCTAACTACTGTACAGTATAAAAGGTGATGTTAGTAGTAATACTAACATCACCGTTTATACTGAATCTTAGGTAAAGAACGATACCGAGAGGTATACTAAATCGCAGGCAAATCCTTCAGCGTATTTTATTTTAATTTCCAGACGAGGTTTTTGAACTTCTTTTATCACTTTACCTGACAGATTTCGGAATGTTTATCTGCACAATTATTGCCATAGAACTATAAATACTCGTACGCATCTAGCTCCGCTGGCCATCTAACGTTTTTGATAAGATTCAAATTTTCTTTATCAATGTGGTGGTTATTATCCCAAATATGTTGTGCCACGCATGAGTTGTCCACACTTTCGTATCTTGACTGTGCCAGACGTTTACTAAATTTAGTCTTAATTGTTCCCTTAGTCTGACCCACGTATCTAAGATTACAATATTTACAACCTATTTCATAGATACCCGACATTTCAGTGGCTATACCTTTATCTTTCGTATTACCTAACAAATTTCTGAATTTTTTATCGAGAAAGTTCGCTTAAAAGTGATCTCGAGACTCCTTGTGATACGCGGTTCAAAAGGTAGGCAAACATTTTTTCCTCTATTTTATCTTTTCTGAATGTCGTGCATTCCACTAACATTTTCTCTGTTCTCTGTCTATCAATTAATTTTTTCACTAAGCAATCCGATATATAACGGATATCCGCATTTATAAATGTGTGTTGTAAGGATTGTAATGTTAGATACTTTGGGCAGACTAAGAGAACCATTGAGACTAGATTTCGTGGACATCTGGCACAGCTGAGATACGCTAGTGTGGACAAGTCATGCGTGGCACAACATATTTGGGATAATAACCACCACATGGATAAAGAAAATCTGAAACTTAACAAAAATGTTAGACGGTCAGCGGAGCTAGATGCGTACGAAAGTATTTATATTTCTAGGGCAATAAAAAACAAAAGTTCCTTAAACCGATCCCCGCCACTGGTTTGTAGTCCTCTGTTTGCGCTTTGTTTTTGATGCAGATAAACATTTCGAAACCTGTCAGGTAAAGTGATAAAGGGAGTTCAAAAACCTCGTCCGGCAATTAAAATACAATACACTAAAGAATTTGCCTGCGATTTAGTCTCCCTCTAGGTATCGTGCTTTGACTAAGATCCAGTATAAAAGCTGATGTTAGTAGTAAAGTAATTAGAATTTTTCATCTGCTGATGACTTTGTTAATGAAACGATCGTCAGGTCTTTAAAAAGATGTGTTGTGGTGATTTCGGTTCTCCAAGTTTACTTATCAAGAAACTGTTATTATTATTTTACAGGGTGTTTACCTGTTTTAAATTATTGTTTAAAATATTTTTTGTTTTATCCTCCCACTCTGTTGCAATAACCAAACCATTAGTTTTACGTAGGTACATTAGTCTATTCCCAAATCTTTTTAGGTTCAAACTAGTTATTTGTGCTATATTCTGAATAACTGCATTTTAGTATGGAACCGTTTCACCAAGCGAAGGCAACAACAATTAATAAAGTTTAGAATACATGTTGTAATTCATTTTTATTAAATAAATAATATAAACAAAATAAAACCTTTACCTACCTTTCGCAAGTGGCTTCGATAAGTTCTTTAGCCAGGAAAATCGGCCTAGGTTTTCCCAGAAAATTTTGTGTTTTCTTTCGGAAAAATTATATCTTCGGAAATAACAAAGCAAGGGCAACCAAATTTGGTACGCGTATTTGTGTTATAAAGAGCTAACCACGAACCAAAATCTAGGTCTGTAAGTTAACAGATTTTTTTTTTATGGGTATTTAAAAAAATAACTCGGGGTTTTCCTCAAAACGTCAAAGTCGCGATTTGAAACGTCAAAATTGGTAATATTTTGCCAAATAACATGAAACAAACACGGATTATGTAAAGAAAATCTCGCAAGAACAGTGTTCTGCTTCAACCGTCATTGTCCTTCATTTTACTAATATATTTCCAGAAATTGCATTTCACATAAACCCTTTCCCTGATGCTTTGGCAGTAGTTTCAGTCAAGTAGTTTATGGTTTAACGGTCTATAATTTTTAGCTAATTTTGTAGAAAAAATTCTATAAGGAGGAGACCGCAAGTTTTGAATTTTAAAAAGATTTCTTAAAATAAGCGCAAAATATGCCCCCTAGAATCCATATTCGGGTTTAGTTTCAGTTTTTTTCTGTTTACATATATACAGGCTGACGCATTTCTACGGCAAAGCTCAATATAATTGCTATTATACAAGATACGAGAAAAAGTTGTATACGTTAATTGTAGGGTGTCTTCAGCTGCATTTTACAAAATTATTTTGACAATCACAGGCTGGCCCATAAGTCGTTGGTGATACCTACAATTATTTTTTTCGAACACTTATGCATTTTTGCATTTTTTATCGAAATATGATGCATGTTTGTAAGATAAAAATCGAGACGCAGTAAGTACGTTTTGGTAGCGAATTTTTATAAAATGCTTCAGATTTCAATAACCCAATTTTCTCGGCAACATTCTTAGTTTATTTTCGAAACAATTTTGTTCATTTTCCAACGATAATTTATTTTGATAAAATATGGTACATTGTTTCTACTATATAGGTTATACCGGTAACCAGCTTGATGCCTGATTGCATTAGAGAATCATATTTGCTAATAAAAACATTTTTATGAAAATTCACTTCCATAACGCGCTTGCTGCATCCAGACTGTTAAATATCAAGCGACTTTTCACTTCACACTAGGAACTCACTAAACAACAGTTAGCTTAGTTTACATTTTCAATGACCATATATCTGTTAACATTTTCTTTTACTGTGTATTTTCCTATTATTTTATAAAATTGTAAATTTGAAAAGACAGTTTTAATTAAAAGCGCCGGGTTCACTGGACCTTGCTGAACGATAAATATTTTTTTGGCATTTAGAGCAATTTTACTCTAGTAACAACCATAATAAGAACCAAATCAAGTTATGTTTTACTCAAATTTTATATTGTGACTGTGCTCTAAAAACTGGTTCTTTATATATACATATACATATACATATACATATACATATATATATATATATATATATATATATATATATATATATATATATATATATATATATATATATATATATATATATATATATAGTCATTTGAAAAATTCACCGAATATGTTGTACTTGAGTTGTTTAGAGCGAAGCACTTTTTTGTATATGGTGTTTGAAGGAATCAGGAACGAACATAAATTCTTTGGTAACTAACATATCTAACTAACATATCTGAAAAATTGTCGAAAGAAAGGTATTTTAAAATACTTTAATCTGATTTCTTAACACTTTGCTTTACAATAACATAAACTGGATTTATTAAAAATTAAGTCATTAGTTCTAGCCTTCCGAAAACTTTTATTTTTAGAAAATCATTGTGGACAAACACAAGGGCAGCCATCTTCTTATACTTGATTTTTGCAAAAGATAAATACATGATGATAATTTGACACTTCCAAAGTTTATTTCCAAACACTTAAGGGTTGGTCAATCAATAAGTTAAGGAAAAACGGTTATGAAACAGTAGTTCGCCATTTGGAATGAGTGTATTTAGTAAAAATTTTAGCAAAAGGTTGCATTTAGGTTGTTTAAACTTATAACAAAAATATCTAGTATAGGTGGTCCAAAAGTAATAGTACAAAGAACAGGAGTAACATCACAGTGTTATAATTCAGCAAAACTTAGCTCAGTGTCGAATTCAAAATTAGAAAAGATACAGGCTATTAAGTTGAGAAATTAAATTTTGATTTGCACTGATACCTAGAAAAGTGTTTAATGGACTGGCTTAACAATTGTTACAGATGAGTTTTCATAGTAATAAAAAATAGTGCTGTAAACTCAATCATAACTTTAACATAGCTGCGATAATCTACTCTCCCAGAAAGACATTCTTATGAAATTAATTTAGGGTTCATGACTCGATCACAAAGAAAATATTTGTATTCATGTACCCATAATCTTCTAAAACATAATATTATTCGAGTTTTAAGGAAAAAATTTCAATTTTCACCAAATCACCCTCATCCCCTACCTCCTAAGGCGATGTTACTGAAAAACAATTAGAAGTGTTGGTTTGTCGGGTGCTAACTGCATACAAATTTTGAAGATGATATCTCATTTCGGTCGAAAGTTATACTGGTATAACTTGAATGTGTGGGTTGAATGTGTAGGGGTGGAATATTGATGACAGAAATTTCGATTTTTTTTCCTAAAACGGCGTAAAAAGTCTCAAAATTTATATAAAACTTGATTCTGGAACGAACTGTTTATGTCTGTCGGTCGGTCGGTGTGTCGGCCTGTACGTCTGTCTGTACAGACGTTTCAGCACAGAATACCGCATGTTTGATGAAATTGAAAGTTTTGTAATAAACAAACCCTAAAACGTTGGTTTGTATATCTGTCTGTTTGTAACCACGATAACTTAAAATGAATTGAGATATCGTCTACAAATTTGGCACACAGTCAGCACCCGACATAAGAACGGTTCGGATTGTTTTCGGGTAAAATCGCTCCAGGGGGTAGAGAGTGAATTGGGGGTGATTTGGTGAAAATTGACATTTTTGCGTTAAAACTCGAGTAATGTAACGTTTTAGGGTTTGTTTACTAGAAAAATTTCAATTTCATTAAACACCAGGTATTCTGTACTGAAATTAAATTAGAAGTTGAATGTGTGGGGTGGAACATCGGTGACAGAAATTCAATTTTTTTTTAATAAAACGGCGTAAATAGTCTCAAAACCCCCAGAAGCTTGGTTCTGGAACGAATTTTTTTTGTCTGTCGATCGATCGGTCTATCGGCCTGTACGTCTAACCGTTAGTAGACACAATAACTTGCGCACGAATTAAGGTATCATCCTCAAATTTCGTATCCAGTATCCAGTGACCTGACCTGACCTGACAAAGGAACGCTTAGAATTGTTTTTGGATGAGATCGCTTCAGGGGATAGGGGATAAATGAGGGGTAATTTGGTGAAAATTGATATTTTTTCGGTAAAAATTGAGTAATGTAACGTTTCAAAAGTTTATGGGTGCACAAATATGAATATTTTCTTTAGGGTCAAGTCGTGAACGCTAAATTAATTTCACAAGAATCTCTTTCTGAGGAGAGTAGATTATTACAGCTGTTGAAGTTATAATTCAATCTGGAGTATTTTTTTTTGTCAATTTAAAAATAAAGCAGGTAAACGGATGTTGTAAAAGTATGTAATTTCTAGTTGATGCGCGCTTACACCCACCGAGTTCCAAAGCTTGTTTTGTGTCAGTAATTAATCTATATCATTTCTCAGACAGTGCTAAACACTTAAAGGCTGCTTGTATCACATTACTACAGCTTCTTTTAAAATCACAACTATTATGAAAAGGATCGATTTCGACGTTATTCTGAAAGTATACCGTTTAAAAAAAATTAGGAGAGAAGAGGATTTTTTTCATCAAAGATTTACCAAAAAGTGTACGTTTTTTTTTAAATTGAATGGTACGGCAAGAGTCACCCTCTATCTGCTAGAGCCAAAATTGAATGGAATTATTTTGTATCAAGATGAAAGACTTATTTGCGTCAATTTTAAAGAGACTACCCACAATACTTTTCTAGATATCAAGGAGAATCTAAATTTAATTTATTACTTTAACATCCCATATCTCTTAAAATTTTGAATTTTGTGCTAAGTTAAGTTTCCCTGAATAGTAACATTTTGTTTCCAAAAATTTACGGCTGCTATGTGAAGACTCTTGGACCAATTTTTTCTAAATAACAAAAATACATTTTTTTTACACTTTCCGGAAAAACAAAAGGATATCTTGAGATAATCCGACGCGGCTGATTTTTTAAACATTATATTTCACTGTCATAATGGTATATGCAAGTTTTCTAAGGTGATCATGTTTATAAAATTATCTAGATACACTCTGCTGGTCTTCATTTTGAAATGCTTGAGTTTAGGTTTCCTCTTCCGGGCTCGCAAATACTTTACACTAGCTAATCTCTATACCTTATATACTTCACAAATAAGGCCAAACTTCGAATACTTCTCCCACATCTGGGGTGCCGCTGCTGATTCTACACTCGCTATCCTGGACTCCATTCAGAAGAGAGCTATACGTCTCATCGGTGACCCTATCCCCACCCAAAGGCTGCCATCCCTTGCCCAGCGACGTGTCGTTGGTGACTTCTCTCTCTCCCTTTTATAGATATCTGCACGGGCACTGCTCAGAGGAGTTTTCTTCCATAGTTCCTCCACCTGCTGCCCCCAACAGATCTACCAGGGGAACAGAGCGAATGCACCCTTTTACTGTCCAGGCCACCAGACATAGAACATCTTGCTATCCCCTCGCTTTTGTCCCGAGGACTTCCAAGTTATGGAATTCCTTGCCGGTACATGTTTTTCCTTCTCCTCCGAACCTCCAAACCTTCAAGTCCAGAATTAACACGGTACACGGTACGATAGTATTTAGGCTGTAAGCCCTCGTGGCGTGTTGTTGAAATATATATAAAAAAAGTTTGACCAAAAATAGATTATGACATTTTTTAAGTTCACTTGAAAGTACTTTCTGTCTTTCGGTTTCATCAGTTAATGAAGGCGGTAAACTGTTTTTAATAGAAAGTGGCTGCCATTGTGAAATGACTGGGTTAAACAAAAAATCATTTGTATTTAGGACCATCACATAACACACTCAATAAAAGAATTTGCTAAACTTTTAACAACGCGATACTTTTGATTTTGATCTGGCTAATTTTCTAATTACTTTGTTTCGCGTTTTTAAGGATAATATTATATTCAAAACAAAGTCACTACCTTAAAGGTTTTGAAAGAGAGAGTTTTGAGACAGGTCGATTTTATTTTCTATGTGAAAAGTTGTATGGGGTCTCAAGATCAACCGTCTTGCGAGGTTTGCTTTAATCTCTTAAATAGTATTTGGAGGGAAGGAGCTGAGCTCACTGGCCATTTATTTTAGAGCTCGTTCAATTTCTTATAGAACAGATTTTTTTAAATCTTGCATAAACAATTTTCGAAAAATTACTCTCAAACCTCAAGAGGTAGTATAAATCACCTGCCTGAAGCCGCATTTACTACCAGGGAGAAGAAGTTACGCCGGCGGGATCTAAGATGGTAATTCGGGAGTGACATATTTGCAATTCAATTTAGTTACGTCAAAATTATTATTCGCTGGTTATCTAACATGATGCGAAAAAATTATTTATATTTCTAAGGCAATAAAAAATAAATGTTCCTTAAACCGAGCTCAGCCATGATTATAGTCCTTTGTTTGTACTCTCTCTTTGACAGAACATATATAAATATAAGTTATAACGGGAGTTCAAAAACCGCGACCGGCAATTAAAATACAATACACAGAAAATTTACTGGGACTTCGTCCCTCTCTTTATCGGTCTTTGCCTAAGACATAGTATAAAAGGTGATGTGTAGTTGTAAGTAGTTTAGCATTTTTCATCCTCTGATGACGCTAACTTTGTTAGTAAAATGATCGTCAGGTCTTTAAAAATATGTGTTGTGGTAATTTGGGTTCTCCAAGTGTGCTTACGACAAAGTTTACTGTAACGTGGCTGAAAAGATTGTGTAGTGTCCAAAGCTATAATAAGGACAGATCTAGCACTTTAACCCCGACACTCTAGCAATATAAACTACTCGTTTTATACTAATACTGTTCCATGTTATTTTAGAGAAGCATTCAGTAACTTTACCTACGTTCGAATATTTTCCACATATTGTGATTAATCTTGGTACAGCGACCTCTTCAATAATAATTATTAATGGTCAGGTCTATGACTTTGTGAAAATACAAAAGCTTTTAGAAAGTTTCATGCTTTATTGTTTTTAAAGTGACATCAGTAACAGTTCAGCCCGTGCTTGTATAGAAGAACTGTCAACTTGACAAAAGTTTGCAATATGGGAGATGATTAATGTGTGTACGTGATGAAAAAAGTTAGATAAATGGCAATTCCAAGATAATAAATCGCTTTAGATATATTTGTTGTCAAGTTTTCCAGTTTAATAATGTTGCCATTGTTAAGTTATTTAAAACAAAGGTAAAAAATATCGATATATCTTACAGGTGTTATCACATAAGAGCGTAAATTAATCCTTTGTAGTGGGTAGCCTTTATATGAATATGCTATTAGATTGGGAGAAAAAGTTAAAAATTACTTAAAATTTTTATTTATCTCAGGTTAAATTATGTTGCTGGTTACTTTATAAAACTTAGCCCCACATAGATTTTTATAACAAAGTTTAACCTTTTCAACCTCAAGTTTAGGATATAACATTTTTAATAATTTCGTTGTGATTGGGCTTAATTTTATGTTCATGTGTAGTATACTAAAAAAAGAAAGTTGTTGCCAGAGGTCACCAGAAAATGCATAAGAAAAAATATACTATTTTGAAGATATATTACTATTTAGTTAATTTTCTAGTTGTGAATAATCAAGAAATGTCG
Source organism: Tillus elongatus (assembly GCA_964006375.1). Lineage (NCBI taxonomy): Eukaryota > Metazoa > Arthropoda > Insecta > Coleoptera > Cleridae > Tillus > Tillus elongatus. The sequence continues at coordinate 141,293,841 of OZ023263.1, read as the reverse complement.
CCTTTTTATTGCGTAGTAGGTAGTAGGTATACTTAATTAAATGCTGTCTATCAGTTTCAAATTAAGTATACTTGTGGTGGACAGTCCAAATAACACTAATAACCGAATAAAGCTCACTGCACTGCTCCTCAAGGTGTAGAAAGCAATTAATAAAAGACAGATAGTAGATTTTCATGTTTCTCACTCCAACGGGGTTGGAGGGAAACAACCGCTTTTCAAAGTGCCATAAGGAGGGTAGCGTTTAACCTTAGTTTTGTTGACAATTAAAAATGTCCTATTGATATTCCAGATACCAGATCTAACTCATTTATCAAGCATTACGTAATGAAACTAAAAATCTCTGGACGTAGGAAGTGCGTTATGGTAGCGGATTTTCTTTTAAATATTTTTAATAGCAAATGTCTTTCTTTGATGAAAGCAGGTATCAAACTTGGTTGCCTATATAGTACAAACAATGAACCATATTTCATCGAAATAAATTTATTGTTTGAAAATATATAAACATTTTTCAAAAGTCTAAATGCAGCAAATGTGTTATGGAAGTGATTCCAGGGGCTAGGCAGGTTTCTGAAAACAGTTTTTTGAAAAGCGTTTGGGAGCTAATCTGCAAATTTACCGAAAAATCGCTACCAAAACGCACTTACTGCGTCCAAATTTTTTCTTATAAACGCATCATATTTCAATAAAAAAATTCAAAAATGCATTTACAAATTTGTTCTACGAAAATTAGCTTAAAAAATTATAGACCGTTAAACCATAAACTTCACCAAACCTACAAATAAATATCCAAAAAGGCACCAACTTCACTAAACTGACAGCCAAAGCATCAAAGAAAGAGTCTATTTGAAATGGATATCTTGTAAATATTTTAGCAAAATAAAGGGCAATGATGGTTGAATCTGAAACTTAAGGGTTTGCAGAACACTCTTCTTGCAACATTTTCTTTTCACAATCGGTATTTGTTTCACATTATTTGCCTAAAAATTGCCAATTTTGACGTTTAAAATTGCGAGTTTGGCGTTTTGAGGAAAACTCCAAAATTTGTTTGTTTAACTACCCATAACTTCGTTGTATTTAAAGCTAGAGACCTAGAGTTTGGTACGTAGTTCACTTTTTACGAACACGCGTACCAAATTTGGTTGCCCTTAATTTGCCATTTACGGAGATATGAATTTTTTTAGAAAGAAAACACAAAATGTTCCAGGAAAACCTGGTCCGATTTTCCTGGATAACGAACTTATCCAAACCACTTGCAAAAGGCAGGTACTCACCAAATTTGATCAGGATCGGTACATTATTTTTTGAGTTATCGGTCGGATATATATATACACACACATATATATATATATATATATATATATATATATATATATATATATATATATATATATATATATATATATATATATATATTGTGACGGCCACTTGGGATGGCCGGGGGTTAATACTAGTTTTCCCTAACCTGGGGAATTTCAGGATGACTTCCTGGACACGGCTTTCCTAGGGGATCATGCTCGAACGCCAGCGTTTATAGAGTTGGTCAGGAAGTAAACGCGCTCCCTCTGGATGCTACCCTTCTCCCAAGTCACTGTGAACGGATACACTAGCACAGGGTAGTTTCTAGTGGAGACAGGGTCCTCCTAAGTCAAGACAAAGTTCCCCGGAACTTCTGGTTATGATCTTTATTAAAGAACTGGAGTTAAATTGTATTTGGGTGGATATTCTGGGAGAATAAATGAAATATCGAGTAAATTAAAATAAAATTCTATTCACTAATTATATACACCAGGACATAACGGGGTCCTGTTACCAGGAAGCCTAGCAATTATGAGCGTCCAGAGGCAGAGGTGATTATTGGGTTTCAAATTAAGGTTACGCGCGGATTGCACGGGGACGTTAAAGCGGCAACGTTTAAGCGGTGCAGGGTGGTGGCAGATAGCGGGTGTTCTCAGGTGGGCATGCAACTTACAGGGTGCGTCGGACACCACATCAAGCTTTGTATGGCACCAGCAAGTATTATCTACGGTCCATCATTCACACGTTCTCACTCGCACGCTCGGGGAACCTTGTTCGGTGCGGAAGAAGACCACCCCCGTTCCCGGATATACGGCCCTCCTGAACGGGGCCGCGGACGTCCCGGGACGCCAGGCGCCGCCTAGCTATTTCAACCCGGACCAGCGCAGTCGCTGCTCTATCCGAATCTACTATGATGGTAAATTAGACCGGATAATCTACCTAGGATTAGTCACTTCGTGATAATATATATATATATATATATATATATATATATATATATATATATATATATATATATATATATATATATATATAACACAGATCTCCTCATTAGCGAATTAAAAAAAATTCGCTAGAAGAAGCAATCGGCTATGAACCATTATATATTTTGTCGTAATCGTCAATAGTTTAGCTAAGTGATATAGGTTGTCGTTTTAGTGTATACGTTATAACTCAGTTTGACGAAATATATAATAAAATAAGTCTTAACCACGCATCAATATTTAATTTATTTTCAAACTGTAATAATATTTATTAGAAACGTTCTAGTTATTTCCGTGTCATATGGTTAAAACTGACTGCTATGGGTATCTAGCGCAAATAACTCTGGTAACTCACGTAAATAGTTTTAATAGTTTGCGTTTTGATAAAAGTAAATAAAAGCAGCAGCAACCGCGGTTGATGCAAGCCAAATTAAAATATTGTTTAGTATTACGGTCTGATCAGCGCATCGTTACTACCCCCGATACTGCTTATCTAGACAGTGAAGGTAAGGACGTTCTCTAACGAGCCAAGGTCCGTTGATCGCTCAAGATTTATCTGGTTGCTTCTAGAGATACATATGTACTTAGGCGACGATATTGAACTTAGTTTGATATTGAACAGCCGGTTTGCAGAAAGTTAACCAGCAAATAGCTAGAGCTAACATAATTTTAAAAATTATGATAAGGAATAATAGAAAGTAAAGGCATACCATTTTCATTCGGAGTAGAATGAAAAATACTTAATCACAGAAAGTTAAAATTTAATATTTCCTCTATAACGCTATTGTTTTCATTGCCTAAAAAGATAATATTCAAAGGCACCATACTATACCAACTGTTCCAATTAAAAAAAAAAGTCTACATTTTCCCCCGGAACGAAAAATCTGTGATAATTGGAAAACCAGTTAAGTGGAAAACAGTCAATAATTCTATGAACAAAAGTAAGGCTACAACTAAAGCATGCCAGCAGCGTGCCGCAGGTTATTACACAAAAGAAAAAAACTTATGGTTGTGGAGAAATGGTAAAACATGCGTTTTGATAAGAATAAGAATTGGTTACTTGCCAACTTTAAAAATGAAAACAAGTTTGTGCATGCATAAAAAACGATAACACCTTATGCTAGTAAGGCGATAAAACCCGTAAAAGTAATGAGTAATATTGTTTTTCAACAGGTTAAAAAAGAGTGATTTAGATAAGTGTAGTTATTTTCCCTGCAACTTGAGGTCGATCGGCAGGTGTGAAAACCTTCTTAGGATTATTGCACTGAGAGGTCAAATGTTTTCTCATTTAACAAATATGAGTTCGACTCAGAAAACGATAATCTTAGAAATAATGGATATGAGAGTTGACATAGCTCTAGCTATGGTATGTTCTGATTGGAGTCTCGTGGAATTATGACGAAAGAGTTATCCAGCAACAAGCATTATGTGTGACTATTATGCAATTAAATGTCCCTATGAAGTTGGTATTAAAAATTGTAAACAGGGTTAGAGCCTAGAAAGTGTAGAGAAAATTATAATATTAACAAAAATATATCGATGAGTGTCAATCTGCTAATCAGCATTTTTATTTTCATGTGAATACGTTTCGGTTTAAGGTAGTACGTTGCCCATTTGTTATTTTTGTTGACTTATGTTATGAATATGATGTATGTATGTCAGTTTTCATATATTATATTTGTACATTATTTGATTAAACACGTTTACGTAGCTCACTTTCTATTCAAAAATCACTAGAAATGCACAACGTGAATAAAACATACATAAATCTTGAAGCATCAAAACCCTCTCCACTAAAAAAACATGTTTGGGGCTGAGTCAAGCCTCAAAGTAATGTTGACTGTTTCCTTTGGTGTTTTAAAAAAATCTTGTAAGCAAAATCATACATCTCACTAAGTGAATATTGAAACCTCTGATGAGCACTGATAAAAAGGTACACGTGGAGAACCCAAATCACCACAATATATATATTTGAAAGACCTGGCGATCGTTTCACCAACCAAGTTAGTTAGGTGAAAAATTGTAAACGTTTGACGACTACAACTGTGTTTACATTCTTTTTCAAACAGACTCTCACTGCTTGTTAACCGGATAGAGGGACCTTCCGGTAAACAAGCAGTCAAAGTTTGTTTGCTTGAACCACCCTTAAGCGTCTAAGTCCGAGTACTTGCACATAATATAAACGCACTTGTAGTCGTCACATATTTAACATTTTTAATATATTTGGTTAGTGAAACGATCGTCAGGTTTTTTATATGCGTTGCGATGATTTGCGTTTTACAATCGAACTTAATATTTATGTGTTTTAATACTCCACCCACTTATCATATTTGACCCCTAGTGATTGCTACCTCTTTGCTAGAGCTGAATGTGCATTAGAAGTGATTTAGGTTGCATCGATAATGAGGTAAATCTAAAAACGATGACGCTACTAAATGAACATACAGAAAACAATTTGTGATACTGTTATGAGTAGTACTTATATAATACTTGTGATACTGTTATGCGTAGTACTTATATGGGCACTTTTTTAAAGGGAATCTTTGTAAAATATGCAAATTAAATAAATATAAAAACTTCTAACATCACTGTAATTTTTTGCATCTAACTTCATAGGTCTTGTTAAAGCCCTTAAAGCAGGACATTTGACATTTTATTAAAACTGTGTAAACCAAAATTGCTGTACTATAAATATATTTTGTATAAGTGCCAGTCGAGACGTGGAGACGTGTACAGACAGTTGCTCACATATTACTTATTTTGTGAAATAGTATATCTGGTGCTCTGAGGTATAGTGGTTTTATAAATAAAGCGAAATAATGCCAAAAAAAATGATGTAGAACCACCGGATAGGGGTCGACCCCCAGGCAGCATTTGTAAAAATAAGGGGATTAATAATATGGACGTTGTAATTTCAAGCGATGACGAAATGGAAGATGTGAATACTATTAGTATGAAGGATAACGTAAGTAGCATATCTAGCGCCAGGAAAGAGGTGAGTGAAAAAGCGGATTATTTAAAGCATTCAGATATATCAAAAATATAGTTAATAATGTAAACACAGGCAGTAAAGTAAAGGAAACCGATAACAAAGTTTATGTGAAGAAAAGAGAAAAGAAACTTATCAGAACATATGATAGTTATCATTCAGGATCATACATTGTATATCTAGTAAGTAAAAATCCAAGCGATAATATAGGAAGAGCCCACAGAATAAGTACAGCAAGAATAATTTTTAACTGTTCATCGGATGTTAAAAATAACGTAATTGGTATTTCTAGTATAGGAAGAAGTAAATTAAAAATAGTTTTATCAACTATGCAGAGTGCTTATGTTCTAATAAATTCCGAAAACTTTGATAAACACAATTTGGAGGCATTTATTCCCCAGTTTCTGACACGTAGACAATGAGTTACAAGACAGGTCGACATTGACATTGTGGAAAAGGATCTGATAAACCAGATTATTCCGACAATGGGCAATATTTTTGAAGTACTTAATGTAGTTAGATTGAAGCGTGGGGTATTTAAAGAAAATCGTGTGGAATATATTAAAACGTCTTCCGTGTTAATTGAATTTAAAGGATGCACGTTTCCTTCAGAAGTGGAAATCGAAAAAATTAAATTCAATGTTGAGCCTTATATACAGCGTACTATTCAGTGTCTAAAGTGCTTACGATATGGACACATTAGCTCCCTACGTAAGGCGCAGGAGAGGTGAAAATTTTGCGGAGAGAACCATAGCAGTGAAGTATGCTCTCGAAAGAGCAACCCCATTTGTATTTTATGTATAGGACCTCACCCAGCTACAGAACGCAATACTTGCTCAGATTTCGAGAGACAAAAAGATATTAAATACCTTATGAGTGTAGAAAATATATCCTATAGGCAAGCTCTTGAACGACACTCAAAAAGCTATGCATCTGCTTCGAAAACTCCGATCTCACAATCCCAACAGCAGATTCCTAAATTTGACAACGGTAATTTTCCACCTATAATGCCAACTTTATTTTCAACAAACTATATTGTTCAAGAACAGCCTATCAACTCAGGCTTATCAAATACGTCAACACGGTTTACAAAAACACAAACACCTAAACGCAGAAGAACAATGGACTCAACAAGGGACCTTAACCTCGAATCGGCTAGACAACGCATCATAGCAAATGTACAGCTACCAAAACAAGGTGGCATAACCAACCACTTTAATCCCTTATACACACAGCCTCCAAAGGGCCCAAATAAGTTAAATGAAACTGCCGATAATATAGTATGCTTGGTAATAGATATTTTGAAACAGTCTGATATACAAATAACAAACAGTCAGACAACGCGCGTCATCAAAAGTAGTGTATTCTTTCAAAACAGTAACATTCACTCTCAAATTAATCTAATGGAATGCTAGATCGATCAAATCAAATAAGGGTCATCTTGAAAAATATCTGTTTGACAGCAAAATGGACATCGCAATTATAAGTGAAACGTGGCTTAATAATAATAATTTCATTAAACTTAGTGGATATAATTTATTTCGACAAGATAGACACGATGGCTATGGCGATGTTGCCATACTTCTAAAAAATAAATTATCTGCTTCCCTAGTGAGCGAATTCTCTAAACCTGGTTGCATGATGTGTATAGCAGTAACTATAACATTAAACAAACGACAGAAAATTAACATATGCTCTATTTACATTCGTTCAAATAGTAGGGTGACAAGTAATAATTGGAAAGCATTCTTTGATAGTTTAAGAAAACCGTTTCTTATAGCGGGTGACGCGAACTGTCATCATGCTGCTTGGGGATATTCAAAGATTTATTTCGGGGGAAGAGAGCTGCTCACAGCAGTTGACAATAATCAATTAACTTTTTTAAATACAGGGACCGCAACATTAATGAAAAGAAATCAGACTGAGGCTGCATCAGCGGTAAACCTTTCGATCTGTTCATCGGATATTTCACATAGGTTTACTGGTTTGGTGAAAAGGAAACGCTAGGGTCAGATCATTACGTTATTCGCTTAGATTATATACTTGATAATTCATGTACAAACAATACATATAGTAGTCCAATGACGTTATATTCAATAACAAAACATGGAATCTAGATAAAGCAGATTGGACGCTGTTATCATCATTGGTGGAATCAGCCTTGGAAACTGACCATATATCATACGATAAACCTATATTAAATATAAATAACGCGACCCAAATCGCAATTCCGGGGAACAGAACAGCGTCTAATAAAAAAAAAACCTTGGTGGGACGATAATTGTAAAACTGCGGTGGAAAACAAGAAATGCTCTCTTGAATTATATAAGCAAAATCCTTCTTACAATAATTTTCTTGAATACCAAAGACGTTCAGCTATAAAGAAAAGAACTATACTAAATAGCAAGAGAGAAACTTGGAAAAGATTTACCTGCATTTAAATAGAAGTACACTCATTAAAGAGATTTGGGCTATGTCTAAAAGACTAAAAAATATTGAGGCAAGCAATATAAAAGCACATCCTGGTTGTGATTGGGCCGACGAATTTCTATAATTATGACAACATTGCTAGTACTGCACATACGTTAAAAAACGAGTTCACAATGTCGGAATTAGAGTCAATGTAGAAATATAAGCGATCTTCACCAGGAGCCTATGGGCATACAATATGAAATTTTAGCGCATTTTCAATATAAGTCCAAACTGCTATTTTTAAAAATCTTAAATAAAATATAGACAACAGAAAACATACCCAACGACTGGAAGATCTATACCATTATCACCTTCCTTAAATTAGATAAAGACCCGCTTCTTATTTCTTAAGAGAAATATCTCTTGCTTCGTGCCTTTTAAAAACTTTGGAGCAAATGATCAAAAACCGACTAGAAGTATGGATAGAAAAAACAATACGCTGCCAAATACTTAGTTTGGATTTCGATGGCGCTGGTCTACTAACGAAAGCTTAGCTAACATAGTACTAGATATCAATAAATCCTTCGCGCTAAGAAAATCCGTAGTTTCCATGTTTATAGATATCAAAGCAGCGTATAATAATGTCAATTTAAAAATATTAGCTGATAAAATTATTAAAATGGGCATTCCACTAAATATCACCAGAAAAGTCATTAAGCTGTACGCAGATAAGCAACTTTACCTGAAATATGGCAACAAATATGCAGTCACAAGACTTACCAATACAGGGTTACGACAGGGCAGTGTTTTAAGCCCGCTACTTTTTACTATATATACCATCGACTTGGAGAGACAGATAAGCGAAGGTTGTCTTCTACAATATGCCGACGACATATGCCTGTATAAACCATTATGTGACATTGAAACAGGAATACAATCAGTAGAAAGAGAGCTTGCAAACATCGAAACTTGGTCTTCTGCTAATGGCCTATCAATTTTGGTAAAAAAAACACAGGTCTCTATTTTTAGTAGAAAACGTATTATACCATCCACCGCCGAAATAAGCAAAACCAAATACACGGTAAAAAACTCCGTAAGATTCCTGGGATTGATTTTAGACAGGAAATTACTCTGGAAGGAACATATCAATGAACTCATCAGTCGAACAGAAAAGGAGGTCAACATATTGAGGTTCATCAATAACACAACTTGGGGGGCAGATGAAAACATGAGCACCATGTTTTATAAATCCTTCGTACGGTCCATCATCGATTATGGCTCTGTTTCATATGCAGATGCAGCTAAAACTCACCCTAGTAAAATATAGTCAATCCAAAATAAATGACTATGACTATGTCTAGGTGCTTTACAAAGCACCCCGATAAATAACATATTAGCAGAAAGCAGAGAAATGCCGATGCATTATAGGAGAGAAAAATTAGCCCTAAAATTCGCATTAAAATTGTTTAACAAAGACAGTCAGCTGATCAATAAGTTACACCAGTGCTTTATATACTTTTCCCTTTTGGCAGAAAAAGAAAACTCTACTACTAGTGGATGTTTACTCAAATATACTTGAAATAGTATATCTAGTGCTCTGAGGTATAGTGGTTTTATAAATAAAGGGAAATAATGCCAAAAAAAGATGATGTAGTACCACCGGATAGGGGTCGACCCCCAGGCAGCAATTGTAAAAATAAGGAAATTAATAATATGGACGTTGTAATTTCTAGCGATGACGAAATGGAAGATGTGAATACTACTAGTATGAAGGATAACGTAAGTAGCATATATAGCGCCAGGAAAGAGGTGAGTGAAAAAGCGGATTATTTAAAGCATTCAGATATATCAAAAATTTTGAATGTAAACAATATAGTTAATAATGTAAACACAGGCAGTAAAGTAAAGGAAACCGATAACAAAGTTTATGTGAAGAAAAGAGAAAAGAAACTCATCAGAACATATGATAGTTATCATTCAGGATCATACATTGTATATCTAGTAAGTAAAAATCCAAGCGATAATATAGGAAGAGCCCACAGAATAAGTACAGCAAGAATAATTTTTAACTGTTCATAAATAACGCGACCCAAATCGCAATTCCGGGGAAGAGAACAGCGTCTAATAAAAAAAAACCTTGGTGGGACGATAATTGTAAAACTGCGGTGGAAAACGAGAAATGCTCTCTTCAATTATACAAGCAAAATCCTTCTTACAATAATTTTCTTGAATACCAAAGACGTTCAGCTATAAAGAAAAGAACTATACTAGCAAGAGAGAAACTTGGAAAAAATTTTGCCTGAATTTAAATAGAAGTACCTATTAAAGAGATTTGGGCTATGTCTAAAAGACTAAAAAATATTGAGGCAAGCAATATAAAAGCACATCCTGGTTGTGATTGGGCCGACGAATTTCTATAATTATGACAACATTGCTAGTACTGCACATACGTTAAAAAACGAGTTCACTGTGTTGGAATTAAAGCCCTGCCTGAAATATAAGCGATCTTCACCAGGAGCCGATGGGCATACAATATGAAATTTTGGCGCATTTTCAATATAAGTCCAAACTGCTATTTTTTTAAATCTTAAATAAAATATAGACAACAGAAAACAAACCCAACGACTGGAAGATCTGTACCATTATCACCTTCCTTAAATTAGATAAAGACCTGCTTCTTATTGACTCATATAGAGAAATATCTCTTGCTTCGTGCCTTTTAAAAACTTTGGAGCAAATGATCAAAAACCGACTAGAAGTGTGGATAGAAAAAACAATACGCTGCCAAATACTTAGTTTGGATTTCGACGGGGTTGGTCTACTAACGAAAGCTTAGCTAACATAGTACTAGATATCAATAAATCCTTCGCGCTAAGAAATTCCGTAGTTTCCATGTTTATAGATATCAAAGCAGCGTATAATAATGTCAATTTAAAAATATTAGCTCATAAAATGATTAAAATGGGCATTCCACTAAATTTCACCAGAAAAGTCATTAAGCTGTACGAAGATAGGCAACTTTACCTGAAATATGGCAACAAATATGCAGTCACAAGACTTACCAATACAGGGTTACGACAGGGCAGTGTTTTAAGCCCGCTACTTTTTACTATCTATACCATCGACTTGGAGAGACAGATAAGCGAAAGCTGTCTTCTACAATATGCCGACGACATATGCCTGTATAAACCATTATGTGACATTGAAACAGGAATACAATCAGTGGAAAGAGAGCTTGCAAACATCGAAGCTTGGTCTTCTGCTAATGGCCTATCAATTTTGGTAAAAAAAAACACAGGTCTCTATTTTTAGTAGAAAACGTATCATACCATCCACCGCCGAAATAAGCAAAACCATATACACGGTAAAAAACTCCGTAAGATTCCTGGGATTAATTTAAGCAGGAAATTACTCTGGAAGGAACATATTAATGAACTCATCAGTCGAACAGAAAAGGGGGTCAACATATTGAGGTTCATCAAAACACAACTTGGGGGGCAGATGCAAACATGAGCATCATGTTTTATAAATCCTTCGTACGGTCCATCATCGATTATGGCTCTGTTTTATACGTAGATGCAGCTAAAACACCCTAGTTAAATATAGTCAATCCAAAATAAATGTCTATGACTATGTCTAGGTGCTTTACAAAGCACCCCGATAAATAACATATTAGCAGAAAGCGGAGAAATGCGGATGCATTATAGGAGAGAAAAATTAGCCCTAAAATTCGCATTAAAATTGTTTAACAAAGACAGTCAGCTGATCAATAAGTTACACCAGTGCTTTATATACTTTTCCCTTTTGGCAGAAAAAGAAAACTAGTGGATGTTTACTTAAATATACTTAACACTAGTAATGATATCTGGCACGACAATATCAATCGAATTTTTAATAATAATTTTCAAGAGTTCCAAGGTTTTGACATACACTACTTGCAGCATTACTCTACACTTCCAAGTGTTGCTCGAAACCAAATGTTTGTATCCGACGTAACTGACAAGCTTGCTCAATCACTTTACATTTTTACCGACGCGTCCAGGAAAGCTTTAAAAGTTAGATGCGCTTACTGGGTGCCTGATCTTGGAATTCAGAAGAAACTCAAGCTTGGTAACAACATCTCAACATTCACAGCTGAACTAATTGCCATCTTGGAACACTTACAGTTCATTAGTCAGCAACCAATACAACATGCAACAATCTTTACAGGCAGCAAAAGTAGCCTGGATAAAATGAAAAAATATATATCCGCGTTCAGCCTGTAATTATATAATCGCAAACATAATTAACACAATTACAAGCATACGAGATGAACGGAAATGTGTGGATTTAGTATGGGTAAAAGCACACGCATGTATAGTTCCCATTGAAAGAGCTGACATGTTGGTCAAGGAGGCTATATACTCTGGCGATGAGAAGAAATATCTGTCCAATTACTGATATTTCTCTACATTCTTACAAAATATAATACTCAAGTGCCATAACGAATATACCCACAACAATAAAGGCAAATATTATAAGAGCTTAAAACCCCCTCCACCCGAAGTTCCGTGGTTTTCTTATGTAAGCGTAAGTAGTACAGTTAAGATTTGCAGATTGATGTTTGGACACTCGTTGGTCCTTTTCCATCTAAACAAAATAAATCTGAAAGATGATCCAAACTGTGAATGTGGCGAGTTTGGAGATACTGAACATTTGATTTTAAATTGTCAAGAGAAAAGAAGCACTACTAATGCCTTCATTGAAATAATTAATGAGCTAAAGACCGTCACGTGTCCCTTTAACTTGACACAATTACTTTATACTAAAAATACAGAAGTCTATACACTGCTTGCTAAACATATAAACAATTTGAAAATTAAAATATAAATCTACAGTAGTAAGGGACTAAGTAAATTATTCGACTTTTATAAGTGTGGATGTGTAATTGTATGTTTGTAAGGATACTGCTCTAATGTAAAAGAAACGATTGGATGAATGGAAAGTAGCTGAACTAATATTTAGGTAAACTTTAGGTGTGTGGACATATGTATGGATACTTTATAACATAGTAATAGTATTGTGATTAAGTATAAGGTCCTACTGTCTGCCTAATTGTTTCCTCAATCTCTCATGGGTCTCTTTGTGTGTCTTTTTAAAGTTACCTAGTCAGACCCCTAAGGGATGAAGCGCGTGTGTCCCTATTTATCCCAATTTAGAATAGTAAGAATATGTGTGTATGCATGTCTATGTAATAAAATATATGTAAGACCTAATTATCTGGCCAAGTTAACCCACTTTAAATAGGAATACTGCTGATGTAACCAACATTAGGAGCGGTGAAGAATGTGAGAATGGCAAATAGCTATAGCCATCTAAAATCGAGAAAAAATCCTTTAGGTATGTAAATTAAAAGTTAACTAAAATTAAAATCAAATTAAAAAGACATTGAAGTTCATAACTAAATATAGGAATATGGTTCGCAAGAATTGAATATGCAGAACAATTAATGTATTCAGGCTTTGTCTTATAATACAATCTTTGAAGTATTTAAATTGCGAAATTTAAATTTATTATACATCACACATTTTAAGGCAAACTACATGTTATGAAATCACAGAAAGACTTTATTATAATGACCGTAATAAGGTTTGTTTGTGTTTCTTAGATATAAACATTTAAGTTTTTGCTTTTAGATTGAAAGTAAGTATGCTTTGAAATTCAAATTAGATTATCTTAACCAACAGGCATTTGAAACGTTACAGCATGAATGAAACATATTTACCATAAGACTAATTAAGTTTGAGAGTTTTGCGAAGAGAAAGTCTTTTCAAATTATCAGATTTGGTATTTACCATTAAAAGGTTTTGCTGTAAGGTTAAACGGCTTTCTACAGCAGCTATTTACCTAAGTTTGTAAGAGTGGCTTACATACATGATTTCTCAATTAATAGGAAAATATTTATTATATGCCATTAGTGTTTTGGGTAACTAAGACCACTTGAGGTTAATTTTTTATACCCGGAAATATATCATATACATACGTAGTGGTATTAAAAGTACTCAACCTACCAATGACAACGCAATAATTTTTTGTTACGAAATTATATTGATTTGACATAATCCCCTCTAAAACTTAACGCTCATAAATAAACTCTAAAACATAGTGCGTTTAAAAGCGTTTACCTATTTTTTTGAGGTTTGTCAATAAATAATAATTCGAGGGTGGGAAAGCCAAAGCATACGGCGAGTATTTAACCCATTAAAAACTTGTTTTATCAATTTTTTACAGTAAAATCAACTATCTATGAGCAGGGGCGTCGTCTTGTAAAAAAGCACACTTTTGGTTAGTTTTCCGGGGCGTTTTTCGACAGTATTTTCACTTAATGCGTTTTATTAATTTTTTTGCAGTAAAATCAACTATCTATGAGCAGGGGCGTCGTTTTGAAAAAATCACACTTTTGGTTAGTTTTCCGGGGCGTTTTTCAAGAGTATTTTCACTTAATGCAGTTAGAAACTTATTATTCTTATTATATACAGTTTTAGATTTTTTCAAAAAGCTATCAAAATCATCTTATCTTTGTCTACGATAACGAAGCAAGAAATTTGATAGCCAACTTTTGAAAATGAAATATTTGGGGTCATGAAGAACCGAAATGCGCTCTGTCTTTTGACTGCTCTGTATTTGGACCATGGTTTATACTGACAGGGAAAATGAAAAAGCTTAGATATCTTTCTCAAAGCTCTAGCATATTTTCTTCGATGTTGTCAAACGAGTGTGCTTACTAGTTAACTATATATCAGTATACCCTCGTATTTAGCTTACGTAACTGCAAAGCTATTACTAGATTTATTCGAACCATTTAATTGTAAAACAGCAGCTTGTAGCTAAATAAAAATATATTGATAACGCTACTTGATTATAAATTCTTATTATTAATGATTTGTGGCACCTCTTAGGTACACTTATATCAGTCTGTCGCACTACGAAATAAGGGCATTTTTTATGCAAAACGTCTTTGAACGTATATCGTGGTTGAACTAAGTTACCCCTGTAACATGTATCACGTATGCTAAATAGTGTTGAGCCAGAACATAACGGAAGTTATAGTAAAAAAGGGAAATGTTCTTTTCTCTAAATCAATTTAGTACCTCATATGAAATGTCTCGTTATGCAATTAACTATATTTAAACCAGTACCTTATATGTATTATATGTGTACAATAGGTCCTATGATTTGATAAGCGTAACAGTTTTTATTATATGGCTCCTTACACATAAACAAAATCTATTATATAAGTCAAAACAATTCCAGCGCATACTATAACCTACTTAGTAACTGTGGCTTTAATGGAAGAGGCTGGTTCTCTCCAAGACTCCACTTAAACGCCACACCGTTGTTCTTTTACTATCAGGTGAAAATGTTAACTAAGGTTTGCCCGTGAAGGCACATAAAACAATTTTCGTGATTGCTGCCCCAAACTGTAGGTTTTTTGATTGACTAACCGAATTAAAGGCTAGATTTATAGATGCGACTTCTGGTGGTTTGGTCAGAACCGTTACGTTATTTTGGAAATCCGAAAAAAGTTCACGTGCCGTTATAGATGCATTGTTTAAAGAGTAATAAATTGGTATTGGGCAGATGTTATTTATCTTCTACGGCCTTCGTCTTTTTCCGTCGCTTCGCCAGTATCGTGATGTCATCTTCACCTACGACACATTACATTTCGCGGCACTCCAATCTTGGCCGCTATCTCTATAAAATCGCTGGACGGAAAACCAAGATAGCCAAGATTGTGTTTAAGCCCGCTTCTCTCTGCTGGGCCAGAAACAAGTATACGATCTAAAACATATATGCTCCTACGTAGTCATTTAGTATGACATCTAGTGGGATAACGATAAAACTCCATACTTATGTCGTTCTTTTACCCATAATCCCGCATAAGCTTTATTAACTCAGCTGAAAATATGATTTGTAGCAGCTACGTACCAGCCTTAAACGTGGTATTAAATAAGTTCATTTTGTAGTTTTGACACTTATTTATTATTATCTCTTATACATATTATGAGGAAAAATGCTGCTTGGAAACCTAGACACAACAAAAACTAGCAAAATAGTCGACAAAAGGGCTGTCAGAGGAGACTGTATCTAAGTACAGAGAGTAGAGTAGAGTATCTACTCTAACACACGGTAAGTAACACATAATTTTTATTTACACGTGAAAACAAATGCATGTCTAAACTAAGGAGGACAAATAATAATCTGTTTTAATCAAGGTATATAAGGAAGGTATATAACAAAATATCTATTTGCATGACCTTATGGAATGCAGAGTAGTAGCTAGGAACCAACCAAATGACTTAGAGCAACAGGTTTGCAAGGCAGCTTTTCTTAGTCTTTATTAATTCACAAATTCCAGGCTACAACGCCTAAATATATTGTTGATATCAGGGAACTTAGCTAAAGTTCCATGTGGTACATATGATTGTCGAAGGTTTGTCTTACAATTTTACAAGCTTATTATCGAAATACACAAACATATTGAGCCCCTCCTGCGTATAACTTCTCTATTTAGTTATAACGAAGGTCACTATCTTAATTTATCTCTAACCGTTAAAATTATATATACCTTACCTATGTATGAAAAAATACCCGCATTTGGAAAATACAGTCAAATATGAATTTTATTTAAAGTTTTTAGACCGTGGCTAAACAAACATGTTCAAAGCCACTTCACAGATAAAAATATCTGATGTGGTCTATACACTCAAATGTCAAATGCCTTAGTCCGTCCTTGTCTAGACGATAGAAACGACCACATTTTAGACAATTGTTGGCCTACCTGTCTAAATGTGTGTTCGTGATTAAAACAGTTTAATTCAGTTTTTTTCACAAATGTCCAATCGCCAACACATTTTTAATAAAGTCGCCCAAACAAAGTATATCGACCAACAGTACCTCCACGAGAGCCTTGGCTACTAGCCTCCCGTTAAAAAACTCATCGCCTTAGTTTTCACATTTTCTTAAACAAATTGTATTATTCAGCACGAAAATTTTGACTTAACCCACTATATGCCAAATGATAATCGTTCATTTAAGAAAATTCGTTAGAATATATGTGGGCTGTTATATCACAATCAGCAAACATTAGTTGAAAAAAATCAATTAGATATTTAGCATGCGACAGTGGCAAATGCAACTGGTTTTAAGATTTTCGTATTAACATTATTATTTCCAGATCGTCAACACGTGTGGAAGTATGGCATCGGCAACAAAAATTTCAATTATCAGCAACTTATGTAGTGAATTTGAAAATAGCTACGTGCAATAAGACAAACTGGAAATTGAGTTTTCGATTTTCTACAAATGTTTTACGTTACTTTTACGTTGCTTCGGTAACGAACTTACTTCAGTGATGAATTGAAGTAAAAGGTCATAATATATGAAAGGCAATTTATGATCTTCTTATATAGATTTTTCAGTGGCCCTTAACTAAGTCATTTCTCAAAGCAGTTGTAAAAAATACTTTCTGTCTGGAAAGCCAAAAACCCAATTATGTATAGGTTTTTAAAGCCAAATTCTGATAGGATTATTGCCTTCGTTTTTATTAGCATTATTATGATCGGTGGATATACATCAAAGGAAAGGAAGCTAAATAATATTTTTATTTGACCACGTCTACTTGAAGCTCAAATAAAATCCACGATAAAGTTGGATCTGCATTAGCCTCTTACCAACATACATTTGATGACGTGGAAGCAATGTTTGTATGTGGTTTGAATATGTAGAATCCAGTGCTTTGTTTTTTTAATATAATCCCTAGAAATCCCAATTGAAGTGTAATTTTTTTCATATAAGAGATAATGTGCGCCGAAGTATACTATTTTAAATGACGCTTCCATATAGATTTACATTTCCAAGAATATGGACGTCGTTGTTTACGTTGAGAAATATCAGTCAATACATATAATATGTTTGGATTAAATCATTGAAGGAGATTGTTAAATATATCTCTTATTTTTGTTCTGAATGAAACAAATTCCCATATTCGACGTAACTTATCCTATTTTTCTGTAACAAAATCTAAATTAAATCTAAGCATTTGCAAAAAGTCAACTACCTGCATAAGCACTGGAAATAAAGAGAATAATTAAAAAAAAGTTGAAAGTAAATATAAAAGTAGCACTATGTGAAAACTGGAACCTGTGATAAGCACTAATAAGTACACTTGGAGAACACCCAAATCACCACAACACATATTTCAGAGACCTTACGATCGTTTCGTTGACCAGGTCAACATCTTCAGAGGAAGAAAAATTCTATGTCGATGATATTTTTGCAGTGTTTGACACAAATACATGTAAGGTAGAAGAATTTACTGAAAAACTAAATAGTCAATTTGATTCAATAAAATTTACCCACGAAATAGAAATTAACAATAAACTTTCGTTCCTAGATGCACTAGTTATTAAAAATAAAAATAAAGGCTCGCTTGAATTTGATGTCTATAGGAAGGAAACGGCTACTATTAATTATATTCCTAATGACTCACATCATACGTTTGCACAAAAAACCCCTAGTTTCAATTTCTTAGTAAATAGATTGATAAATTTTCCGTTGAGTAAAAATAGATTTAATACAGAATTAAAATACATAAAACATGTGGCGAGATATAACGGTTACTCGGATGGTTTAATAGATAAATTAGTTAACAAACACAGAACAAAGAAGTTGATATCTGAATGTACGACATTTAAGAATGATAAAATCGAGAAAAAATTTGTATGTTTACCTTATGAACCACGAATCACAAAGGGTTTGGAAAGTATTTTTAAGAAAGCCGATTTACATTTGACGTTTTCGACGAAAAGTAATTTAAACAATTTGTTGGGTAATACGAAAGACAAAGACAAAGTCACTGAAATGTCCGGAATTTATGAGATTAGTTGCAAAGATTGTGATCTTAAATACGTGGGCCAAACTAGGAGAAACATAGCCACCAGATTTCGTGAATATCTCGCACAGTTACGATATGGTACGGTAGACAAATCTTGTGTGGCACAACATATATGGGATAATAACCACATTGACAAAGAAAATTTGAAACTTGTCAAAAATGTCAGACATCAAACTATGCTTGATTCATTAGAAAGTATTTTTATATTAAGGTCTATTAAGAACAAAACTTCATTAAATCGTGCGGCACCTGTAATTTCTAGCCCATTGTTTGCTCTTTGCATTTGACCGCTTAAATACTCATAACTAGTCTGGTAGAATAATAAATTATTGTCAATAACTCGACCGGTTTATACATATACTAATCACTATGTTTGTCTTGATTTAAATACCTGTTCGGTTTTTGTATCTATGTAGTCAATATAAATATTTTCACGTAGAATTAAAATCAATATATAGTTTTTGTGTAGTATTTTAGTTGAACTATTTTTCCTTTGTTAAAGGTAACACGGTGAGACAGACATCTGGGTTTTGGTTTTTTTTTTTTTTAAAAAGAGATGATTTCAGTTTATGTTGTTTATCTCACCAGATGTCTTTTATCGGCATAAACCAATATCCATATAGTAAATTTATAGATCGAAAGGAAACGTGCTGTTTCTTTAAAGAACGCCAGTCCTTTTTAAACCTAAATTAGATAAGGGTCATAAATTTGTCGACCAAAAGATTAAAGCAGGTCTCCGACCTGTTTCACTGCGCAATACACAAACGATCGTTCTTGGACGACAACTTTCCTTCGGACTAGTTCGTTTTCTTTGACGCGATATAAATATACGGGATCTAGTTTTTTATGTTAGAATTTTTCTTCCTCTGAAGATGTTGACTTGGTCAACGAAACGATCGTAAGGTCTCTGAAATATGTGTTGTGGTGATTTGGGTGTTCTCCAAGTGTACTTATAAAAGTAGCAGCCGTGAATTCTTTTGCTACCGTTGTCTAAAAGAAGCTATTTATAGTTTTTAGTAAGTTAAGTTTCTAAAAATTTGTTTCGTAGAAGTGACTCGTTTAACTATATAAAAGTGAAAAAGTAAATAGAGGAGGATAGAAAATCATGTAAATAATAGTTATAAATAGTGAATATTTACTAGGCATCGTGTTACATTAGTTGTATTTATATAGATATGTATATAGGTGCTTAATGGCCTATACAGAAACTATGTAAATTAATTTTAGCTAACCTAATGTATATCCTATTGTTTTCTCCACCTGTCCGTGGCTTAGTCTTGTTTTGTCTATTAGCCTTGAATAGCCCTTGGCGATAGTGTCCTCGTTTTATTGCACAAAAAAAACCTATGTAAAATTAAAGAAATATTATAAAAAACTCTTCCTTAATAAGATATTAATATACATATTTAATAGCTAATAACAAAATATGTCAATTTTTATTTACAATATATTTGTGTACTATCAGTTTGTAAAGCTATGGTAAAATAGGAGGCTTTGCGAAAGTTATTAAGGCACAAAAGTAAATCTTTTGATTGTATCCGTGAAACCAAAAATACAAAAATCTTCAAGTCTGTGACCAATGGACTTAAGCTTCCAAGGTCATCCCAAACACGCGCGCACACGCACATGAACTTCAGTAGGGCTGGCATAAAGTTAATATACATAATAAAGCTCTTTTCGTAGCTTGTATGGTTGTACTAATTTTAAGTAGATATCTATATAACTCCCTTCATTTGTCAATTTTTTTTGAATGCCATGTTTTTTAAAAGTAAAATAAAAAATTGTTCAATACATCAAAAACGGCAGAACGTGTGTATGAAGTTTGCTTGTGAGGGGGACAACTTTTGGCGCAAAAAGTATAGCCCAAATTACACACTCCCCTAAGCGGGGGTGTCATCGCTCGAATTTTTTCAAATGGGAATAGGGATCACGTGATAGCTCGTTAGAAAGAGCTTTTGTTTCCCTACACACTGATTTTTTATTTTTGAAATTCGGCCTTTTGGTTTAGAAATTATGGATATTTTAAATATCACTAATGTATTTCCCGAGAAATTCTTAATGCTTGAGTTGGGCCTCATCAGCGTCCATTACAAGATAAAAATGTTGTTAAAGGTTTGCGTAGGTACCAAAAATTTACATTTAGTTGCTCCAAAAATCCCCAGCAAAATATGTCTTGTGATAATGCATTCTTGGAGGAGGGTAAAGTTCGAGCTATATTTTTGCGACAAAAGTTGTCCCCGTCACTAGCAAACTTGACGTGTTTCAGTTTTTTTCGGCAAAATCTATTCCAGGCAATTGACCAGTTATGGCTACCAGCTCGTTTTCATTGGGCTAATATATATATATATATATATATATATATATATATATATATATATATATATATATATATATATATATATATATATATATATATATATATATATATATATATATATATATATATATATATATATATATATATATATATATATATATATATATATATATATATATATATATATATATGTGTGTGTGTGTGTGTGTGTGTGTGTGTGTGTGTGTGTGTGTGTGTGTGTGTGTGTGTGTGTGTGTGTGTGTGTGTGTGTGTGTGTGTGTGTGTGTGTGTGTGTGTGTGTGTGTGTGTGTGTGTGTGTGTGTGTGTGTGTGTGTGTGTGTAAATAAGTTCGCGTTCCGAGGCGTTTTGAGAGGTTTAAAAAATATGAAAGACAAAAACTGCCTACTCTTAAAAGTGGTGGTTAAGGTTGATTGAGTACCAAGTAAATGTGAAAAAAGAAAGTCTAAAAATTTAATCTGCCTACGCCTTAGAGAGTTGGATTGGAATAGGTTAGGTCGTTGTAGTTCACTTCCTGAGCCTAACTGAGGCACTGCAGATTACTTCGCGAGTGTCATCACACACTGCTTGAGCACAATCTAATTTCCGGATTTTGTTTTCTACTAGCATCCGTGTTTTTTTCCATTTTTATCAAACTAATTATAATGTTACTTCACCAACCTACCTCTGCATATACTGGTAACTAGGTGGTCACCAAACCAGTGTTCGACATAAAGTACTTACCACACATGCTGTCGCAGTGGACAAGAAGTAGTACTGGAATCCACCATTTAACAATAAATGGGTCGCAAATTGAGACCCAGGAAGTGAAATACAACG
The DNA here is from genome assembly GCA_964006375.1 of Tillus elongatus. Lineage (NCBI taxonomy): Eukaryota > Metazoa > Arthropoda > Insecta > Coleoptera > Cleridae > Tillus > Tillus elongatus. Next base: position 141,272,071 of record OZ023263.1, on the reverse strand, counting down.
ACCTAACCTATTTTAATCCACCTCTCTAAGGCGTAGGCAGATTAAATCTGTAGAGCTATATTAATAACAAAAAATATTGGGCGTCAACATGTGTTTACATTTCAAGACTATAAATGTGTTATTTACACAAAAATTAATATCCTAAGCAGATAGAGATAGAGACCTACCATTATGACAAAACTCGTTTTTTGCAAATGTCGCGGAAAAAAGCTTTCATCGAAAAAATATCAATTTACACAATTCAATCAGAACCAGACATTGACCTTTTTCACTATATTTATCACAGAAGGCCCTTATGTTTTGAGTTAAATATATTCTTTGCAAATAACTCTAATAAAATGTATCAGTCAATTTACAACAGTCGCTCAGAAAAAAAATGTGCTTTTGTGTGGTTGCAAAATTTGTTATTTTGTTTATAAAATAAGCTGCTGTTCCTATATGAGAAGTGAACGCTTTAATCTCAAATGAGCAAATACATTTAAAATAATCTAATGACTTATACATTTCACCGGCTTGTGTAGCTTGTGACAACCTTAATAGGATTGTCTAACAATGTTTAGGGTACTCAAATCCGTGAGTTCTCCTCAAATGTTATCTCAATCAACAAGATATTAATAATACATTCAGTGTTCACTCGTAAGCATTCAGTTTAGCATTTAACTAACCAAATTTTACAATAAAGTTTCCACACAAATGTCAACTGTAAATCCTCTTGAATACCTCAGAGGGGAATTTGGTGATTTATACAAGACATTCTAACTTCGACCGCAAATGAGGTGCAGAGTAGAAACTTTGGTGTTCAGCCCAGGGATTATGCCTTATCTTCATATTAAAGACACCTTATGTTGCCAGTTGGTTGTTGACCCAAGGGTTATACAATTATAGATTAACGGTTAAATAAATCGCTTGCAGGCAGTTTATTCGCCCTTTCTAATCACGAACATTGCAAAATGTAAATCCGTTTGCGCAGTTATATCAAGTGATACACTACATAAAGACAAATGTTGTAGGTTATAAACAAGGTGACATAGTTTTGCCTAATAACCAGACCGTTAGTATTTTTTAAGTAATTATTTAAGCATTTGTTTTTATCTAATTTTACAGTGTATCTCATAAATAAGCCATTTATTCTTGTACTTGCAATAAGCATAATCTTGATTCTGGGTTTGCTTAAAAAGCATTGCTGAATCTTTCTTTTGAAATGTCAACTTCAATAATTTGAACATACTCTCTTATCTTCCATACCTACTTCATCACTCACAAATGCAAAATGCTTTTCCAGTCTATGATTACCTTATTTCACACCCACTTCCAATAATATTCTATGAAAAAACTAGGTTTTTTAGCACCAAAATTTTGCCGCTATCTGACTTTAGAGAAAATGTATTACATTTGGCTGCTTTTTACATTTATTGTGTGCATCTGTCTTCTCAATAATAAGGGATATCCGATTTAATCTCGATTATAATCACTTGGGGCACTGGCGCAACCTAACTTTATCTCCGATACCTAAAGTAACACCTTAAGGAATCTCAGCATCTAAAAGTCATGTATATTTTCACTGTCAATGTCAAAATTATCATATAATTTGTACACGATCTGCGCCCATTTTAAAAATAAAATTGAGTAGAAGACAATTCTGAAAACTAATATTACCACTGGAAGTGAGAAGACGACATTTTTCTAGTGGTTTTCAAATTACTCCCTCTCTGTCAAATTGATTTGGCCATTGGGATAGCACAACAATTTCACTACACCCAAACTAAGTTGAGGTTACTTTGGTTACACTTATAGAAAATTCTTTTTAAAATTGGCCAGGTATAATCAGCATAAAGCCCTTGAAACTTATGTCCACCCTCTGTTTTAGAAAATCTGTCTCTCGATATAGATATATATATATATATATATATATATATATATATATATATATATATATATATATATATATATATATATATATATATAGTGTTTAAGGACACGTGACACGTAGTAAGGCAATTAAACACGATACTCATAAAAATGACTTTACGGTTGATGTTCAGTAACAAGTAAAATGAAAATCGGATGAATAAAACCCGGTATTGCAAAGAATACTCCTGTATCAATTAAAATATTAAATTCAGTAAACCATGCAAGGAAACTGTTCACATTAATTTAATCAACCAGAGGTGTAAATTTGTACATAGGTAGAAAATAAATGTAAGATTATGTGAATGATACAAGACCGAATCACGGTTTATAAATTATAATTACATGACCAAATTTTGTTTTGAATAAAGGAAATATATTTCAAAATGAAACATTTCCAAAGCTAAATTAACAATAAAACTGCCTAAGTTAATTGATACATGTAGTGGCATTGAAATTTGAAATAAAGCGTTTTCAATGAATTTAGGCATTCTAATCAATAATAAATCCCAATATGTCAAAATTTCAAACTCACCGCCTATATATATATATATATATATATATATATATATATATATATATATATATATATATATATATATATATATATATATATATATATACATTTTAATTATTTAAACACTCGAACCACATTTTCGGGGAAGAAGCAGGAAGCATTTGATTAACCTTTCTAAATGGGAGATTTTAATTGCTACATGATTGGTTGAAAAACCAATCAAATTAAGTATTAAGATTAAAAAAATAGGCGCATCTTGTCAAACTCTGGTAGAAGGAGTAACACGAATTTTATTACTTTGATGAGATCGGTGGAATTAAATCTAAAATAGTGAATTTTCATAGAAACGATCTGGCACCAAATATTTTTATAACTTTTTTCTTCTAACATAGAAATCTAAATTTTGATGTATAGTTTACTTTTTATATCGTAAACCTAGTTTTTAATTTTTTGAGATAAAATTTTTTTCGAAAGAAAATTTAAAATTTTCCCGGAAAACCTAGTCCGATTTTCCTGGCTAACGAACTTATCCAAGTATTTTAAAAAGGAAGGTACATACCAAATTTTATCAATATATATATATATATATATATATATATATATATATATATATATATATATATATATATATATATATATATATATCTTTTGGAATGTTGCACTGCACTGTAATCACTTTTAAATATACACTTTATTTGTTTGCTGTACTTTTTGTGATTGTTTATTGGTTTGCGTGGACTGCAGTTTCGAACCGTCCCGGTTCATCATCAGCACGCTACTGACTGTGATCGGTACTGTATGGTCTACGTCTGAGATTGTACGTGGCGCCTGCGCGTTGAGTTTCTACTGGTCGGTTTACTGTTCTTTGATTAGTTGTTTCTTCGGACTGTGTCGTGTGTATCGGTCTCCAGTGTTGATCACTGTGGTTTGATAATTGTTCTATTGTATGGCCTTTATTAAATTTTGTTTAAGTGTTTGTACTTGGATTTGTTCTGGCATTAACTGTTTCTTATTGTTTGTTTTGTTGAATGTAGTATTGTTCCCATATTTGCATTTTTTGGTGGTCTTTAATATGTTTCATTAGTTGTAATTGGGTGATATCTAGTTTTTGGTATTTTGTGTTGTGAATACTTGTAGCTACGTTTGATTTGTAGCTAGGTATGTGGATTTTATCTAATGCTGTTATATGTTCCTTGAATGTTGTTTCTATTGATTTTTTTTGTGATTCCTATATATTTTTTATTGCATGTGTTACATTCTATTTGATATATTCCGTTTAATTCATGTGGGTTGTGTTCTTGTTTTTTATTCATTCCGTTCATTATTTTGTAAGAAAATAACAAACAAAACAAATAAAAAATCACAAGAAGCACAGCAAAGAAACAAAGTGTACATCCACAAGTGACCACAGTGCAGTGCAACATTCCAAAAGATATATACACATACACACACACAGATATATATATATATATATATATATATATATATATATATATATATATATGTATATATATATATATATATATATATATATATATATATATATATATATATATATATATATATATATATATATATATATATATATATATATATATATATATATATATATATATATATATATATATATATATATATATATATAGCCGAAGAAATGGTCCGATAATTCTGTGCCCTAAAACCCCGCACCACACGTTAACACTCCACCTGTTTCGGTGATCTACTTTGCGCATCCAATGAGGATTTGTTTGTGACCAATAATGCAAATTGTATAAATTAATACTGCCACAACTATTAAATCTAGCCTCAGCAGTCGAGAAAACCAGGGAAAGGATTTGAGGATTCTCGTCACACATCTTATGGTATTGTCTACATTCTTTACCGGACGCCTTCTGATAGGAACTGAAATGGGTCGTACACTTCCTGTTCGCCTTAAACATATTGAGTAGAGAGATAATGTATGTTCTGGAACGAGCGGCGGCTCCAAGGTCAAGGCCCGCGACACTTTCGAGATTAAGGCCAGTGGCATTTTCAAGGTCAAGGCCAGTGGTACGTTCAAGGTAACAAATATCAAGGAGAGATTTTTAAGTATTTGCTCTATGGTAGTGAATTAAGATGTTTATAACAAAAAAAAAGGGTTATTAGAATAACATCGTTCAAACACATCAAAATATGTATTCAACATTCAGCAATGAGTTTATTTTGATTTTACTGGCATTTGTCTACTAACACCTGCTATAATTTTTTAAATATGCAGTAGCAAATGCACACCTTATTATCAGAAAAGTTTATAAAACCAAAGATAGAAATTTTATTGGATGTTAAAAAAGTCCGATGCAGCAAGTGCGTTATGGAAGCGATTTTTTAGTAAAAAATGCTGTTGTTAATTATAGTGATATAACAATGCGGCAATGTTTAAGTACATTTAATAATACCTGTATGACATTCGTCAATAAAAAATACATTAGACACTAAAAGTCTGAATGCAGCAAGTGTGTTATGGAAGCGAATTTTTTCATACAATGCTAGAATACATAGCATAAACAATGTAGCGATTTTTAAGTATTTGCGCTATGGTACTGAATTTTTATTAAGGTGTTTATAACAAAAAAATTGTTATTAGTTAGAATATCGAATGAGTTTATTTTGATTTTGCTGGCAATTTTCTACTAATACCTGCTATAATTTTTGAATATGCAGTAGCAAATGCACACTTCATTATCAGTAAAGTTTATAAAACCCAAGATAAAATATCTATTGGATGTTAAAAAAGTCCGGATGCAGCAAGTGCGTTATGGAAGCGATTTTTTCATTAAAACATTTTTTGTTAATTATAGTGATATAACAATACGGCAACTTTTAAGTACTTGTGAATTTTCATTAAACATTTATTTCACTTTCAAAAATATATGTCAATATAATGCCTATACAATATTCCTCTAAAAAATTGATTAGACACCACATTTAAAAGTCTAAGCGCAGCAAGTGCGTTGTGGAATCGATTTTTTTCATAGAATCCTTTCTTTTGTCTTATGATAGAATATATAGCATAAACAATGTAATGCTTGTTAAGTATTTGCGCTAGATGTTAAAAAGTCCGGACGCAGCAAACGCGCTATGGTAGTTATCCAAAGTTCTATGAATTTTATGATTGAATACATTAAAAAAATATATTTGCTTATTAAATAATATATATATATATATATATATATATATATATATATATATATATATATATATATATATATATATATATATATATATATATATATGTGTGTGTGTGTGTGTGTGTGTGTGTGTGTGTGTGTGTGTGTGTGTGGGTGTGGGTGATTCGTAAACTATATTTTTTTATTTCTATAAAAGTAAACTAGCGCCATTTACAAAAAAAAAATAGATTAAGCAGCCTATGTTTAATAACGCATCAGTATTCCTTTTCCACCTCATTTTTTATACAAAATTATATGTAACTAGCACCGAATCATTAAACCTGAATATTTACTGTATGTATATGCTATAACTAAACACATTTTACAAAATATTTGCAAGTTGTATTGGAAGAAAAAAAATGTAATGCATCATTTATGTATTCTATAACTCCAGACTTGTATATAATGAATGTTAGTTAGCCTTAAAGCCAAATGAATAACATGCCATTACTGGATGATATGGAATGCCTGCTGAAAATTGCATTAATTTAGCCAGCACATCTTCTCCGCAGGCAGTGACACTTTCAGCAAGTGTAAGAGCAGACATGTCACCCGCGGAAAACATGGAGGTTCCCACTCCCACTGAAGATGGCCAATCATTTTTAGCGGGAGTGAGAGTCGACATAGACTTGGGGGCTTTTATGTTGGTTGTTGATAATGATATGATGCTATGTTGTCTAACAGGGCTAATCCTTTGTAGGCTTATATTGCTGGTGACTATGATGCTTACTTGGCTAGCATGCCCATAGCTGTGGAGGCTTGCATTGCTGATGCATCATCACCGCAACCTACATATATTACGGAGACAATCCAGCGGCTCCTAAATTTGGCAGATATGTTGTCTCCACGGTAAATAAAAGGCGGTGACGGTACGGTCGGGTCTACATCAAACAGTGAAATTTTTTTAAATGTGTACATTTAATTATAGCGGTAAGTTTTTTTTAAACTTTTTTGGTTACTGTTTAAGAAAGTGTATTTTCTAACTTTTTTGAATATCGTAAATTTGGAAAAAGCGTTTTTAAATTTTTTTCTAGCTTATTACATTATAATTTGAATGTGGAAAAAATATAATAGAATTTTTCTAGATTTTGCATTAGAGTTCAAAAATGTGGGGGAAGGGTCACGAGGGGGATAGATAAAGCAAAAAAAAGTTTTGTACAGAAATAATGATGCTTCAGAGGTCTTTTTTATTTCCGAATTAAAATGCGCTTTAAGAGATATTTATTATTTAAAACAGATAACTAAAAAATCCTCTAACACGTCACGTACCAAAAAAAATTGGTGAAGCGATTGCTTTATTTGCGAAATGTCATTTATAGATTCAGATGTAAAAGTAAGGGATCACTGTCAGTTAATGGGAAACTTTAATTTTAAAACCCCTTTGCAAATACCATTTTTCCATAATTTGAAAAAAATTATAATGTACAGGTTTTTTGTAAAACAACTTGCTTTTAATCAAGAAGTGACTGTAGTTCCTCAAACATTTGTAAAATAGCTTAAGATTTCGGAAGAAAGCGTATTTTTTTAAATTTTTTATTTAATTTAAAAAAATCAAAGTTTTTTATACACCCAAAAAAAATGATTTTTTTTGTTAATCATAAAATGTGTTTCTATAATAAAGCTTGTTTCTATTTCAGAAAGAAGATAGCGAGCGCTATTACACAACTCCAAGTGGTGCTGCCGGGTAATTCGAAGATATAATCAAAAGAAGTATTTAGTGAGCGATTTCGTTGAATTCAGAATCACTTTATAATAATAATAATATTTATTTGTCCAAAAACACAAAATACAGAAAATATGCAATAGTAGCATTTTACAGGAACGATAAATTATTCATGCACTATAAATCAAATTAGGTTTGTGTGTGCACATAATTAATAAAATAAATATATTAAATAAAAAACAGAAAAAAGTAGAGTTAACTAAATTAGGATAATAAAAAGCTATATACAAATCATGAACTTAGAGTAGTTTTTCTCCTTTATACAACCTTATTTACACAAATAATCACCTATAAGTATCTTTACAAAAAGCGGAGTTTACAATATTGCAAAAAGCATTACACAAGTAATTGATATTTAGAGCTGATCAAAATATCCACCCAAGTTTACAACCTAATAAAACAATGCTCCATGAATTTACCTCTATTTGTAAGAAACCAACCTTTTAACCATTTGTTTGAATAATGTTTTCCAGTTATACAAAACTTCGACCTAAGCCAGTTTAGTATTTAGAGCCTGGAAATGAAATGTGACGCTGTCCAAATGTAAAATATTGAAAGGGGACAATTACCTTATCGTTAGAGATACCACGGGTCATTTTATGATGGTTCAGTCTTCGTTTAAAGCTATCCCTAGAAATTCATGAACTTAAGTACCGACAAAGCAAACAATTCTTTTATTTCGAGAACGTCACTATGTTTATAGACCAGCTCCGAAGGGTACAATATGTCTTTGTTAAGCATAATTTTTATTATCCATTTCTGTGTCGAATTAGGTTTAGTAAAATTTGTTTTATATGCCGCCCTCCAAATAACAATAACATAATTTAAAATAGATTATACAGTGGCCTGATAAAATATTTGTATCCATTTCCATTCAAGTATATATTTAAGTTGTGAGAAGTTTTACGAATACTGTTGTTAATATAATTTATATGGATATCCCACTTAAATAGTTGATCGATATGAACACCTAGATATTTTATACTTTCACACTTATCGATGCTATCCAAGTGACCTGTGTTATTGTAACTTTTAAATTTAATTTTATTAATATTCGGCAGCAGTTTTTTCAAAGGTCAAAAAATTAGTTTTATATAAATTGAGTAAAAGTGGATTCTAGTCTAACCATGATTTGATTTTTGAAAGCCCTCAGGATACAGCTCCCAGTACTTGGTCCCATGAATTTTGAGAGAAAATTACCGCGGCATCATCCGCATAGCATACCATCTCTCCTCCCGTGTCTACATTCATTAGTTCATTAATGTAGATCCGGAACAGAATGGGGCCTAAAACTGTTCCTTGGAGTCAAAAAATTAGTTTTATATAAATTGAGTAAAAGTGGATTCGAGTCTAACCATGATTTGATTTTTGAAAGCCCTCAGGATACAGCTCCCAGTACTTGGTTCCATGAATTTTGAGAGAAAATTACCGCGGCATCATCCGCATAGCATACCATCTCTCCTCCCGTGTCTACATTTTGCCACATTTTCTTTGATTTTTGTTTAGATTATTCAATGAATTACTGTAACAAGCTGTTTTCATTTTAGTAGTAGTAGCAGTATAGTAGTAGTATGTTTATTGATATAAATTTTACAGTATGTTGTACAAATAAGCATGAACTTGTGTTTGCAGTTAACACAATTTTGTTTTATGTTCCCAACTAAACTGCCAAAATATTTTTATAAAATGTCACTTTAAAAATTTTGTTCAAGGTATGTTTCTTTTTCAGCATTTCTACCAATAACACTCCTGCAGCTCATCACTATCCATTTTTTCACAGTGACATTTTCTGTTCACATTTACCATCATATTAAATTGTTTATACTGCACCGACGTTAACTGTGACTTCTTAACTATTGGCACTACTCACTGTTTTCAATATTCCCAGCTGGACTCATTCTTAAACAACTACACACAACGTCACTTCGGCTGGCTGCTTACACTGTTCTGCAGATCTATATTTTATTCGACTGTTACAATGTGTGCAATGGGATATATATCTACTATGCACATGATATTTTACGACACTTTTGTCACGCAAGTAAACACTGCATATATAGTTCCTACCAGGCAATATCCGCAAACTATGGAACCCATACAAAAATCCCCTATAAAATAAAATTTTTGGAATTTTTCTTTACCCACGTTGACAGCCCTAAGGTGTGCCTCCATTAATGATACAGCTTGAATATGGCGATTTTACAAGACACTCCCTTCATAATTTAACTTATATCGCTGGCGAATATTTGAAGTGTTGCGTAAACTGTCCCAGTTAATCAAAAAAACTCTGGACGCAGCAAGTGCGTTATGGTAGTGAATTTTCATAAAAATGTTTTTAATTGCAAATATGTGTGTTTCCTTTTTAAGAAAGCAGGCATTAGTTTTGGTTACCAGTATAACCTATATAGTAAAAACAATGTGCCATGTTTCATAAAAATAACTTTATTGTGTGAAAATGTACAAAAATTTCCAAAAGTAAACTTAAAGTGTTCCCAGAAAAACTCGTTTCTTGGTCAACCTTATAGGTTAATAGCAAATTGAGCTATTCAAATTTGAAGCATTTAATGAAAATTCGCTACCATAACGCACTTGCTGCGTCCCGAATTTCTTTTCTTACAAACATGCATCGCTGAAAAATTCAAAAATGCAATAACATAAGGCGTGTTTGATTAAAAAAAAAAGAAAATTTGTATCACCAACGACTTATGGGCCAGCCTGTGATTGTAGAAATATTTTTTTAAGATGTAGCTCAAGACACCCTATAATTAATATATACAAATTTTCTTCATATCTTGTATAATAACGGATATATTGAGCTTTATTGATTTTTTACGAAAATTCGACAAAAATTATATACCATTAAACGATAAACTCTAAAGCTAAGGCTACTGCTTGCATCAGAGAAAGGGTCTATTTGAAATGAATTTTCTGGAAACATTTTAGTAAAATGAAGGACAATGACGGTTGAAACTAAGACTTCAGAGTTTGTAAAAGATCCTTCTTGAGACATTTGATTTCCATATCCCGTATTAGATTCAAGTTCTTTGCCTAAATGTTGCCGATTTTGACGTTTTAAATCGCAACTTTGACGTTTTGAGGAAAACCCCAATTTATTTTTCTTTAAATGCCTATAACTTTTTTGTCTTTTGACCTACATAGCTAAATTTTGGTAGGTGGCTTACCTATAAGGATATTAACTAGCGTACAAAATTTGGTTGCCCTTACTTTGTTAATTCCGGAGATATAAATTTTTTTCGAAAGAAAACACAAAATTTTCCGGGAAAACCTGGGCAGATTTTCCTGGCTAACGAACTTATCCAAGCCATTCGCAAAAGGAATTTTTTCACCAAATTTAGTCAAAATCGGCCTATTATTTTTTGAGTTATCGGTGTGGTACATATATATATATATATATATATATATATATATATATATATATATATATATATATATATATATATATATATATAAATATATATATATATATAAATATATATATATATATATATATAAACATATAAAAATTGAAACGGACCCCGGATATGTGTTCTAGGGGGCCTAGTTCGCGGTCATTTGAAGAAATTTTTTCAAAATTCAAAAGTCGGGATCTCCTCATTAGTGATTTTTTTTTAAGAAAATTCACTAAAATGTTATTAGACATTGTATTCCTACTACTTTACACTGTATTATACCTAAATTCGAACTCGTATATAGAGGATTCTAATAGTACTAATTCCTTGAGATATGTCCTATATATATATATATATATATATATATATATATATATATATATATATATATATATATATATATATATATATAATACAAATTTCAAGGATACATTTGTCGCTTACCTTGAACGTGTCAGTGATCTTGAAAATAACTGACCTTGATCTCGAAAATGTCGGCCTTGAAGCCGCCGCTCGTTCTAGAACAGGCATTATCTCTCTGCTATATTGCCAGTCGTTGAAAAACTCTTCTGCTATAGTGCCTTCGTTCAGGATATTTGACAGATTATTATCGTTCCGCAATCGCTGCATTTTGAAAACATTCAAAATATACTGCAAGCATATCGTAAACCTCGGCATTGGTATAACCCATTTTTGAAAGTAGGTATAGCACAAATTCTGCTTAAGAAGATATTCAAAAGACTCAAGGAGAAACGTTTGTCAACACAAAATCTGTCAAAACTGAACTAGTTGACAACTATTTCAATTTATTTATCTCCATGGAATCCTGCCGATTTTGTTTCAGAGCTATGAAGATCTATTTATCGAAACACTGTATTAGAAATATGCCTAAATTAGAAGTTTTTCATGATTATGTGATCAATTGTAAAGTGGTTTCTGGGCTATTGGAATAATGAGTGACAAAACGCACGCAACCGTAAAGTTTTAAAATATTTTTTGCCGAGGAATGCTTGACTACGAAACTACGAAAACAATAAAGTTAATCTTTTGACAATAACTCTGAAACGAGCAGAGATATCTAAATTCGGTTTTCACGTTTTCTTTTCGAAATTTAATCTACTTTCCGATTATGGTGGAATAATACTGTATGATTTACATTTTCAGAGTAAAATGAAAAAATTGTTATGATTAAAAATTAAGTCCTCTAGTAATTTTATTGGAAACTACCCTGTAAAAATGGTTACCAAAATTGAAGACACTTACATTTTTCTTTGAAACAAGCTCAAGCTTTCTAAAATCAGATGGTTCGTTTAGAAGTTACAGCGATTCAAATGACTACACTTTCAATGGCTTCCTCCACTCTTATCAGGGTCGCTACGCCAATGACCCTCAAAAAAATCATGCAGAATTGTCTAAGCTTACCTTGATGTGGGAATTTTTGGAGAAATTTAGAATATTATTGTTTGATTTTCAATTGTGCCCCCTTGCGGTGAGATGCGGCACTTAAAAATATTTCTCAGGATTTTCTCATGGCCACTTTAGTTACGAATTTTTTTCCGTGAAATTCTAGGCCCAGTAGTTTCCAAGATATGGCCGCTGGCCAGCCTTAATGGAACAGCTTGTATATATATATATATATATATATATATATATATATATATATATATATATATATATATATATATATATATATATATATATATAAGCTGAAACTTCGCGCTCATTTGCAAATATTTTTTCAAAATTCAAAAGTCGGGATCTCCTCATTAGCGAATTTTTTCTACGAAAATTCACTAAAAAGGAAATTGAAAATATAGATAAACATGTGGCCAGGATAACCTAAAAGGAATGATAGTAATGAGTAATTAACATTTAAAGCCAGTAAAACGGTCTTTTATCAAAATTAAACATGTAAAAAGTGATTGTTACCTTAGCAAGTATTTTCGAGCCGAAACAAAAAAGTGTGTTTTATCACTGCAAGTAAACAAAGCTGGAACAAGTAGTTTTCAAATACCGTCAACAAGGAAGAACAATAAGAAAATAAGAATATGATGAAATATTCTCAGTTGGGAGTATTCAGTAACATAAACGAAGACAAATAAGTCTACATAAAGAGTTGTTGAACACGACCAGAGAGGGAGCAGTGATCAGGTATCGTACAAAACCAGTGCCAATATAATAACAGTTATAATGTCGTATTTATTCTGTCTATAGAAAGTAAGGCTAGATGCATTTTCACCACAATTAAAACCGTAGACCGGTTTCGCTCTAATTAGGGCTCGTCAGTACGGTATACTAATTGCAGCGAAATGCACCTATAAAGTAATACGGCTATGGTAGCCAGCCTTCCAACACTCAGTGAGATGTGAGACACGAAGCACGTGCCGCCACCTCGTTGTGAAACCAAGTAGTATGTTGCCACGGCTGCTCTAAATAACACAGAATGTTAAAAAAATAGAGACTGTATACAACTAGGTAACAATTTAATAAATTGTCAGCCCTGGCCCATTTCTGCCCTAATATAGGGACAAAGTATGTAACGCTAGATGCATTCTCACCACAATTGGAACCGTAGACCGGTTTCGCTGTAATTAGAGCTCGTCAGTACGGCATACTAATTGCAGCAAAAAATACACTTATAAAGTAATATGGCTATGGTAGCCAGCCTTGCAGCACTCAGTGAGATGTGCTCTATTTAGATCTAAACCGGTCTACGGTTTTAATTATGGTGACATTGGATCCAACCTTACATACTTTGTCCCTATATTAGGGTAGAAATAGGCCAGGGCTGACAATTTACTAAATTGTTAGTTGGTTGTATACAGTCTCTATTTTTTAACATTCTGTGTTATTTAGAGCTGCCGTGACAACATACTACTTGGTTCCTCAACGAGGTGGCGGCACGTGCTTCGTGTCTCACATCTCACTGAGTGTTGGAAGGCTGGCTACCATAGCCGTATTACTTTATAGGTGTATTTTCGCTGCAATTAGTATGCCGCCCTGACGAGCCCAAATTAGAGCGAAACCGGTCTCCGAATATAATTGTGATGAGAATGCATCTAGCCTTACATACTTTGTCCCTATATTAGGGTAGAAATGGGCCAGGGCTGACAGTTTACTAAATTGTTAGTTGGTTGTACACAGTCTCTATTTTTTTTAACATTCTGTGTAATTTAGAGCTGCCGTGGCAACATACTACTTGGTTCCGCAACAAGGTGGCGGCACGTGCTTCGTGTCTCACATCTCACTGAGTGTTGTCTACAGCAACTTTCTTTCAAACAGCACGCCTAAAATTGCATTTGTTTGGGTAGGTTTTTTTTAAAGAAAGGTTAGTCGTATAAGTTTTTTTAACAGGGCTAAAATAAAATAAATTAGTAAACCATCCAAATAAGTATAATTTATGTTAAATTAAGTTCTTGTTATTATTTCTATTGAATAAAAGTATAAGTTTGTAGTTCTAAAAAGGAAAACGTTGTATCAATGACTATATTATAAGATTAGTTGATGAGAGAAAAGTTTTGCTAAAAAAAAGGTATTCTTAATAAAGGATAATAACTAAATTTTATTGACTTAAAATGTAAAGGCGAAAGTAATTGGACTATATTTACATATACATTTTTTGTTGTGTGTGTTTTTGATATATCTGTGTAGGTATTTTAAACCTAATTTATCCTGAGATCAAAGTGAACAGCTGGAGAAAATTAAGAAACACAAAAATTGGTAGGTTTTTATTTGATAGGTGTGATAGGTTTTTCTTTAGTATATGGTATCAAATACAACTCCATTGACTAATAAAAAAATTACTGAAGATCAAAGTGGGAAATAGGTGATAAGTATACACAAAATTTTACACACAAATAACGGGTGATTCATGAATATCACATATTTTAATACATAAACATTTAAAATAGAGCACAACACAGCAATATTTAACTATATTAATCTATATAATACATAACATACACTAAACAATTATAAACACACTATATTCATAATAAATGACACCCTAAACATAGGGCTAGTATAACAATAAAACACCACCCTTCTGTAATATATATATATATATATATATATATATATATATATATATATATATATATATATATATATATATATATTTATATATATATATATATATTCACTTTTTAAAGTAATACAGATTTGGATTTTTGCACAGCCTTAGGTTAATGGGTCAGATTTGTTAAGACACTCAACTGAAATCTATACCCTAAAACACAGCCTACTACGAATTCACAAACAGGGTCAATTCTCCTATATTTTGCTTCGCGTTAGAAATACAAAGAAAATTATTTAAAAATATTGTTTAGAATATTGTTTTAACCTCACAACCTGAGTTGCATGTGAACATTCGCATTTTTAATTTTTCATTATTCTGATCATGCAGAAATATATTCCAAGTTTATTTTTTAATTAAATAATAAGAGTGCCATGGAAAGTAATAATTTGACACTAGTCATAGATCTCTGTGAGATTAAACCTTAAATTTTTGTTTTTAGTTATATTAATAATAAGAGTGCCACGGCAAGTAATAATTTGACATTGGTCATAAATCTCCGTCAGATTAAACTTTGAGTTTATTACTTATAGTTCTATTCAGTGATTACCGAATTTAAATGCCACTGACCCAGAGAAAAAATCGAAATAATCCGGTTGTTTGGTGATCATGCTCGTAGTCGCAGAGAAGTTGCTCCAATTACTCATGGAAAAGCAGCCGCTATAAATGCTCTTTTCAATGAAACTGGCAGTATTATTAAAACACATCAGAATGATCAACCTTGTTGAATACACCCACGTTCTGCGGATAACGACATACTGACGACAAATCGGGTAAATTCATGTATGAACCTTCGAGAGATATCGTCTCAAGTAAATATGAGTAGGAATAAAATCAGAAGATGTTTTTTTCGTCACAAGATCGAGTCCTATAAACCAAAGTTCTTACATACATTAAAAGAAGGTGATGATAGTATAAGATTCGATTCATGTTATTGGGCCCAAGGCAACTTTTTACATGAAAGACATTTTCTAAAGACGATTATGTGTACTAATGAGGCTAGATTCACCACTAATGGTGTTATAACGTCTCAAAACTGTAGAAAATGGTCCCGAGATAATCATCACTGGGTTATAAACTGTAAAAATCAATATTCCCAGAAAGTGAAGTATGATGATGGTACATCCATCCACAATTCAAGGATTGTCCGTCAATGGTTGATCCAAATATTTCCTATGCGCTGGATAGGAAGAAACAGTCCTTTTGAACTGTGACTTCCGAGGTCTCCCGATATTACATCTCTCGACATTTATTTGTAGGGCATGATAAAAAGGAAAGTTTATAAAGCAAGGCCCAGAAGTCGAAATGAGCTTTGTGCCACAATAAGGCAAGCGTGTCAAGAAATCAGCATCCCGGAACTTAGACGAGTAGCTAAACAGTATCGTACAAAATCGAAAAATGTAATCGAATAGACAGAGGACTAGTCGAAAAGCATCAGATTTGCATTATGAATACTATTGTTATATTTTTCTCCTAAATTTAATGAATTAAGAAAATTGTTTTCCACAAGGATAAAATAATTATTCCTTTGTAAGTGCTATTTATTTTACTGAAATATTACAAACACCCCATTATTAAATTGCCAATGTGTAAAATTATTACTTTCCATGGCACCCTTATTATTAAATTAAAAAACAAACTAGTAATAATTTTGTGTAAGACGAAGATAATTAAAAAATAAAAATAAAAATAAACTTGTAATAATTTTGTGTAAGACTAAAGTAATGAAACAGTTAAAACGCGAATTTTGTCCTGAAGCTCGGTATGTGTGGTTAGAATAATATTCTAAACAACATTTTTTAAATAATTTTTTCGATATCTCTAACGCGAAGCAAACTATGGAGAATTGACCCTGATTGTGAGTTTGTAGTAGATTGTGTTTGCAGTTCAGATTTCAGTTGAATATCTTAAAAAACGCAACCCATCAACCTGTATGGTTGTGCAAAAATTCAAATCTATATTCCTTCAATAGTAAAAATATAGGGGTGTCTTCATCTTAAATGCGACACAGTGTATATATAATGTTCAGCTTTCCTCTCTTATTTTATATTTGCGGTGTAGCCGTCAGTTGCAAGATAAAACTATGCAAATGGTAATTTTACAGTCGTAGTTTGATATCAGAGGCCCAATTTGCCCACTTGCCTTTGATCTTATTTCTCTGAGGCTTATAAGTTATAATCCCTCGAATAGTTTTTGAGTTGACGCATTCATGCTACATCTGCACACGCACATTTGCAAGGTCCACACATAAAAGCGCGCACGCACGCATGCTGGGAGTACGCACGCACACACGCACAAACATGTAAAAAGTCAGAAATAAAAATTCGTTTTTAAAGCATTTTATAGGTAATGCAGATCTAAGATGAAACAACCATTAATCAGTTCAATTGCTAAAATAAATAATTTCTGAATATGTTTAGACTGACAAAGACATGAAGGAAAATCAAAGCAGACTTTTTTTGGCTTTTCATCATCATCATCACAGTCTAAAGGCGATGTGGCTGTGTCGTTGCAACTAGGACCCTCTGTCTCCACAAGCTTTTAGTACATTTCCTTAAAAAAATTTACCAATGAGGAGATCGCCAATTTTGAATTTAAAAACAATTTCCTCAAATGAGCGCGAACTAGGCCTCCTAGAACACATATCCGGGGTCAGTTTCAATTTTTATTTGTTTATATATATATATATATATATATATATATATATATATATATATATATATATATATATATATATATATATATATATATATATATATAAAGAACGTGTGCCTCTGAACCGAAGGGTACTGGGTTCGATCCCAGGGTACTCCTTTAACTTTTTCAGTACATACTGTACAATTAACATCAACCGAGGTTCTGGCATTGTATTTGAGCAAGTTGAATGTCTGCACGTTCCGCCCTTCGGAGGGGGCGTAAAGCCGTCGGTCCCGTGTCCATGTGATGTTGGGCACGTTAAAGATCCCTACCCTCCTTACAGAAAGGCAGGGGTTCGGCAAAATTTCCAGGATGGTGAGGTGAAACTGCTCCCTGGCGTCGGTGATTGGCCATAGTCGCGGAAATAGGCCGACGTTAAAGAAACAAAACTTGCTTGCATTTACCGGTCACCTTCTGACAACAATTTTGTCCAGCTCTTTGACTACCTATCCGAAAAAAACGACCATCTGATTTCTGAATATCCTTCCTCCGAGGTCACTATTCTTGGTGACTTCAATGTTCATAATAAGGAATGGCTAGGATCTTAAAAAACCGATCCACAAGGGAGAGCAGCGGAGGCCTTTGCAGCCAGCAATCCTTTGGCCAATATGATTCAGCAACCTACTTACTTTCCTCGCATTTCAACACACAGCTCAAATCCCTTGGATGTCCTTCTTACTACAAAACCTGAATGCTATAAGATATCAGTCACCGCCCCCCTTGGTCACTCAGACCACGGCATGGTCACTGATTCCTGCGCAATGCAACCGAGGTCACACAGTCATCACACCCAATTACTTTTTCTCATTTCCATGGGCGTCTGTCTGCTTCTCTCATCCTGACCCTTCTGATATCTCACCGAAATTATTCAAGCTGGCATAAAATTATTTATTCCACGTACACATAAAACCTTTACAGTCACTCAAAAGCCCTGGTTCTCTAAATCCTGTGACAAGGCTAGACTTGAAAAGGCCAAAGCTCATTATATATATATATATATATATATATATATATATATATATATATATATATATATATATATATATATTTCCAAAAGTGTTACCATCGATATCTCTCTATTAGTGAATTTTCTTAATGCAAACTAATACTTCGGCCGCCACATCGAAATTATGAGAGCGTTTTGTATCACTGTACTTTACCTTATATTATACCCATATTAAGGGGCTGGTTGAGAAATATATATATAACGCCATCTTGTGTCGGCCGCCATTTTAAATTGATGAAAGCGTTATCTAGCCTACTGTATTTTTCTCGCAAAGCTCTTTAGTTTAATACCCATATCAGGGAGATTGTGAGAAAAGCAAGAAGTCTCCATCTTAGAGCGTCCGCCATATTTTTTTTTTATAATGGCAGATAGCCTATGTTGCATTGTCATCTGACTTACCTATACTAGCATCTCAAATTTTAGCCCAATCTAATAAACGGAACTGCTCTTAAATTTACTTACTAGATTTTACCCAGACATACTAACAAACATACTAATAGGTTGAGTTAAATAAAAGTTTGTAATATAATAGACAATTATTAAACGAATTATAGAAATCTCAATGCGAAATACATAGACTATTTTAGAATAAGCATAACTAGTGCAGCTTTAATACAGGCTAGACGTGCCGTGTCTTTAGAAAATGTAAAGTCCCAACCTGATGTGACAATAAAACCAAACTATTGCAACACGTATAAAGTGTGGCATGAAAATTGTGGCTAACCAAATGTAACTGTTATTTTGCAAAATGTTACTGTGTTGTAATTTATCCTGACTATATCATCCTCATATTCACATGAACTGAATACGGATTTGCTAATATACTAATCGTTCTGTAGAACTCCATTCGGTAAAGCTTGCAATCAATAAATGTCGACGAAGATTGATTGCTTTGGCAATTTTGAGATTTTCGTTATAATATTGTGTCGTTTATTGTCAACTTAATATAATCAACTCTATTAATAATTTTACTAGGACATTGAGTGTTGCACAGATTAAGGTTTTAGCTTTATCATGGTGGTAAATGACAATTAATCAGCGATAACTGATGTTATTAATTTTGCAGAGTAAGTTTCTCTCTACTTTTAGATAGTCGTGCCTGAATGCGGTTCTTACATAATGTTATATCACATTAATCAACAATAAATTTTCCTTAAATTTTGTAAAAGAATATCATATTATAAAATAAAAATAGGAGTGGATAAAATAAGTGTAGCACAGGAAGAAAATAAAATGTACTAAGACTAAAAGAGGAAGAGGAACTGGAAAATTTTAAAGCAGAAAAAAAAGGGTGAATTTAAACAAAAGGGTATTAGACAGAAAATACAAAAACGCGGTTTAAATGCAGCTACATAAAAAATATTGGACGAGAAAAAAGAAACACAAATAAATGTCATAAGAAACATCTATGCAAATTTATTGCTGAAAAAAAATAACTATGATATACTGAAAAGTCTGGATAGAAGAATCACGAAGGGGACTGTAATTGTTGAAAGAGTAAAGAGGAAATAGGGAAGATAGTCATATATCATCTGAGCCTACCCATTTCAAGTGAGAAATATGACAAAGCTTTTAAATAACCTACACAAGACCAAACTCCTGGTGTAGACAAATTAAGAGCAGTAATATCAATATATTCGGGGGAAGGAAATGAAAAAAGAATGGTTTCAACGGGTTCTGGAATGTTATAATTTGAGAGTCCACTTAAATATGTCCATCGGTGGCACACATTTTTCTTGCATAGGATGGAGATATAGCAATTGCCCTGATAGGAGACACGGAAAAATGATTTTCAAGATTGCTGAGTGTGCTGAGTAGTGTGTGAAACAGAATTATAATTAAAAAATTAATATGACGTAAACAAAAGTAATGAAAATCAGTAAGGATAGGACAGCGAAAATGTTTTTTTAAATCAAACGCCCAACAACTTAAACAAGTAGAAATGTCCACATTGTTTGATGGTATTACTACGAAGAATGCCTAATGAACCAAAGAATTGAGGTGGAGGATCGTGGTAGCATAGCAAGCATTATATAGACAAGGCACGCGTTTCACTAGTAAAGATACTGATTTGGATTTGAGAAAGAGGTTTATATCATACCTATGGAATGTTATAGTGTATGGAATAGAAAGCTGAATTTTGAATAAGCATGGCATGATAAATATAAGACTTTTCAAATATATATCTGGAAGGAAATGATAAAGCCAAAGTCGCCTATAGAAAGATGAACAAAACTTTTCTAGAAAAGAGAAGAAAAATGCTTGTTAAAATAAATGAGTTACTTTCTTTCTATTGCATGTGATGAATTTAACTCTTAAATACTGATGGACTATAGGTACATAAAATTAGAAGTAATTGAATTTTAATTATTAACGATTGGAATCCATTCTCTTAGCTAATTACCATAAACTTATATTGCTGTTTCGTTCTGAATGGTTGGTATTCAAATAAACCTCATCCAGTGAGTACACATTATGTAAATTTTTGGTTACAGTTCCCTGAAAAAAAAAACGATCCTGCATCAACAGAACCCTCCCCAGATGCACACAGCCGCCCCAATACAGTAAACCATATGCCAGGAGACAGTTGACACTACCATAGTAGCATGTCAACACCGCCTGAGTACTCAAGGAATCCCTCAGATGCAGCAACGCGTAATTCCTAGATGCAAGAAAGGCCACCACATGGTCCATATGGACATCCCATGATAAGTTAGAATCCAGATGGATGCGCAAAAACTTTACAGACGTGCCTGTCTTATTGAATTATTATCAGATGCACACAGCCGCCCCAATACAGCAAACCATATGCCAGGAGACAGTTGACACTACCATAGTAGCATGTCAACACCGCCTGAGTACTCAAGGAATCCCTCAGATGCAGCAACGCGTAATTCCTAGATGCAAGAAAGGCCATCACATGGTCCATATGGACATCCCATGATAAGTTAGAATCCAGATGGATGCGCAAAAACTTTACAGACGTGCCTGTCTTATTGAATTGTTTTCAGATCTCACATATAGGCTCAGAGTCGGATGCACACCCGCGAGAGAAAAAATAAGCATTTCAGTCTTCCGCGTGTTAAGAACCAGACCATTTCGCGTACACCAGGCTGACATTTGAGACACACACACACACATTAGCTGCAGCACCAAGCTCTTCAAAACTTTCTCCTGAGATTGCAGCAGTTGTGTCATCTGCGTACAAAATTAAGTGGTATTGTTGGAGATCATATACAATATCGTCAAGAAAAAATGTAAACAAAACAGGACCCAATATGCTGCCCTTCGGCACGCCGCTCGACACGGCTGAAAATCCACACATATAGTTCTTACCTGCCTGTCGTATCCTGATAGCCTGACTTCTCCCAAAAAGGATCTTTAGCCGTAAATATGCATTTCCTCTTATGCCACAAATCTCCAATTTTTTCAATAAAAGGTAATGGTTGACCGCATCAAACGCTTTCGAACTGTCGAAGAACAGCCCGGCGGACTTGGACCCACTATTTATGTAATCCAAGACTGTCAGATAAGTGCTAAGCACGGCATCCTGAGTTGACAGCTGCTCACGAAAGCCAAATTGGCACGGAGACAGCAAATTGTATCTCTCCAAAAAGGACCTGAGTCTTAGCAGAAATGCCTTCTCAAAGATCTTAGAAAAAACAGAAAGCAGCGCAATCGCCCTGTAGTTGTCCAAAAGACGTGGCTCTCTCTTCTTAAAGAGAGAGACGACAATGGCCGTCTTCAGACGCTCAGGAAAACAACCGATATCAAACAACACATTTATAAGGTAAGTTAGTGGAGCCAACACAAGATGAGCAACCCCGTCAAGAAGACTACATGGTATTTCATCTATTCCTGATGAATTTTTAACTGAAACAAATTTTATGATCTCTAATACATCGTCCTCTGAGACAGGATATAAAAACATAGAATAGGGATTAGAGCTATTTTTCAATGTACAATTTATATCACAGTTTTTTGCCAGATACTTAACAGAGTCGACAAAATGCGCATTGAGACTGTCAGGAATCATATTAAGATCTGTCATAACGACTCTGTCACCAGACAGAATACTCAGATTTGCTCCCTTGCTCTTCCCCACGATGACATTTTCTTTAATTGCTTCCCACATAGCTTTATTTCGGTTTGAAACCTTAGAGATTTTATTTTCATAGTATTTCTTCTTGGCGCCTTTAACCTAGCACCGTGCTGTTTCTTTAGACTATTTCAAAAGTCATTACACCGCGGATCCGTAACCGTATCCAGTAGAGTTGGAAAATCACGAAGCAAACAGCCCTCTTCTATTACAAGTTCCGCTGATATCCATGGTTTAGGAGCAATCTTGCCGGGCATGGATCTTTTTTGACAACCAGAAACGCAATCTGAAAGAAGGCATCAATCTCAGGGAAAAAAACATAAATTTTCTTTTACCACCACTGGCTCCCGATAAACCAGGTCCCAGGATGCACTATTCAAAAGATACACAAAATGAGATATATTCTCCTGACTGAATGACCTTTTATACACATATTCAACAGGAGTCTCATCAATACCCTGGGTACTATACGATAACAACTGCGTGTTATGATCTCCTTTTGTATTTATCAATGTTGCAGTCTCAATGTCAGCAGAGTGTACATTGCAAAATATGGTATCAATACAAAATGCCGAGGCACCCTGTCTTCGCGAAATCTGACTAAAACAGGCAAAGAAGCCGTAAGAGGTCATAAAATCTTGTAACATCACAACATTCGCACTGTATTTATCTAAAAAATAAATAAATAAATAAATTATAATCACCACATACAATAGCAGGAGCTCGCTTGTCATTTAATTGGGTAAAAACTTCTTCTAACCTGCCAAATAAGCATGTTTTACATTGTAGCAGGGCAGGTGCACCCTTTGGTTTAGTGCGATGAACACAACCTAAATTTGCCGAAATTTTATTATGTATCACGGTTGCGAAGGCTGCCTTAAACGATAGTTAACTCAGAGAAACATTCCTTACATTTAACTCTACAAATTCTAGGTCACTTTTAATTAAAATAATAACACCGCCCTCGACCATATTGCGTCTACAAAAATAACTAGCAACACTATAATTGTCACTTTCAGAAAGCTAACCGCTTCCTTCGTCAACCAGGTTTCCGTCATACAAACCACCTCAGGATACTTCAACGATCACAAATAGAGATCCAGAAGGTCGATCTTTTTACAGACACTTTGAGAGTTTATGTTTAGTATCCTAAGTGGTTTATCCACGCTGAGAGTCTGTGATATTTAGTGTCGCTCTTTGTCTCAGCAGCAGAAAACCACACCCGCATTGTGTCCTCTTCATTGTTTTTTTGATCGAAAAAAGCGAAACTGTTTTATCACTATACCACTGGGCTATGTCTGTGGTTTGTTTAAAACTTCCATTAGCGCTAGATCTGCACCCACCTTGAATGATATACTGTTGGCTTCTTCCCATTTTGGCAGCATTTCCACTGAAAATTTATTATTTGGAAATTTTTCTTATAAATATTTTTTCATAATTTTCTAATGTGGCACTTGGATCCACCCAGCTCACATACAACCAAGCTCTGCGTGTTACACTGCTAAAAGATGCATTTTTTTGGGAAACGGCGAAATGTCACACTCGCCTATAATAATCTCCTGCCTCTTCTGCTGGATTGTATTATGGGTTGTGTCTGAGTCGATTCTAACCCTGTTAGAAGGCTTCACCAAATTCTCAGTCACACTAAATTTTAAATTTGCTTCTTTCTCCGCCAACTTCTTCACATTGGCAACGCCGCATTTTGAGTTGTCTCGTCACTTTTGGAACTATCCCTATTTAACAACTTAATAATTAAATTTTTGTCACCTATTTGCTTTTCCATTTATTGTAAAAGTCTCTCTGTTGACTGCAACTTTACCTGGGAAACTTGTAATTCATTTTATAGTCGAATGACAGGTAAACAAACATGTAGGTTAGGAGTCATACCATGGTCTTTTGCACTGTCCACCGAATCCATATAAATATCTTGTTCTCCAGTAATGTATTCTCTCAGTCCATTACTCACTGTTACACCCTTTGGAGCACATTTTGTCAATATATCTATTAAATATTCTTTACTGAATTTAACAATTTACCAGCAAGATCACCACTAGTACCCATTGTTGCCAGGTTTGATACTTTTCTATGTTGACAATGTCGTCCGCATAGTCCTGTACCTCATACCCCCCTCCCGAGAGCCTGCCTAGCAGGCCGTCCACGACTAGGCACCAGAGCAAGGGAGACAGAACGCTCCCCTGTTGACACCTCGCCGCAACCCTCGTCAGCAGAGTCCCTCCCACGAGTGAAGTGAACACCGCCCTGTCCCTGAGCATGGAACAGATCCACCTGCAGCAGGTCTTCTCTATTCCACGCTCCCTGACAGCTGCCAGAACCGATCCGAATGAGGTGTTGCTAAAGGCCTCCTCTATGTCTGGGAAGGCCCCCAGCGCCACCTCCCTGTTCTCCAGCGTATTCTCCAGTTTCAGCACCAGTTGGTGCAGTGCTGCTTCTGTTAAGACTCCTACTGTGTATGCATATTGCCCGCAGTGTAGGAGATATGCTTCCAGTACACCGCCCTTAATGTGCCGGTCGAGCAGTTTTTCCATTGTTTTTAGCAAGCAGGATATGAGACTTCTTGGCCTCAGAGACTTTGCCTAGTCTGTTGGACGCCCAGGTTTAGGAATAAATACAACCCTGGCCACTTTCCATGCCCTCGGAATGTACCCCAGAGCCAGGCTGTCCCTCATAATTAGGGTAAGCGCCGGCGCCAGTATATCTATCCCCTGTTGGAACATGATGGGAATTATTTCATCTAATCCCGGGGATTTGTATGGCTTAAAGCTTTTAATAGCCCATCTTATTTTACTCCAAGTAACCACCTCTTTAGCTACCGTACAGTCTACTCTAGATGCTCGCCTATGAGGCGCCTCTATTTCTTAGTGTTCTCAGTCTGGAGGTGATTGGTTTATTATGTTACACCCGGGGAAGTGCGTTTGGAGAAACATTTTCATAATTTCCTCCCGCGAGCTTGTATAGCCTCCCGTGGACATTCTAAGGGAGCCAATGTTGGCCTGAGTGCCCTTGGACAGGATCTTGTGTAGTCGAGCACTCTCGGATATGTTCTCCACCTCCTCGCAGTGCCTTCTCCAGGACTCCTTCCTGGCGTCCCTCAGTCTTTTGTTATAGGTCGTTAGGGCATGTCTATATTCATCCCATGCTCCCGACCTTTTGGCCGCATTATACAGCTTACGAGCCTGCGTCCTCCTTTGCCTGAGGTCCTCGTTCCGCCACGGGACGTTCCTGGTGAACGCACTCATTTTCAGGGGACAGTTGGCGTTATAGGCCGACGTGATTCCATCTCGCACTTGGGCTGCCGCAATCTCGAGGTCTATTGAATTGTCTATTGTACTCTCAACCCCACGCAGTTCCACTGCTAGGTCTGCCCTCTAGGCTTCTCAGTCCGCGTTGCGGGGGTCCCGGTCGCATACCATTTGTCTCTCGACTTTGGCGATTTCAAACACCGGATTTATCTGTGGTCTGAGCTACTCGCTTCCCCAGACAAGGCCCCGTTCTTAACAAAGTCACCCAGAAACTAGGTGGAAACTGGTAGATCTAAAACTCCCTCACGCCGTGTTGTGACGAATGTCGGTTTATTACCTCTATTCAATATGTCTTCATTAAATTTCATAAAGAATTGTAAAAGTGCCTCACCCCTAGAGTTTGTGTACGAGCTTCATTACAGCTTATGGTGCGCGTTTGTATCCATGTCGATGATGTTCTGCCATCCGCCTTCTCTGCTACACACCATCAGCTGCTTCAATTCCTTGGGTGGGGGAGGATCCGTGCTGTTCCCTGGCAGATAGGCTGATCCGACAGTAATGTACCTCGGCCCATCCGCTCCTCCACATCGAATTTTGATCGTTGACACGTCCCTGAAACAGAAATTCATTAAGGGGAGAAACTCTATCCCTTCTCTGACAAAAATGCAGGCCCTCGGGTTCACGCTGGATCTGCTGTAGATGAGCTTTCCATCAGCTCCTCTCCTTGATCTCTCCTTTATAGGAGGATGGTTCCTGGATAAGGGCCACATCCGTGTTCCTCAGAGCCATCAATAGTCTGGCCGTGGCTGCCCTGCCGTGTTGGAGGTTGACCTGAAGGAACCTAAGTCCCATTAACCCCTGGGTTGCTGCGCCAGTCGGTGGAAGCTAACCCTTTCCAGGCCCCAGAATGCCTTAAAGGATGTTCCTTCAAGGGCTCTGTAAACGCCTGGTCGATCGAGAATGCGAGAGTCTGTCCATTCTCGCCTGCCTTCCTGCTTAGAAACGACCAGTGCTGTATGCCCAGTTCAAGGTTCTGGATCTTCACTCCCTTTGGGAGTTCCTTTGGCTGGATGGCTGTCAAGTCCGCCCTCTCCCAAATCTGACCGAGGCCCCCGATAGTTTTCCGCAGCCAGTCCCCCTGCTGCGGGACGGCACAGGATATTCAAAGGATGCCCCACGCCAGGAGCGCCCGGTGAAACTGAGGTGGACTCTCCCCTTGCTGAAGAGAGTCCATCGCAGCTACCACCGCATACTGGATCAGGTCCGCCTTCCCCTGGTCTAGCGTCACCTCAGGATGGCGTCTGTCAATCATTGCCATCCCGAGGCCCTTCGCAGCCTCCCTATACGAGCCAGTCTGAGCCGGTGTGCGGGCCCTGGCCCTTTTGGTTCGTCTGTCTGTAGTAGGCGTGCTAGAGCCCGAGCGCGGCCTCTTCTGACTCACACATTCCTCTTGAGCCTTTACAGGTGCCCTGGCCCTTGTAGGACGTCTGTCTGTAGTAGGCATGCTAAAGTCGGAGCGCGGCCTCTTATGACTCGCAGTTCCCTCTTGCGCCTTTACAGGTTCCTCGACCGTCCAGATCCCGGTCGCCATTTTCTTCCCCTTCCGGAGCTACTTTCTTTGCGCCCCGGAAAGACGCTTGGACTGCCGCGGCAGCCCCTCTACACCTACAGTAGGGTCCTCGCCGCGCTACGGTTGGACCCTGCCTCCAGCTTGAATGTGGTGGACAAGTCTGTGGCTGAAGCTACCCCCCGATCCCCCATACCTATGTCGGTTGTGAGACCTCCAGAGTCCGCGGACACTGCCGCCTCCTGGATCGTCTCCGTTTCCGGAATAGACTCAGGGCACGAGTCTGTAGTCGGAGTCACTCCTCAAGCCTCATTGGTTTAGGTTTTATTCATATTTATGTTCTTCATGTTGTTCCCACGAGAATGTGAGAAATACTGTCCACACCATCAGAATCCCCTGTCTGGTGGAAGGTGGGTTACTCTGGAGGGTGCCCGGTACTCCACAGGTTGCGTTAACGACACCATCACCCTGGTGGGGGACTCCTAATATCGGCCCTGTATTTTCTGGACGATTCTAGCCCTGTATTGCTTCTGGATGCTGTTGATACATGTTTAAATGATTTTTAGGACCCTATTAGACCAGTAAAGCTACATGTATTCTCACCATAATTAGAACCGCATGCTGGTTTCACTCTAATCAGAGCTCGTCAGTACGATATACTAATTACAACGAGAACACACCTATAAAGTAAAACGGCTATGGGAGCCAGCCTCCTAGAACATTGTGAAATGTACGAGAAGATTGCCATCTCGGTGCTGAACTAGGTATTATGTTGTCACGACAGATCCAAATAACACAAAATGTTATAAAAAAGGGATTGTGTAAAACTAACTAATAATTTTGTATATTGTCAGCCCTGCCCCATTTCTTTCCTAATATAAGGACAATGTATGTAAGGCTAGGTGTATTCTCTCCATAGTTAGTAGTCTCACCTAATTATGGTGTAGATCTGTATTACTGAACGGTTTTTGTCCTTGCATTACACTACGTAACAAATTTTAACTTTTGTTTTTTTTATTGTGTATTTTTGCTGTTTTTTGTATTATTCGGGTACCAAATTTCGTTTTACGAAAAATTCGCTAATAATATTTACTAAGAGAATTAAATGTTACTACAAAAAGGGAAAAGTAGATTCTATTGTGTTGAAGGGCTTTATATTATTAGAAAGAACAGTAAATAAATAGACTTAAAAACAAATTTTAGTTTATTCATAAAATTATACCACAAATTTATTTCAGAACCGACACATACATTGTTTAAAAAAAAAACGAAAAAAATAATATATATCATATATAGACGCATATATGCATAATAATTCTATATAAAAAAATGCTGAAGTGATGCACCAGAGAATTCTCTGAGCCCTTCTCAGGGTACCAGATTTATATGGGCGCACAAATAACAGAACTAGGAAAGGAAACATGCACCACTTAGCATTTTTAATCTGATTTCACGGGTTCCCAGATGAGTGCCGACTAACGTGCCCAAGACAAAATTCTAAACATGACAACTATCGTATAGCAAAGCGCCTCGGCACAACTCAAAATAGAAATATTAACTGCAGCATCCAGAGCAAATAACGGCATTTAAAAACGCCTAACTACCATCGTACGTATTTATAATATGCCGAGGTTTACTAAAACAATAATAATAGCAACAACAAATTGGCTAATTTTTAACAAACTTTACTCAATTTATATATATTATAAATGATTGTGACCTGTCCTTCAACACAATAGGGGAAAATAGAAATAGATAGAAAAAAATGATGTCAGCGTAAAAAGAAGCAAATTTTAAATGAATGGCTTACTTGAAGAATATGCCATTCAGAAAAGAAGATGGTAAAGCGAGATTAGATTATATGGGTTTTTTAAGCATCTAATGTAGTTTGGATACAGTTTAGACACATGTGCTCAGGTCTAATTTCAGAATGCAATTACAAAGTAGTTCTCTTGAAGAGAGAACCACTTAGGGCAGGTTGTTATGTCAAATTAGATGACAATTATTATAGTAATCTAATGTAGTTTGGATACAGTTTAGAGACATGTGCACAGATCCAATTTTAAAAATTAAATTAGAATAGCTAAAAGGAAGACAGAGACAAAAACATAGAAAGAGAGTAGAAGGAAAGGTATTTTGACCAATAGCAAATTTTCTTAAAAAATGTCACCTATATTATGTGACGAATCCAATCTTATAGCTTTGACATGAAAATCGCCCAACATGTTGCCATCAAGATTTTTTAAAACATAGACTAATGGTGATTTAACTTTATGAATCATACACGGAATATATTTGGGAGCTAACTTAGCGCAAAAATCATCTGGAGCCTTAGATAAAACATAGTTGCGCTTTAGCACTCACCAACTTGACTTAACCAACCTGACACCCCTCCTTCAAAAATTAAATTAACGAATATTGTTCTCATAAGAACGACACATACGTTCCTGTACTTTTGTAAAAATTTGAGGCAGATTTTGCACAAAATCGGGGCCAAGAAGTCTCTCAGAGGTCTGCACCCGATTCTGGGCAGTCCCCTCAATCCTCCCATAATAGGAGCCGTCAACAGGAACATTCCTGCCGAGAGTAAGGTAGCTATGGGAATATCCAGTGACCACATGCCTAGCGAGCCGAATAGCCTGCGCTATTTTAAAGATAAAATCGTCCCAAGTATTATGATTATTTCTAATATATGATCGAATGGTAACAGTTATTGTGCGATTCACTCTTTCACAAAAATTAGTTGTAGGGTAGTACCTAGCATTATACATGACTTTCTGTACTTTGTGCGTACTCATGAGGGCTTTGAACTCTTTGCTTAGGAATTCCGGACCGTTATCTATGACAAAGATCTGTGGTGCTCCAAAAATTAGAAAAACCTTATTCTCAATAAAATTAACTGTGGAGGTGGCAGTGGCTTTAGGGATCGGGTGGAGCTAAACGAATTTGTTGAACCAGTCACAAGCTACCAACAAGAAACGATTACCCTTTTTAGAACGAGGATGTGGACTCAAAAGATCGGCCAAAATCATCTGGAGTGGAAAATATAGTTTCTGAAGTTGCTCATTAAACCAGCCTCTGGCAAATTATCAGGTTTGCACTGCAAACAGGTTTTTCAGGCTCGAACATAAAGTTAGACAGATTGTCTCATCCTGGGCCAATAATAGGGGTGCGAAATTCTGGAGAGGGTTTTGAAAACACCAAAATGCCAGCCGTAGGATCATCGTTGCACCTCTTCCAAATATCTGCCCTATTAGGTGTTGGTACGAAAATTTTCCACTCCGGGTATGAATCGGTATAATAGTTTCTTGGTAAAACGTGTTTGCAATAAATATTGTTTTCGACCTTAAAAGAACGAAAAAGTTCTGGGATTTTGCTGACTTTATGCATCATGAAATTATACCATTTGTCTGAATGCAATTTGGAAAGGTCAAGGACAGCGGCCTGAGAACTGTTGATGCGAATTAACAACTGTTGCACATCACTTTACTTTTCAAAAAGCATTTATTTAACAACTTAAACTAACATAGTAACAGCTATAAAACTTATAATAGAATGAATAAATTAATTTAAATTACATCTTATTTATACTAAAACAAAGCCTGGGAAGGTGACGACGGTTGCTGTTCCAATGGCTCTATTCACGGAATGCAACGTGCTACTCTGCTGATTCCACGGTTCCTGCTGAATAGTCAGATTGCACTTATGCAAGGAACGTGCTTATCTGCATGTTGACTACGCTGTAATCTGATATGTTGTCCGTGTTAAATGTAACGGACATTCGTGAGAAGTGATGGTGTGCATTATGATACTTGTTATCTCCTCCCCCTATTAGGAGCCGGAGCCTTGTGGTCCGATGATTCGCAAGGGGATGTCTGTGGGCTTCTGTTCTTCGTGTTTTCTTGAAAGACGACTCCTGAGGCACTTGATTATCAAGACGATGGTGATGAATGCCACGCCGACGTAAATGATAATGGTCCAGACGCTCGTATGATACATCGGGAAATGGATGGCGGTTGGAATCTTCTGCTTTTCAGCTTGAAGTTGTGCCTTGATGGTTTCCAGATCGTGAAGCGGTACGTTCTCTAGTTTCAGGTTTGGAAGTTCGACCTGAATTGTATGTGCTGTTTGGGGTAGCTCTGGAACTGGCATATCGAATGTGTGTTGTGTTTCTGTGGGTCCTGGACCTGGTTTGTATATCCGTCCATTTACCATAAGTAGACATCTGCTTTTAAGGGTGACTATATAAGTTCCCTTAAGTAACTTATTTTCTTCACGGTCCGGACATTTTAGATTGACTTTGACATCGTCTGGTGTGATTACTATGTACTGTGAATTGTCATATCTTGCAACAGATGTTTTCGCAATTTTGACTGGTTCTTGAACACAGCTTTCGATTGGTTTTCGTATAGTGATGAGTCGGACTTCACATGGACTATTGTCGTCTACGCTGGTCTTCATATCGTCTTCGCAGAAGTTAAGTTGATTCTGTAGCTCTTGACATGGTTGACTTCTGAATGCATATAGTTGCTCGTTGAGGAGAAGGTACTTTGAATGTGGGATAATCATTGAGTAGGAATTTTGTTGGTTTGGTACAGGTACGGAATACATTTGGTAGAATGTATAGTCTGACTTTTCTATTAATGGAATTTCAATTTGGAAAATAATTTTGTTATCGTTCTGAACGCATTTAATTTTGAAACATTTTTCGTAAAGATTTATATCGTTCTGAGTGATCAATCTTGATTCAGAGGATATTATATATTTAACTATTGTTTCCAGTTCTCTTTTTATAAATTTAGGGTTTAGTATAGATGTGTGATACGTGTCTAATTTAGCAAAAGTTATTGCATTTTCTGTTGTTAGTATTATGGATTCTATATTGCTAATTAATATTCCTATCTGAGTAAATAATTCCAGAAGTTGAGAGCGATTGTAAGCCGACAACTAATCAGCGATTAACATTCTTGTCGCATACTGAAGTTTATTGATTTTATCTGCTATTTGATTTTGATTATGAACCAGTGATGTCAATGTGTTGTTAAATTCGTTTATGGCGTCGATCGTGAGTGAGGTTTGTTCTCTCATTAACTCATGCATTTCGTTCTGATCGTTTGCTAACACGTCCAGCGCTTTATTAATTCTTTCTCCATCCTCCGCGTCTAGATTGCCGGTGACAAATTTAAAAGCGGATCCTAATCCGTTAATTAGGCCTCTTTTGTGTCTGTCTGTTTGTGGAAAGATTCTAGCAAATGTTTGATCGGTGTTACGTATCGTGTAGTTGATGGTTATAAGATAATTATGGTATTCTTTTCTAAATTCCTCATTTAGAGATTTTGTAATGATATCGTAGTGTTCTTTGAGTTTGTTGTATTCGTCGTATACTGGTTTCATGTCATGTATATGTATTAAAGTCCACTTGTCATTTTGTGAAAGTGCTGTCCCAAGTTTTCTGGGCAGGAACCCCAATGGCTAGCAATTCTTTCTCAATCGTGCTGTATCGGCACTCTGTTTCGTTAAGGATCCTACTAGCGTATGTAATGAGTCGGTCTCTTTTTGGTGGTCCTTGACTTAAAATGGCACCAAGTGCAACATTCGAAGCATCCGTAGTGAGTATGAAAGGCTTTGAAAAATCGGGAGGTTGAATTATCGGACTATTCATTAGAAGTTGTTTGCACGTTTCGAAGGATTCTTTGTATTCGTCGTTATGAGGGTTAATGGTAGCGCCCTTTTTCAGACATTTTGTAAGTGGTTTGGTTACTTTTGCGAAGTCTCTAATAAACTTTCTGTAGTATCCGATTAGTCCCAAAAATGCTTTTATCTCTTTAGGTGTTTTTGGTATTGGGTATTTTTTGATGGCTTCGAGTTTACGAGGATTGGGCTTGATACCTTCTGGAGTCACTACGTGGCCCAGGAATTCAGCTTCCTTTTTAAGAAATTCGCTCTTGTCGAGTTGAATTTTCAACTAACATCTTCTGAACCTATCAAATACTTGTGATAGTTTCTCCAAGTGTTCTTGAAGAGAGGTGGAGAATATAATTACATTATCCATATAGACTAGACAGATTTTACCTATAAGGCCATAAAGGACATTGTTCATTAGTCTTTGAAAGGTCGCCGGAGCGTTATTTAAGCCAAATGGCATGCGCAAATGCTCGTAATGTCCAGAGTCAGTGGAGAAGGCAGTTTTCTCTATGTCATCCGGGTGAATTTCGATCTGATGAAAGCCAGAAATTAGATCTATAGTGGAGAAATACTGAGCTCTGCCAATCTTATCTAATATTTCCTCGATCTTTGGTATTGGGTATCTATCCGGGATAGTCTTCTCATTGAATTTCCTATAGTCAACGACGATTCGCCACTTTTTCTTTTCACTGGCATCTTCCTTTTTTGGCACCACCCAGATAGGAGAACACCAAGGTGAATGACTATGCCTAATAATGTTTTGGCTTAACATTTTATCTACCTGCTTTTCTACTTCTTCCTTGTGTACTGCAGGGTATCTGTATAATTTGGAATAAACTGGAATGTCATATTTTGTACGAAATCGGTGTTTAACAAGATGTGTTGATGTTAGCGCCTCGTTTTCCTTCGCGAATATGTCAGAGTACTTTTGACATAATCGGGTGAGCTCTTGTTCTTCAGTATTGAGGTGTGATGTCCTCAACTGAGACATCAAGTCGTTATCGTGATTATTATAATGAGTAAAACCTTGGTTGCTATCAGACTCGTAATTATTTACTTCTTTTACATTCAGTGGCTTGTTAAATCTAACGTTAATTAAATTATTACTAAGGTTTCTTATATTTACAAAAGCCTGTCCTTCTGAGGACTCTACTAAGCAATCTGAAATTGTAGCGTTGTTTACAGATACCTCGTCTATAAGTCCGATTCCTTGGGGATTGTCGACAGGTACAATAATTTTTGTTTCAGTATAGGGCTCCAATGTATATTCATAAGGGAAGAATATATCCATAATTTTATTACTGAGGTATAACTTTTTATTATTAAAATCTATCTTGGCTCTATTCCTAATAAAAAAATCTGCACCTATTAAACCTACGTATTTTTTATTAAAATCAAATAAGCAAAATTCTTGAGGTTCATCTGCAAGTGACTTCAATAAAATATTTGCTCTATATTTATGGGTTGTTTCCGTGTGCGGTTCTTATTTCAAAAGGTTTTTTGTATATATTATCTGAATATTGCAATTAAGCTATGTCTGGGTTTAAAATACTTGTACTACTGCCGGAATCAATCAAAATGTAACCATCTAATTCTGGTAATTTTATATACGGCAGCTGGCACAGGTTTAAGTTGTATAATTCTATTATGTGCTTGTGTTTGCGAGGCCCGTTTCCTGAAAATTTTCGTGTTCGTAGTGTTCATATTCATAAATTTCATGTTCATGATTTTCGAACAGGGGCTGTTCATTTTCTGCGTGATTTGTTTCAGCATCATGATTAAATAGCACTTCCACTATTACGCTCGGTTTATTCCCCTGAAATGGGAATGTGTTTCGTGGTTGGTTTGAGAATGGTCTTGTATTCCTAGTCAGTCCGCTGGAAGTGTCCATTGGTTCTGGGAACCGTCGATTTTGAAACGTACTCTGTCGTGTGTTTCTTGTCAGACCGCTAGCGGTATCTGTTCTTTCGGAATTATTTCTATTTTGAAAATTTTGTTGTTGAAATCTAGGGTGTGGCGTTCTCGGAATATTAGATTGATAAGGGAACGGGGGCGGAACATATCTAGAAGTCGAGGGGTTGTTTGAATTGGTGTTCGATTGGAATGGCCTTTGAAATTGTGTGGTATTGATTGGTGGAATGGGCGGCCTAAATGTTTGTGGTCTGTAATTGTTTTGTGAATTGGTTTTAGGTATTTGATTGTTTTGTTTTTGAAACATTTTGTCACGATAGTCGTAATTTTCTTCCTCAATAATAAATTTAAGGGCGGCTTCGATTGATTCGGGTGACCTAGATCGAACCACCATGCCTAAGGGGTTGCGTAAACCACCTAAAAATGCTTTAGGTGTTGTGAATAAATAATAGCTTTCAGAGCCCTTATTTGATCATTCGCTTCATTACACGTTAAATTTGAAATTAAAAGCTGTTCGATCTGCCTACACCGGTTACTAAAAGTAAGAGCGTCTTCATTATGCTTTTGTTTATATGTTAGGAGTTCACTTAAAAGGCTGGTTTCATCACGCTGGTCAGTAAAATTCTGTACAATTACGGTTCTTAATTCAGGCCATGTATTAATAACCTTGGTACTAATTATTAATCTAGCTTGCCCAACTAACTTTGACTGAATAAAATTAAGCAGAAAATGGTTTAAATATAAAGTAGGATCGTCTATTGTGTAAAACTGATTCATAATCATGTCACATGCTTTAAGACAACCGCTAACGTGTGCGGGCTCACCATCGAACTCGGGAATCACACGTAAATAAAAATCACTAAAATTTGCCATATTTAGATTTAAACTACTTGGACGAATATAATTTCCTCTGATTCTACTAATACTAGAGTTTAGGTTATTGTCGTTATTAATGTAAGTTTGTGGACTAGACTGTTCTAGCACAAATGAATTTTCAAATTGTTCCATTAACTCTTCTATGTCAGACATACAAAAATATATATAAAGGAGAATGTGAAGGATGAGCAACTTACAGGAAGATCAGAAAGAGCACGAACATCCCTGGTTCTTCTGCTAAGTGTTGATACACCAGAAACCAATATTCTCTTGACTTCTCAGCTGTATCCTACCGACTGCGCCAATTAACAACTGTTGCACATCACTTTACTTTTTAAAAAGCATTTATTTAACAACTTAAACTAACATAGTAACAGCTATAAAACTTATAATAGAATGAATGAATTAATTTAAATTACATCTTATTTATACTAAAACAAAGCCTGGGAAGGTGACGACGGTTGCTGTTCCAATGGCTCTATTCACGAAATGCAACGTGCTACTCTGCTGATTCCACGGTTCCTGCTGAATAGTCAGATTGCGCTTATGCAAGGAACGTGCTTATCTGCATGTTGACTACGCTGTAATCTGATATGTTGTCCGTGTTAGATGTAACGGACATTCGTGAGAAGTGATGGTATGCATTATGATACTTGTTATCTTGCGTGATCTTGAAAGAGCATCAACGTTAGGAATTTCCTTGCCCTTTCTATGTACGATGATTAAATTGGTACAGCCTAAGCAGCCACCTAGTCAAACGAGGAGAAGCCACTGAAGGGAAGAGTGATTGGAAATGACTTTAAAATGCGCGTTCTCAATGTAACACCTGAAGTTTTATATCGAGAGGATTACAGCTAGCAACTCCTTTTCAGTAGTGCTATACTTCTGTTGGGAAAAATTTAACGTCTGCCGAAGGAAGCAATAGAATGCACCAGGCCATCTGTCTCCTGGAGAAGAATTCCTGCCACTTTAAAATCAGAAGCGTCACATATGATCAAAAAAGGTTTAGAAAAATCTGGATTAGCCAGTATGGGGCAGTAGTCAGCAGGTCTTTGATTTGCTGGAAGGCGTCATCAGCCTCAAGAGTCCAGTTAAAATTGGCTGTCCCTTAGATTTTCCCTTGAGAATGTCGTTAGTTGGGGATGAGATGGAGGCAAACTATTTGAGAAAACGCCTGTAATAACCTATAAGCCCTATTAATCAACGGACAGAAATCTTCTCAGGATCCGTTCTGATCATCAACAACAAACCCTAGAGATTTGAGGGCCGGAAGACAGAAATTGCATTTACTAAAGTTGACAGTAAGATTAGCAGTTATCAACCTCCAGTAAACCTCTCGAAGAATTTTAAGATGGGTTTCGAAGTGAGGTGTTGCAACAATAATATCATCTAAATAATAAAAGACATGGGGTTCCAATGCAGGACCGATGACAGTATCCAATAATTCACACATGGAACAACCACTATTACTTAATCCGAAAGGGTGGCATTTGAATTCCGGGTCCAAACGTATTTAAAATGAGGCGGACTTTAGATCTATGGAAGAAAGACATTTAGATTCACGTACCTTCATAATAATGGAGTCAATGAACGGAGGCGGATATTAATCCGGTACTGTGACAGAGTTCAGTTTCCTCCCATCACAACAAACTCGGAAATAATTATCTTTCTTCTTTACCAACCAGAGAGGGGAGCACCATGAAGAGTTACATGCTTCAATAGCATCGAGCTTAAGCATCTCACCAATCTGTTGATTGAGGGAATCAAGCATAGCAGGAGGTAGGGTATACTGTCTTTGCCTTATTGGCCTCGCAATAACAGTGTCAATATGGTGAGTGTACAATTGCGTACAGCCTTGTCTTCGGGACCCATGATTTTAAATAAATTAATGAGTTAACTCAATTCATCTTTTTCTAGAACAGGGAGTGTCTCCTGTCCGTGTATAGAATTTATGACACAAGAAGACAAAGTCGAAAGACATGAAGACTTAGTAAAATCAATATTTAAACGAAATTTTAGAATAAAGTATCCGACTATATCAACTCCTTCGGTTGCTTAAAGGGAGCAATTGGTAAGCTTATTAAATTGAGACTCCATGAAGCAGATTAACGTTGTTACCTGCTCATGAGGTCCCTGTTTGCGCCTATGGATATTTTCCATAAGGCTACTTCAACCGTCAAACAGACCCTTTACATGGCCGTTATGCTACCATGTCCATGTAATGCCCTCAGAAAGATCTACTGATAAAGAGTAGAGACCAGCCTTACTGCAGCCTCGAGAATGTATCGAAGACTTTATTAGTTCCAAAAATTTAATGAGAGATTCCTTCCCGGAGAATTTCTTAATACCCCATTTATAGACGGGAACCTTTTTTATTAATGGAAAATAAAGAATTGGGCAGGGGTAAGCCTTGACTAGGAGAAACATAACCAAAAGGCGTCTGAATCTGAGGTTGCACCGGCTGGGGTGGCGATGTCGAAGAGAGTAAAGGTTCGTTCTGAGGACTGCAGTTGCGCAATTGACATCAAGAGGAGGTGGTAAAGACTATAGTTTTTTCTGAAGGACGGATTCAAACATAAGCAACTGAGACTTAAGTTGGGCTTTGTGAGAAGTCTTTTTATCAGCGAAAGGGGTCATAAAGTGAATTCGAGATGACAACTGTCGTAGGCGCGAGGCAATCCTTCGATAGTCTAGGGAATTAGCCTGGCCGGAAAACCTGTCGATGAGTTCCCTCAGCTTCTCAAAAGTAGTGGTTACCTCAATAAAATCGTCAGGAAACTGTTTCAGACATCTATAAGTCTCAGAGAAACTCCGATTGTGGACCTGCGAGAAACTCCGATTGTGGACCTGCCGTACAAGCAGCCCTTTCAAAACTCGTCGCTTTTCCTCCACAGTAGAAGGAACCTGAAGCTCATGTGCATAAATTTCTTAAACCAATTCGTGACTCAAAAGGTCTTGAACATTCATGTCTGCTATAATAAATTGCTAAAATAAATCTCAACTGTTCTGACTCCGATACCACCAGTTTGTTCTTCTAGATCCTTGGCAACAGTTTCTAACTTTTCTAATACTGCAGTTTGTCTTTGGCCATAGTGTAGGGATGTTCTGGGTAATGATATGATTCTCCTTCTCTTTCCAGTTTTAAAGCTCTTGTCAATGATCTGCGCATATCTTCCACAGTAGCTGTCGTGAGACCGCGTACCTTTATTTCATAAAAAAGCTCATCCTGGACTAGATGATTAACAATGAATTCGCGTGACATCTCGAATAACTTTGGTCAAAGCAACAAAAAACTAATCTTTTCAAACTATATCCCCTATATATATATATATATATATATATATATATATATATATATATATATATATATATATATATATATATATATA
Organism: Tillus elongatus; assembly: GCA_964006375.1. Classification (NCBI taxonomy): domain Eukaryota; kingdom Metazoa; phylum Arthropoda; class Insecta; order Coleoptera; family Cleridae; genus Tillus; species Tillus elongatus. Next base: position 141,232,742 of record OZ023263.1, on the reverse strand, counting down.
TATATATATATATATATATATATATATAATCTAAATATGCTCAAAGTAAATCAAGAAAAAATTGTCAACAGCCCATAACCATATGTAATAGAAACCCTTTAACAGGTAGGCAAATTTAATTCCAAGACTGTCACACAACCAAAATCCAAAATATCGAAAATATCGTGGCAACCAAATTTTTTCCAGAATATTTCTCGAACTGCAGAAACACTTTATTAATAAAAATCAAGACAATGAATATATTTTAAATAAATCTGGGCCCACGCCGTGGGTGCTAAACTTTTATAACTCCCTTAAATGGTTTCTAAAAGAAACCCTCAAGTAGGCTAGGAGTGATAAAAGAGTGTTCACCTAGTATGACTAACCTAACGTCTAATCAACCAAGGCCTCCAATACACCGACTACAAAGCGTTTGAATAACAGAATTTGCAAGGGACGATCTAACTTAACCAATAGGTTTGAGCCACCGGTTTTCGTCCAGTGGAGAAGGGTGTGGTTCTTAAAATTCACAACAATATGTTCAGTGTCGCCTACATACTGAAATTATATCAGGGGCGCCAGGTAATTTTGCATACTAGGCTACCTCTTGGAGTACTACTTCTAATTGTATCTTTAAATTACCAAATAATTTGCTCCAAATTAATAATTTTCCTTTTTAAATTCAAATCTTCGGATATAAGTGCCAAATAGGAGGGATAACGACACACTAACGAGAGAAATAACACAAAATATAATGTTTCAAAATAGTTTTAATCTGAACGGTACTAAGTAATTCTTTAAACAAGTGGAATTGCAAAATGTACGATTTACATATTCAACGAAATAAAGTGGTTATGTCTAGTAAGGCATAACGAAAATTGGCTTCACTTTATCGTACACTTTCTAGTTTTCAATGGGTGATATACTAAGCGAAGTGATAAAGACTTATATCTGAATATAGTTAAGCTGACTGGTCTCAAAGCAGTCAAAGGATTACTCTGGTGAATCCCATGTACAATATATAGCTTTAATTTCAAATTATTTCACCACAAGTATACTATAAATAATCAAATAATACTACTTCAGCAACAAAATATCATAACTCATAAATGGTTAAAAAGGATGCATCCTCATCGCAATGTAAATTACAGTGGTTTATTAAAATAATGGAAACTAAAGTTATAGCTCGTAATTTATACCTTTGTTTTAACAAGCAAAATAAGAAAGGAAACGTTTTAAAGTAGCAAATGATAATAACCTTACAATTATTGAATTAGTAAATTCCAAAGGTATTATGCTGGAGCTTGAAGAGCTTCATAAGATTTCTTGATGTGATAAAATCGAGAAATACATGCCTTAATTTTGTTCACAAAATAAGGACAATCGTTTAAAATGAGGAATGAATGCACTTAATAATTTATACTCAAGCGAGGTTTATAGCCTCTTCTCCGTTAACAGTTCAAATTAAAATTAAAGAGTTAGGTTGCCAGTCTTCCCAATTTCTAAGTAGTTTGCCCTGTATCTTAAGACCAACAATATGACTGCAAGTTTTTAAATAACCTGATCTATAATCGTCACCATGTAATATTATTGGGGGTGGTTACCAAATTAGTTTCCAATATTTGAAATTGTAAAAGTAAAACAGAGGTAATTATAAGGAATATTTGACAAACAAGCATCCAACACTATCTTGTACCAGTTGTACTAAGATATGAAGTTTCTAAAGACTTAGAAAGATGCAAAGTAAAGCGGTTATGATAGGCAATAAAAACAAGCAGGACTAAAATAAATAGAAACAGCATTATAAAAGCCGTATAAAACATCACTGGCAGCCCAGTGCAAATAATTCTCAACTATATAGGTACCTAAGGTTGTTGTTTGGCCTCGGAGTAATTCTGTGAATTCTAATTTTCATCTAAAAACAGATATGTGGCAAAACTATAATAATAATAATAATAATAATAATAATAATAATAATAATAATAATAATAATAATAATAATAATAATAATAATAATAATAATAATAATAATAATAATAATAATAATAATAATAATAAATTTATTGTTCAATTGATATAGAAAACATGAACAAAGGTGTGGTGTGTTCCAACAATGATTTAAAATTAAATATAAAATCCAAATAATAATTAAACTAAATGTCAACACAGTCACAGATGGGTCAGTGGCGGCTCGTGACTTTAGGAGTGGGCGAAGCAGAATCCGCGCGGCCCCAAAGGGAAGGTCGGGGGGTCCAGGGAGACGAATATCCCCCGATTTTTTTTTCAAATTCAAGGCCCTTCTCTTTTTTTTACAACTTGAAATTTTATATCTAATAGTTTATTATTATAAAATTATTCTTTTAGAGGTGACAAATAAATCAATTCCACTTACCAAAGGGAAACACGCAAAATCCAGCTTTTCAAAGTCTGTAAATGTGACACATACCAGATTATTTACCGGCACCATAGTAAAAATAAAAATACGCCTCTTACGATCCGACTCAATCTAAACAAACGACGAAACTAAGATTTGCAGCAGGCTCAGAATGCTGCATTACTTTTGTGGCCCAACCTACAAGTGAGCGTGCCGTTGCCATGACAACCGTCTCATGCAAGCGTTTCGAAGCAGACGCAGGATTTGTATGGGAGCAAATCTTCCTCAGTCAGTTGACAGCTGCTTGACGCTCTACAGTAGTTGTTGCGGCATATATACATTCAATTCGGGCTTGCAAATTATATCGTACCCCAAATTACAATAGAAATACATTTTCAACTGCGGCGCGACGTAACAAAACATTTTTATATGATTGTACCAAATTAATTTGTGGGAATAAAAAAATTAATATTATGGTGAATTTTGAATAAAAAAGTTTAGCTTAACCGAAAAATGTGGGTGAGGCAGCGCTTCACCTGCGTCACCTGACGAGCCGCCACTGATATGGGTAACTCTAATAAAACTAGATATTGAGACGATTGCGAATATAGATATATCTGTCAAACTCAATGGCTATCAAAAACAAAACAAAAACATAAAGAGTTTTACTCATTCAATATAAATGCTCTTATTAACATTGCATTTTTTTAAGTTATACAAAACTTTCACGTGCTTCCCGTCCAACTATCTTAATACAAAGTGTATGTCTCTATCCAGGTGGCGACTCTCAAGGTTTTTCTAATTAACCGGTACATGGGGCATTCAAAATTATATGCTTTAGATCTTCCTTTTTATTTAAATTACAAAGACTGCACTTTTCTTCTAAGTTGTTTAATCGGTATTTGATAGACCCGAAAGTCAAAACCACCTCCCTGTTTCCCGCTCGCTGTTGGAGCATAAACCTTTGTAGATACAAAAGGAGTAATACCAATCCAGTGCTGTCTCCCAACAAGAGTTCGTACTGGGGGTAATTAAAAGAAAACGTGGAGCAGTTCTCATCCAATGTTCGGCTATGATTGTATAAATGCCAAGTATAGATGCTATGTCATTCTCGCACAAATTGGCTAAGATATCCGTGTTTTTCACTCCAATCTCCGCTAGTAAAAGCAACTGCGGGATACCTGTCCCTCTGCATGCTATTCAGCTTTGGGAGTATATATAGCGCCGATCTCAGCACATAATATCTTAGCCTGGGTAGGTTAAATTCAAGACGCAGTGTGTAGCCGGGCATGTTCCTGGGGAGAAAATTTTGACCTTTTAAGAATCTGCTCTGTATAACCTCCATACTCTCAATGTATCTGAGCCCGCAGATACCAGCTGCATAACTCAAAGTCGGCACTACAACTAGGTGAACAACTTAAGACTTGTTGTCCATCCGGCATTACATACCCCTGTAAGCGTGTGCCTTACGGTTCCCAGACTGATGTTTGCCTCACTCACTCTTGCCTTACATGCTTCGTGGCATATACCATTAAATTTGAAAGGAATCCCTAGATAGATATACTCGTTCGCAATATCCAGGATTTGCCTATCATAGCAAAATTTATGTCTAGCAACAGCAAGACCTTTCCTAAAAATTACAATCTTTGTTTTGGTTATGTTTAGTTCCAGTCCAGACATTTTGCTGTACTCATGTAATATATTCATGTTCTTCTGAAAATTAATCGGTGAGTCAGCCAAGATGACGAGATCATCTGCGTACATTAACATAGTTATTTGTCCACAGTTGTTAACGGTAAGCGATTGGCATTTCTTTCTTCGAAAAAGAACTGCATATCTGCAGTGAACAGAGAAAACAGCAGCGTGTTTAAACTACCTCCCTATAGTATGCCTTTCGTTATAGGCACATACACAATCTGCTTTTCTGGGTTCTCGAAAATTATAGCTGCTTTGTCATACATGTCTCGTATCAGTCGTATGAGCTTTGCACTCACTTCTGCCCTGTACAATTTCAACCACAATTATGTTCTCTTAATACAGTCAGAAGCGTTTTTATAATCCACAAAAACAGCGTATGCTTTTCTACCCCTTAATCTAATATTGTAACTAATTACAGCGTTCAAAACAAATATATTATCTCCACATCTTCTTCCCTGTCTAAATCCAGCTTGGCATTCTGGCAAAATTTCATGCTGTTCTGAAAGTTCGCTGATCAGATTGTACAGTACTTGAGTAAACAATTTCACAATATAATTTATTAGTGCTATGAATCGGTAAGATTCTGGCAAGCTTTTATCGCCCCATTTATAAATATGAGAAAACTTTGTCCTCGTCCACTCGACTGGAACTTTTTCTATCTCAAATATGATGTTAAACAAATCCAGCAAGTAATTCAGCCAACTGTCTGGCAGACCCTTGTAAAACTCACTTGTTATTAAATCAGGCCCTGGTACTTTGTTGTTTTTCAGCTTTCTAAGTGCAACATGTAGTTCTTCTATAGTAACGAAACCATCAAGGTAATGTGCCTGATAATATTGTCGATAATTACATAGCAGTGTTTCAGGTGAAATCTTGTTACTCGGACCCCTTTTCACAATTTTAAATTTCTTTAATGTTTTACAGAAGTCTACTGTATTATTTATATTCAAAAGTTTTTGTTTTATCACCGAATTATAGCTGTATTTTCTTGTTGTTAATAGTTGCTTGTATTTTCTTTTTTCATCTATGTATTTTTGATAATGTTCCGGGTCATTTACATTTCTTTCAAAATTTCTATACAATTTTCTAACAGACTTCTTTAATAAAACACATTGTAGATCATACCAGGGTTTATGTGAAGATGGTTCATAATACAGCGACTTAATCTTTATACACCTTAGTAACCCTAAAAAGTGTGACGTTTCAGATAGAGCACAACAGAAATTACTATACAACACCTTGACGCAACCCCCCAGACTTCTTACATTACTCAGTCTATATGATTCATTCAAAATGTTTCTAAAAGAATGCGCCTTGCTATGGTCTCATCTAACGACTGTCTAGAAGTTATCTCTGAGTCTTTCGTGTTGCAGAGGTTGTCTGCAAGGTACATCCAAGTCCGCTGAAACAGGCAAATGGCCAGAGACAAACACTTAATCGGCGACTTCAAAGCTTCCCACTAAACTACTATAGAAACAGCGTTCCAATACCAAATCTACTGTACTCTCCATAAGTTTCGCTAAAAAGCTGCCTCTTTGATTTATAATTATATCTGAAGAACCCCTCTCTGTGCCGACGGGGCCAGCCAGTATATGAAAAAATCCATCAAGTTGATTAAGAAGTTTATTCGAGCGTTAAAGTCGCCAACTGTCACGATTACACCCTCCTCGCCTTGCGTGAAGATATCTCTTATTATTTCCTCAAGCATAAAAATACAATAGTGATGATCTAGGGATCGATTCCGGTACACGTTCCCAACAACTATCTTTATATACAAATTTAACTTTATAAACAGAGTATACTCATTGTTTATAATTATAATAAATTGTAAACCTTGGCGGACCAACGTAAACAAGCCACTACTAGCCCTACCCCTGTATCTGTGTTTGATTGCGGCAGAATGTACGGAACTAAATTTGTCCGGGTACCCGGGCAGCTTATAGTCATCATTGGTCAACCAAGTCTCACACAAACAGATAACATCATGGTAACTTAAAAATACTCTTCTTCATTGTTTAATTCATAACGTCTGGGGTACCCATTGATGTTCCAAAAAACAATTCTGAGACCGTGTATGTCTCTCGGCACACAGTTATTTGTAAGTCCACCACCACAAACTAAACTTTCCTGCTCGCTATGCACTTGACTATTCAATTTTTTGGTGCTTCATCGGCAATTTGACCAGAGTCCTCATTCCAATAGAACCATTTACCACCTACCTTAATGTTTTTGTATACTACGCTTACATTGCAACCTACTTTCCTTTTATCGCTGGCCACTTTCCTAAGAACTGAATTTGGAATTCTTTCTGCGTAATGTTGTCTATGTATATCGGTAATCCCTTAAGTTGTCTTTTCGTTCTCATCACTGTCTGCTTGGCTTCCGAGTTTCTCATCTTAACAGCCAACATATTTTTCTTATCCCTAATATTATACGCTGAATCAACTTCGGACTCAATATTTAACTCTTTTCTGAAAAACTCTTGGACCGTCTTCTTTATATCATCTCCTGTCTTACCCATCTTACCCTTTGTAAACTTTTCCTGCGTGCTCGTCTTTCCTGTTGTTCAAACCTTTTTTCTAGTAGCTATATCTTGGTGTGAAAAATGCTTGTTTGCTTTCTATGTTCCTCTTTTCTTGTTTTTATTTGTTCTCTAATTGTCTCGATGTTTCTCCTTAATTCCAAATTTTCCCTTCTCATTTCTCGAATATCTGTTGCCATGTTTCGCATCAACGTTAATAACTCGTCATATTCTCCAAATGTAGCCTCAGCTTGGCTCGCCGACGCTGTATCATTTAGTCTATCCATAAGTTTATCTTTTGAGTTAGGTGACCTATTTATTTTTTTACTTCTTTTAAACTTCTTTTTACGTTTGCCAGTTTCATCAACTTCTGTTGTGGTATGGGTCTTTCCCAACATTTTAAATTTATTAATAGAATATATCCGGCAGGTATAGTGCTGCCTTTATTTCTTTTAAGAGTGAATTGTGGGGAATCAGTATTTCTTATCATTTAATTATTTATTTATCAGCAGCAATATATGTAGATAACAAACACGTTACCTAGATAATTTTAGTAATATTCTCAATCATTACTTACAATAACTATGTAATTCTTTCCACACACTCATATTTTATAGGTTTTAGCCTTAGATAAAGTCTAGTCCAAAATTTTTCTATTACCTGGATCTTATTTCTCACATAAATCGCAAAACTTTCACAGGGAAGAACCAAGCTAATTTTAATAATTCTCACTTTCTATTTAGTCAAAAAATATCCTTACCCTACGATACCGGTAACTACAACTTTTATTAACCAATTGATTGTACTGTATACCAAAAACATACGGTATACTAATGCTTGCGAGATTACTTGTCACTTTAATGCAATACAAAAGTTATAAGCCGAAGTGACGTGACATGACAAGGTGCAAATTTTTTGTTTTACCGTAGCTACCAGGTCCAATCTAAATAATTGTAAAAATGTTTGAAAATTCATCGATTGCCAATAAACGGCCATAGAAGTTTTCCTTTTATTACCGTTATTCTGTCGTCTCTATATATTATTATGTTATTATATTTTTAACTATGTTTTCTGTTTTCTATTTGTCTTGCTAAACGTTGGATTTTTATCAGTAAATGATTTGTGATATTAAAACTGAATCTCATTGATTAATCAACTTACTGATTCCACTATGGTTGTTGTTTCTAAAGCAACATACAGGCATTTGACTCCCATCGTAGCAACCACTATATTATTGTTTTGTTATTTAGATAACCTTGAGGTTTAGATATAAAGTAGATACAAATTAAGACATTAGGAATGAGAGCATCAGGTCACATCATAGAATACAATTGTAATTACAATATGAAATCATATACACTGGTCGCTGAATTTTAGACACCAAGCATAAATAATTGCAGTTTAAATTAATTTCGGAAATATTGCCACATGTTTATCTTTTCTAACACACGCCCTTCATGTCAGGCATTTTGTCATTTGAATGGAGGGGACAATTCGTTTTATGATCAAATCGGTAAGCGTACATATTTTGCTTTTTAATTTTTAGGCTTGTGTAATTTTGAAATTCTTTAAAGCTTTGTTTAATACTCCGATACGGTTGATGTGATCTCCCGGGAGTAACCGATTCCTAGATATTCCAACACGAATTCATTTTAATTCTGAAACTCGTTTTTAAACATAATAGAGCGATGAGTTTTAAGCATCGTTGTGGAAATCTACGCTCTTGCGGATATAATCACGTTGATGACGATATATAGATGTATTGTCCATGCGAACCAAATTGATGGATTGGACTGATGGATGATTGTACTCTTTGTAATAAGTTATCGCGATACATGAATTACCTACCGATACAATCATCTCTCACCGTAGTGATATATGCCTGACTGACATTTAATACCCAATAATAGCCTAGAAAATGTGATTGCTATTGAATTGCTGTGAAACAGAAAAACCTGCGTAATTATGCGTTTAGTGGTTACATTGTATACAATTACTGAATGAATATATTTAGCAAGTTTACCATAAATAACAGCTGTATGTAAAAAAAAAACTTGCAGGCAATATATACAGCATCGGAAATGGTTGAACTCAGTCTAGACTCTATTTCAACAAAAACTGCCTTTAACTAAATAAAACAATCTAAAGTTTTAGCGAATTAAAAAATAATAAACTCGCTAATAAAGACCACACCACCTGGAAATTTTCCTTAAAAAGACCTCAAAATATGTCACTAGATTGCATATATATATATATATATATATATATATATATATATATATATATATATATATATATATATATATATATATATATATATATATACAGGGTCGCTGATAAGTCTGGAAACGGTCGATTATCCGGGAAAATATACAAGGTGTCGAAAAAAGTTTTATACAAAAGTTTTTGGGTTCTTCAATGTCTACTAGGCGGTGATAATTTCATTTATACAGGGTTGGTCATACAGGCGTGGCACACCAATATTAATTTTTTTTTAATGGAACACCCTATATATTATTCGATATTTCAATCCTTCTCTTAATTTTGAGCAACATTTATCAGAAGCATGATGTACATAAACTCAATCGTTTCCGGGTAAAAAAATAAATAAAAATAAACGCTATTGTTTTTAAAATCTATTGGATGAAGAACAAAAATAAATGAAAAGTAGAATATCTCTTGAAAACAATCTGTGAGTGTGAAAAGAACCGGTTGCAATGTTTTTAACATTGTTTGGAATCCTATTTTATAAGATGTTCAAAGTGTTCTCCATTGACCTCCTGACAATAATGAATTCGCTTAACAAAACATTGCACTGCATTTACAAGAGCGTTTTGAGGAATGTTATTAATTTCATGCACAATCCTTGCTTGCAACTCTTCAATATTCTGCGGTCTATTTTGGTAAATTAAATTTTTTACATGACCCCACAAAAAAAAGTCAAGCGGCGTCATGTCGGGAGACCTAGCTGGCCATTCAATAGTTCCCCTGCGCCCTATCCATCTGCCAGGAAAGGTTTGATTCAGATATTCCCGTACCTCAATTCCAAAATGAGGGGGTGCCCCATCCTGCTGAAACCATATTTCTTCCGCTGGTAGATTTGGGTCGTTATTGTTCGGAAATAATCGACTTACGTCTGGAACAATTGATTCTTGCAAAAGTGTCAAATATCGAGCAGAGTTCAAATTACCGTGTATAAAATAAGGTCCTATGATATGTCCACCAATAATAGCACACCAAACATTTACTTTTTGCGGTCTTTGGGTGTGAATTTGTTCCATCCAATGTGGGTTTTCGTCTGACCAGTACCTACAGTTGTGTCGGTTGACTTGTCCATTCAAACAAAATGTAGATTCGTCGGAAAACAAAATGTGGTTGGCAAAGTTAAAATTTTGGCGTAACTTCTCCATAATAAGTTCACAGAACTCGATTCTGCGATCAAAATCGTCTTCACTCAGTTCTTGCAATAAATGAATTTTATATGGACGGAACTTTTCCCGCTTCGTAATCTTTTGAATTGAATATCGACTCATATTGTGATTTAAAGCCAATTGCTGTGCCGAAGTTTTCGGATTTTCCACCACATCCAATATTACATTCAAAGAATTTTCTTCATTTGTAACGGTTACTGGCCTTCCAGTTCTAGGTTTATCCTTGATACCGCCAGTTTCGTGAAAACGATGCAAAGTTTTCGAAACTGTGGATTTGGAGATCGATTCCCGCTCAGGATGCAACTCATTGAACATAATCACCACTTGAGCAAAACTTCGTGTTCTATCACCGTACCCTATCATCATTAAAATTTCGATACGTTCGGTTTCACTTAAACTTGCCATTTTGCACAAAAACTGTTGACACTAAATTACTAATGTTTCAAAACTGTTGACACTGAATGAATGTTTGACATTCGTTGTCCTGGAAACATTTTAAAACAAAAGAATAATACTGCGTTTCTTATGGGCATCTTATCTTATCTTGGGATTCCAAACAATGTTAAAAACATCGCAACCGGTTCTTTTCACACTCACAGATTGTTTTCAAGAGATATTCTACTTTTCATTTATTTTTGTTCTTCATCCAATAGATTTTAAAAACAGTAGCGTTTATTTTTATTTATTTTTTTACCCGGAAACGATTGAGTTTAGGTACATTATGCTTCTCATAAATGTTGCTCAAAATTAAGAGAAGGATTGAAATATCGAATAATATATAGGCTGTTCCATTAAAAAAAAATTAATATTGGTGTGCCACGCCTGTATGACCAACCCTGTATAAATGAAATTATCACCGCCTAGTAGACATTGAAGAACCCAAAAACTTTTGTATAAAACTTTTTTCGACACCTTGTATATTTTCCCGGATAATCGACCGTTTCCAGACTTATCAGCGACCCTGTATATATAGTTTTTCTTTGTAGCAGGACTTTGATAATCAATAGAAAACTAATTTTAAGACGAAAATGCCATATAAACATTAACCCAGAAAGGCAGCGTTTCAAAGAAGACGTCAAAGTTTTTTTTTTCTAAAAAAGTGGTTTATTTTCCACAAAAAGTATCTCTAAATTTTTCGTATTTGCCACAGTTTAGTGGGAAAGGAGCTGGTTAGTTCCTAACTCTAAACTAAACTAAATTTTATATATAAATATATATATATATATATATATATATATATATATATATATATCGAATATGTGTTCTAGAGGCTCTAGTTCGCTCTCATTTAATAAAAAGAATTTAAAATTTGCGTAATAAGAATTCGTTAATAAAGAGAAGTAACAGCTTCAAGACCTCTCTGAGATCTGGGGTGGAACACACTGAGACCTAAGACACGATTTCTAGTAAGATTTGTACATTAAGGCCCCAAAATATAACTATATGTACAACAGTCCAATCTACCCTCATCCACCCCTCTAACGGAAATATTCCAATTGACGCCTTAGAGTCCGTTTTCTTTAATATTTTCCCACCTCTTGAATATTTTCCTACCTCTTGAAAATGGCTCCAAAACAGGAAGGTTAGAATTCTGGACACGGTTTAACCCAAAAATCAAAAATTTCTTATATATATATATATATATATATATATATATATATATATATATATATATATATATATATATATACAGGGTGGTCCACTTTTTCGTAGCAGGACTTTAACAGTCGATAGAAAATCATATTTCAAAACAAACATGTCATATCAACATAATCCCATAAATGCTTCGCTTCAGAGATACAAGGGGTTTAAATTTCCGAAAAAATAGCATTATTATTTTAACACTCTCCAAACTAGTGGGGAAAATGAAACCAAATTTGGTTAACCTTATCCGTATAGGGTGCCATATTCAATTATAATATCAAGTTCCACGAGCAACCGATGATGGAGTTGTGGGGTTTCACTGGTACTAAATTATAAAAATTATTAATACGCCCCTGTGACAAATCAAATTTATTATTTTTCCGTATTTGCCACAGTTGGATGGTATATGAGCTGTTTAGTTCCCAACTCTCCAATATTCCTGGTAAAATATTGTTTGCCACTTAAATTTTGTGTCAGACATGGAACAAGTTTTATTCCGGAAATATTCGAGAGTTGGGAACTAACCAGCTCCTTTACCACTAAACTGTGGCAAATACGAAAAATTTAGAGATACTTTTTGTGGAAAATAAACCACTTTTTTAGAAAAAAACAAACTTTGACGTCTTCTTTGAAAAGATGCCTTTCTGGGTTTATGTTTATATGACATTTTCGTCTTAAAATGAGTTTTCTATTGATTATCAAAGTCCTGCTACAAAGAAAAACTATATATATATATATATATATATATATATATATATATATATATATATATATATATATATATATATATATATACATATATATATATATATATATATATATATATATATATATATATATATATATATATATATATATATATATATATATATATATATATATATATATATATATATATATATATATATATATATATATAAAGGTGGCTTCGGATATGCAATCTAGTGGCATATTTTAACGTCCATGCCACCTAGAGGGTTGAATAGTATGTTGTGTGCAGCTTGGAGTCATGCTTTGATACTTATTTAGGAAATTCAACAGCAATGAAAACAATTTTTGCTTGACGTCTAATCTATATTTGTGTGTTTGTGTCTTAGTGCGGTTTGCGAAGCTTCAACGCCACCTAGAGGGCTGAACAGTATGGTGTCTGTAGCTTGGAGTCATGCTTTGATACTTATTTAGGAAATTCAACATAAATGAAAACAATTTTTGCTTGACGTCTAGTTTATTTCTCTTGTTTCAGACATACGGCAGATTTGAAGGTGCTGCTCTTTAACAGGTATATATATATATATATATATATAAATATATATATATATATATATATATATATATATATATATATATATATATATATATATATATATATATAAGTCGGTATAGTAGGGCGGTTCTGAAGCCGCCACACAGCTCTGCGCCTGCGTGTAACGTCAGGGTGACAATACAAGATGGTGGGTTGGAAAGAGAGAGACAAGAGCTCTAACCGGAAATTTCAAGTTGGTCCAATATGCCGGTCAAGATGGCTGACTGTAAGTAAAAAATGTGGAAAATTTGAATTTCTAAAAGATACTTAGTCTAACCCATCAAAATAAGATAGCCTGCCGTATTGATTTTTGTAAAAATGACACATAAGAATATGTCTGACAGAGCAGGCGTAAACTAACTTCTTATTTTGTATGGTTAGACACCCATGTCTGAGATATCACCTGACTCGTCTCGACGAGTGGAATTCAAATATGACATTTGCTCATGCGCAAGCTGAAATTTTTGAATTTTCAAGTAAGAGAACACATGCGGGGTGTCATTCCACTCGTCTCGATGAAGGGAGCTAAAATATTTATTTATTTTATCTATTTATATATTCTTACATTTATATATATATATATATATATATATATATATATATATATATATATATATATATATATATATATATATATATATATATATATATATATATATATATATATATATATATATATATATATATATATATATATATATATATATATATATATATATATATAAGCGGTGCCAACATATATAAATTGTCGGTCAGACACTATCAAGCTCATTAAACATTTAGTTGTCTTAGAAGTAAAACGTGCTTCAGCTTCTTTTTGAGTATCCAAGTGTTAAGTAGTGTGTTTAACATGGCCACATTAAGTGATGTGTGTTACCAGCAAATTAAGCACACATTTTGGTATTGTTTATTTGGAGACTTTCAATTAATTATCGATAAAAATACTGGTTATTTCAATGCAACAAAATTATGTAAAAGTTGTGAGAAAATATTGAGATATTGGTTGGAAAAGAAAACTAAAGAGTTGATTGCTTATTACAACAACTTAAAGTCACATTTAGTCACATCTTAAGTAACACCAACAACCGCTACATACTTGAGGGACTTTGGGGGAACACAGACTGAAAACAACACGATAACTGGTACATATGTGTGAAAATTTTAGATATTAGATTTAACCTGCTGGATATCTAATCATTTCTATGAAAAGTGCAACCAAATTATTTTTGATTTTTTCGTAAGCGAATTAATCAAAAATACAGGGAAAATATCAAGGAAATTGAAGTGAAATTAATGGAGATAGATAATGAAGTGTAGCACAAATGCTAAAGTCACAAAACATTTTGAAGATATATCCCCAAAACCAAGTAACCCAAGTAACAAATATGTGTTTTTGGTTTACCTTCAGGCAATGAGAAAGACGCTACATATCCATATCATGCTGTAAGAACTCAGAAGAAAAGTTTTAGATGAGCTGTTAAAAACTTTAAAAATTCATTACCAGGTAGAACAGTCCCTGACGCAGATAAAGAAAGTGTTTGATTTAGAAGATTTCAAAGAAGCGGTGCAAAGAGCAAACTCGTCTAGAGTTAAATTGATAGAAATGAAACGTAATCAATTTTTTTGAGTGGGAAGATAAGACCTCGCAATGTCAATTAAGAAAAACGAATCCAGGAACATATTTAACCGATATGGTGCAGGTGATATTCAATCGTGGAAAGCATACTTTGTCCTACATGATTAAATTTAACCAGGAAGATGCTATAACAGACTTAAACTTTCTGCAAGCATAGCATATGAAGTTAGGTAAAATTTAAAAGCCAAACTGTAAGGTAAAGTGTAGTTTTGTAAGTCAAGAAAGAATGGATACATTATTAACCAAACTTAGTTGAATTATTCCTAATAACAGATTAAACTTTTGGAAAAAGTTACCCATATCAACACAACCTGTTGCAGACGATGAATAAATTTAAAAAGTCTACTTTGTTTACCTATTTAAATTATTTTGTTGTTAATAAATTGTAGAAAAAAATGTATTGAAACTCATTTACGTCGTTTTAAGTTTTCGTAAGTAGAGTTAGCAGTTTTTTTATACTTATGTAACACATAACTATTTTATATTTCATGTACTTACATGACATCTGTTATATTAGAAATATACACAGAAATATGACTATTTATTATGACTATTATTTCTTAATACTTAATTATTTCTAAATACAACACTAATAGATAATAATATTCATATTAATCTTTGTTAGCCAAATGTGTCGTAACGAACAAAAAACTCATTCAAAATCTGAAAATGTTAAAAATAAATGTATAATAAAATTCAGCAACCGAAAATGTATGCAGTTCAGTATCTTTACCGAGAAAAACAAAAATAATTAAGATGGCACAATTATAATCAGTATTTCTTCAATAACTCAAAACTTATAAATGTGCATATACGACGTTTATCCTCAACAGGGCAGTATATATATATATATATATATATATATATATATATATATATATATATATATATATATATATATATATATATATATATATATATAGTTAGAACAAACCCTTTGGCCTAGTCAACCACAGGCAGTAGTTATATGGAAAGTGCAATGGACAGCTTAGTCAACCTATCAACTTACTTCCATTATAATCATTATTACGGAAACATTAGTCGTGTTCACTGTAATCTTCACCGCTCCTGTAATTTATACAACACTTGTAAAATTCAGAGCATATATATTAATATAAGTAATTAGTTTTATTCAATGTAGTTTGCCTGTCTGTTTATATGTTAAATAAAACCTTTTTTAAAAGATTCCAAGAACATCTTATACACATAAAACAAGTTTTCCATAAACGAAGAGAAATAAATTTAAAAGTACAACTTGATAAGTGTGAATTTTTGCGTAAAGAGGTAGCTTTTCTCGGACATATAATATCACGTGACGGGATAAGACCGAATCCCAATAAAATTGTTGCCCTTCAAAACTACCCTCTTCCAAAAAACCAGAGGCAGATAAAATCCTTCTTAGGTTTTATTAGATGTTACCGAAGATTTAGAAAAAAATTCGCAAAAATCGTTCATCCACTAACTAAACGCCTCAGAAAGACACCTCTGTGAACATAGATGATCCCATATACATCCAATCTTTCGAACATGCAAAAGAACTAATTTCTAACTCTCCTATTCTTGCTTACCCTGACTTTGAAAAATTATTCTATTTAACGACCGATGCTAGCAACACAGCAATCGTAGCGGTTTTGTCCCAAGAACAAAAGCCTATCGCCTTTTATTCCAGAGCTCTCAATAGTGCAGAGAAAAATTATTCCACCATCGAAAAAGAGTTACTTGCTATTATAACGGCCTGCAAACATTTTTGCCCTTATTTGTTTGGCAGAAAATTCAGCATCGAAACCGATCACAAACCCCTAGTTTCGCTTTTCTCTATTAAAGAACCGTAATCTAGACCGGTAAAATGGCGTCTTAAACTAGAGGAATTCGAATATGATATTAAATACAAAAAAGGAGAGGACAACGTTATTGCCGATGCCCTTTCGCGAATTCCGACTCAATAAATTAACGCTATTGAAGATGACCCCTTAGACCTTCTGTCACTACTAAATAACGCCGAAGATTTGCAAGAACTTATCGACGAAGATTTACAAAGTCTTGGCATAGAATTACCTATTTCGCAAGATTCCGAAACAGACGCTACCGTGGATTCTTCACAGTAACACCCTGTAGGTGTTACACCATTGACAGAAAAACCACTTAACGTTTACTCGCACCAAGTTATTTTTAAATATGGTCAAAAACACTCTACAAAAACAAAAGATATTTAAAACTAAGGAAAGAACGATTGTGCATATTTTACGGAAACAAAAACATTGTGAAATAGAACGTTTTATGAAAGAATATCTTAACCATAACGCCCTTACTGCATTTTATTTTTTGAATGAAGAATTAATGTTAGAAACCATAAATTACGTAAGAAACAATTTAAATTCCTAAATTAGTTAGGTGTGATAAAATGCTTAAAGACATAGAAAACCATGTAGATCAACAAACGCTTATCATAGACTATCATAAGTCGAATCATAATGGCGTTAACGAAACGTTAAATCATTTAAGAAACAAATATTATTGGCCCAAGATGAAAATCACATAAACGATATTATTAATAAATGTGAAACTTGTTTAAAAGGTAAATACGAACGAAATCCATATAAGGTTCCTTTCCAATGCCCTTTGGTTGCAAAAAGACCCTTTGAGGTCATACATATTCATACCTTTTCTTTTAATAATTATAAGTTCCTTACGAGTATTGATCTTTTTAGCAAATATTCCCAAACATATTTTATAAACGACGGAACCGGTCTTACTATATTTAAAAAGTGAAGACATTATTTTACGCACCCGAATTACGTTTTAAGGGTAGCTTGCGATCCCGGTAAGGAATTCGATAATAATGTTCTGAAAGAATACCTGCAGACGTTTAAAATACAACTACACGTTACGGCCCCTCAGAATCCAAATTCAAATTCACCCATTGAGAGATTTCACTCAACACTCATCGAGAAAGTAAGATGTTTATTAATAGATAATCCTAAAGAAGATATTTTAGAACTAGTAACTACCGCACTTATAATTTATAATCAATCAATACACTCCACAACAGGCTCTACACCTTTTCACCTCCTATATGGACCCTTTGATAAATTAGATCCTATAGATCCCACAGCTACAGTTTATGAGGAATATAATTCCAAAAGACTTAAAGAAATCATCCCCTTTTATGATCAGATATATAAGAAAACTAAAGAAAAATTAAGCAAAAATTTAGAAAAATTAAATGAAGTGCGAGAAAATGTACCCATTATAAATGAACAAAAACTAGCTATAAAAACTCCTCGAGTGAAAAAACTAGATTCCCCTTACAAAATTCACAAAAATGTCAAACAAAAAGTATAAAAATTAGTCTACCCCTTAGCAGAAAGAAACAAGCCAACGTTAGTAATGTAAAACCAGTAAGGAAAAAAATTGTGTTTCAGAACGATACTAGCGCTCCTGGTACGTCCGATCCCGGTTATTTGGCTTTCATCCCGCTAAAACTAATGGATATTTTAACGACCCGATAGGTGTCGCTAAAATAATCAATCATTTTCATCGAATCTATTTTTATTTCAACCTTACCTTATTGGAAGAAAAGTATCAAACTTGTATCAGAAATAGAGAATTGCTTAGTAAACATTCTTACTCCTATCAACAAATAATCAATAAGCAAATAAACGATATCGAAAATGAACTTTCTAAATTAACTCACTCTCGTAACAAAAGATGTATAATTAACGGTCTAGGATCGGTGATCAAAACAATAACAGGTAATCTCGATGAGGGCGATATCAAAAAAATTAACAAAAATTTAGATTTGTTATTTTCAAATCAAAATGGACTTATGTCACAAGTTTCCGACTTGGCATCTCTTGCTTCTTTAATAACTGATACATTTGAGCATGAACTGGACGTGATCAATAAAAACCTCGATCTCATTAAACAATCTTTTAAAGAGCTTAACGAGCTCTAACACCAGAGAGATTTATACAGCTTCCAAAAATCTTCAAATGATAATCTTTTAAAGCACATAAAAATCCTTCAGATAACAATTAGTCTGGCCTTTAATGGTCCTCCTAATATAGAGATTTTCACTTCTCGCGATTTAACCCACATATGTGACCATTTAAAATTAATCTATAGCAATGCTGAACTGATAAGCTTTGACCGCAATCACATATTTAAAATTTTAGAATTTACTCAACTTAATTTAATTGCATTTAGGGACACTATTGTACTTATTGTATTACCACCTGTCCCTTACCAAAATACCCTTCTTGTACCTCCAAGCTGTTATTACTTAGAGACTCCCGATAAGAACTTGTGGACCAAAGAACACTGCCCTAGAATTAAAGAAGCTATAATATGCAAAGATGAATTCTTCGAAGAAGACTGTTTCCTGAACCAGCTCTAGAACTGCACCCTTGCCGAAGTAATCAACCAATTTTCATACACAGTGCAGCTCTACAATGTCAACGTCCTGGCAATAACCAATCAACCTCAAGAGTTTACAGAGCAGTGCCCCCAAAGTTTGAAAAGACATCGTTTGGAAGGAACCAGCGTGCTAACTGCCATAGCCGAATGCATAATAATAATTAATGGAAATACCTATGAAGACACCCATCAAAATATAACCTGGGAACCAGAAACATTGATTCCCCTCGATAAATCAATAGCGACGAACCGATATAGACCAATACATCTCAAGGACAAGGTCAAGCTAAAACAACATCTTCAGAAGATTCACTCCACCCGTATACACCCACTGATACACGACACCCATATAGGAATAACCATCTTTATTATTTTGTTTCTTGTGATAATAGTAATAATAGGTTACAGAAGAAGAAGCAGTTTACCGAAAATCAAGCATAATCGAAAGAACGGGGACGTTCTTGAATCTGAGGATGGAGGAGTTAAGTTAGAGCGAAACCCTTTGGCCTAGTCGACAACATGCAGTAGTTCAATGAACTGCTTAGTCGACGTATCAAGTTACTTCCATGTGATAGTGTTCTTACACAGCACAGAGTATGTGTTTTACAAGTGTTGTATAAATTACAGAAGCGGTGAAGATTACAGTGAACATGACTCATGTTTCCGTAATAATGATTATAACGTCTCTTTGGTAGAGACGTTATAATCATTATTACGGAAACATGAGTCATGTTCACTGTAATCTTCACCGCTTCTGTAATTTATACAACACTTGTAAAATTCAGAGCATTTATATTAATATAAGTAATTAGTTTTATTCAATGTAGTTTGCCTGTCTGTTTATATCTTAAATAAAACCTTTTTTTAAAGATTCCAATAAAATTGGAACACGTTATTATATATATATATATATATATATACAGGGTGAGCCACGGTGGATGGAGTATTAAAAGTATATGGAGAATGAATCAACCGATTGCTCTGAAATTTTGGTTACGGATGTAATGGCGTATGATCTCTCGACCTAAAATATTTTTGAAAATGCAGTGTTGCCACATATACGTAAAACTGGCAACATCTTCGTAATTTTAAATGGAACACCCTATATATTTTTGCTTTTTTTGAATTATCGTCTCTTTTTGAGTAACTTTTGTTGATATTTTCCTATACCTATCTCAAGTCGTTTTCGAGATAATAATTATTTTCTGAATTTATTACCAAAAATTTGACTTTCATTAAATCGTGTTTTCTCCTACCGACGAAGCGATTTAAAGATAATTGTTTACCTACGGTTAGGCAAGGTCTAGGGGCATCTCCTCCATTAATCAAATCTTTAGAATATCATACAGGGTGAGTTAGAGAACGCTTTCTATAAGTGACTCGGAGAAATGCACGAAAGTCATTTTTTTTAAATAGAACGCCCTGTATATTTTCACACTTTTTGGATCGCCTTCTCTTTTTGAGTAACTTTTGTTAATATTTCCCTATACCTATCTCAAGGCGTTTTCGATTTATGGTCACTTTTCTCTAACCTATCCAAGATTATTGGTCTTTTTGTATATCATAATGGGTGGGCCATGAAATTTCTATTTTGTTACTTTGTCATGACAACAGACATGCTGTTTATCTAAATAAATTTGACGTTAGTGATATTTACATTCAATTTAAATAGCTATAGCACAAACATGACATAAAATAATTATACAAACACAGTTTTAATGGATTTGTTTTTTATTCATGAACAGTGCAATAAGATTATCAGCAGAACTTGTAGAAGATTTAATGAGAAATATCCGAATTTGCCGCAGATGAATAACAGAAAGTTTCTACGAATTCATAGGAATTTTATAAAATCTGGTGCGTCGTTAAGAGATGCAAGAAATCTACCCAAACCTGTGACATCTGACGAGGTAAATGAAATCAATGTGCTAGCGTATTTTCATGCGAATCCCCAGTATTCCATACGTTGTGCTGAACAGGATTTAGGATTGCCATATTCATCCATTCGAAGAATACTAATAAATCATAAAATGCATAATTATAAATTTACAAGAGTTCAATTTCTCACGCCTCAGGATTATCTACAGAGAATAGAGTTGTGTGAAATGTTAGTTGTGCGTATGCAAGAGGACCCCAATTTTTTAAAGAAAATGATATGGACTGATGAATCCAAATTTTCTAGGGAGGGGATTTGTAACACACGAAATAGTCACTATTGGGCCACAGACAACCCCCACGTTACTAGAGAGGCTGGTTTTCAAGTCAAATTTAGTTTAAATGTTTTTTGTATGTTATTGGATGACAAAATAAAATATTACATATATGACAAAAAATTGAATTCCAGAAAATATTTAGATATAATTAGAACAATTGTGGAAGGCTTCCTTGATAATCTGTCAATTGAAACATATAGAACTTGTTGGTATCAACTCGACGGGGCACCTGCACATTGTACATCCGAAATTAGTATGGAGTTGGATCGGCTTTTCGATGACCGTTGGATCAGACGTTTGGGACCGTGTAACTGGCCTGCGAGGTCCCCTGACCTTACCCCGTTAGATTTTTATCTTTGGGGTATTCTTAAAGATCGAGTTTATAAAACTCTAGTCCACAACAGGGCAGAATTAGAACGTCGAGTGATTCAAGAGATTGAAAACTTGGACCCCGCTAAAATAAGAGCTGCTACAACAAACGCCGTGCATCATCGTATACAAAAGTGTCTGGAAGTTAACGGTCAACATTTCGAACAATTATTATAGTTTTAAGATTTTTATACATATTTATTACTGTCATTGGTATTATTTGTTATTGCTACTTGGCCTTTTTTACTATTATCGCTGATTAGGTATTAGTTTTTCCAAATACTGATAGTGTTATTGTTCTCATAACGACGAACCAAAATTTATAAAATTCCTATGAATTCGTAGAAACTTTCTGTTATTCATCTGCGGCAAATTAGGATATTTCTCATTAAATCTTCTACAAGTTCTGCTGATAATCTTATTGCACTGTTCATGAATAAAAAACAAATCCATTAAAACTGTGTTTGTATAATTATTTTATGTCATGTTTGTGCTATAGCTATTTAAATTGAATGTAAATATCACTAACGTCAAATTTATTTAGATAAACAGCATGTCTGTTGTCATGACAAAGTAACAAAATAGAAATTTCATGGCCCACCCATTATGATATACAAAAAGACCAATAATCTTGGATAGGTTAGAGAAAAGTGACCATAAATCGAAAACGCCTTGAGATAGGTATAGGGAAATATTAACAAAAGTTACTCAAAAAGAGAAGGCGATCCAAAAAGTGTGAAAATATACAGGGCGTTCTATTTAAAAAAAATGACTTTCGTGCATTTCTCCGAGTCACTTATAGAAAGCGTTCTCTAACTCACCCTGTATGATATTCTAAAGATTTGATTAATGGAGGAGATGCCCCTAGACCTTGCCTAACCGTAGGTAAACAATTATCTTTAAATCGCTTCGTCGGTAGGAGAAAACACGATTTAATGAAAGTCAAATTTTTGGTAATAAATTCAGAAAATAATTATTATCTCGAAAACGACTTGAGATAGGTATAGGAAAATATCAACAAAAGTTACTCAAAAAGAGACGACAATTCAAAAAATGCAAAAATATATAGGGTATTCCATTTAAAATTACGAAGATGTTGCCAGTTTTACGTATATGTGGCAACATTGCATTTTCAAAAATATTTTAGGTCGAGAGATCATACTCCGTTACATCCGTAAACAAAACTTCAAAGCAATCGGTTGATTCGCTCTCTATATACTTTTAATACTCCATCCACCGTGGCTCACCCTGTATATATATATATATATATATATATATATATATATATATATATATATATATATATATATATAAATATGACTCGAAATGATTAACAAGCTCCTATATATGTGCCTTAGCCGTCATTTGCCTTCATTTCGTTAAAATATGAGAAAAAAATAAATTTAACCAAAATTTTATGATGTAAATAATCAAGACGTAAAATTAATATACTAGATACATACCTGTAGTTGTAGATGTAGTTGTTAGTAGATCTGTCATGTCGGCAATGACCGAGAGGTGAAGGACGCAGTATGGACTTAATAACGGACTCCTATAACACGCGTTCCAATCTCAGCTAGTGACTTCACTTTTTTTATTTTTTTAACTTATTTTATTTTACCGTTGTCTGATCAGATTGTGTAATTCCGATGAATTTTTTAGCGAGTTTTTGTATGAAAAATTCAATTAGCACGACACTAAAGCTTTTAAGACTTAATTCAATTTGAATTGCACATCTGGTTGTTTGTTATTGCCCTAACTTAGTGAAACCCTTCCATACTTAATACAGGCGTAGATTGGCGGCAGATTCACAAGTGTTTCTTCTTTTCTGCAACCGATTTCAATTTTTACTGGACGCAGAATGTGTGTTATGGTAGTGAATTTTCGTTAAATTTTCAGATTTCAATAGCTCAACGTTCGGTGGCCAGGAACCAGTTTTTTCGGATACATTTTTAGTTTATTTTTGGAAAATTTTTGTACATATTCAAAAAATAAAGTGATTTTAATGAAATATGGTACATTGTTTCTACTATATAGGTTATACTGTTTAAATTTTTTTAGTATTATTTCATTCTACCGTTATCTGATCAGATTGTGTAATTCCGATTAATTTTTAGCGAGTTTTTGTATGACAAATTCAATTAAGACGAGACGAAAACTTTTATATCTTAATTCAATTTGAATAGCATATGTGGTTGTTTGTTTTGCCCTAACTTAGTGACACTGTTCCATACTTAATACAGCCGTAGACTTTTCCCGTGGCTTCACAAGTGCATGTTATTTTCTGCAACCGATTTTAATGTTTACTGGACGCAGCAAGTGCGTTATGGTAGCGAATTTTCAATAAAGTTTCTAATTTCAATAGCTCAATTTGCTATTAACCTAACGTTCATTGGCCAGGAACCAGTTTTTTCGGGAACATTTTAAGTTTACTTCTTGAAAACTTTTGTACTGTTTCAAACAATAAAGTAATTTTGATAAAATATGGTACATTATTTCTACTATATAGGTTATACTGGTAACCAAATTTCATGCCTACATTCTTTATAAAAAAGACATATTTGTTATTAAAAACATTTTAATGAAAATTCACTGACATAACGTACTTGCTGCGTCCAGACTTTTTAAAACTTTAATCAGGTAAAAGCTTACAGGATCTTGCTTCACTAGATTGTGCCTGTCCATAACCAAAATTTCAAATAAACTAGGTGCAACGTGTTGCATAAAACAAGACCCTTGGCGCATTCAACTCTACAGAAGACATGAACTCCCTGTAAGTGCCTTTTCGTATTTTTAATTTCCGTACAATTTTATCTTCTTATTTTTCACAAAATTTATTTTTAGTAAATAAACATAATTAAGTAACAAGTTAAATTTTCAAATAATTTCGGTTACATAACATTTGTATTTTACAAAGTTTTATTATTTCGTATAAACGCACAATTAAGAAATATTGAAAAGAAAATTCGAATAATTTGTTTAAGCAAGCTAAAGAGTATTATTTCATAAATACCAACACATTTTATTAAGTACGAATATTATTTTTAAATAGTTATAACTACGCAATATTGTCTATCAGACATTTTCATTAAACCTATTGTTTACCCGTGATTTATGCACCAATTAATTATTTTAATAAGGCTACATTCATATCATTATTGTTTTATTTTAAAGAATAAACTGTTGTTCATATTTCCATCATAATACCTTTCCTGATATTGCTGAATAAGTAACTGTATAATATCGTATTACATAGCTCTGTGAATTAACCATATTATCTACATACCTTAGAGCCTCGGTGGTTCGGTGGTAAGGACGTCTACCTCTGAACCGATCGGTACCAGGTTCGATTCACAGGATTTCCCTTTCACTTATTCAGTACATACTATACAATTAACATCAACCGAGGTTGTGCGGCAACACCGAGATATAACGACTTGGCTCTCTGATGTAAAGGTCGCGTGACGTAAGCAGAGCGAGGTACGTTTGGTATTCCCACTTGTTCGCTGCTATTAAACAACGTGTTGTTTTTTTTATATTCCGTGTGTTAGAACTCCCTTTTTGCTGGAGATGGTAAGAATTTGTGTGATATTCTTGTGTTGTGTTGTGGTGTGTTTTAGCAGTGTTACCGGTATACTAACAGAGCCGTATTCCTGTTGTGTGCCGCGATGTCCGGAAATTACAAAAATGGACCGAAGGTACACTTGTTTCGTTTTCCAACAGACGTCGCCATGTCAGCTAAATGCGTTGCAGCTATTCACCGGGATAATTTTTTGCCAACGAAGTCCAGCAGAGTCTGTGAGTTGCATTTTGTTAAAGAAAATATCATAAATTGTTCTACTGCAACGGATTCACAAACCGGCGAGACCATAACCTTAAATTTAAAAATTCCTAGATTAAAACGTGATGCTTACCATCGCAACTCCCCAATTGCCTTTCTCATTTATCAAAAACTGTTCAATTGTGCCGAAGTCGCGATGAAAAAGTCAAAGAACTGGAAAATGAAAATTTTGCCAAGGCAATTAGAAATAGTAAAGTATAATTTAATTCTTTACAATTGAATTTATGTACACTAATTTTAAAGAGTTTCTTGCAGTTTTGAACTTGTTTCATCTACCTGAAGGTTGGTTTAAAATTCGTGACGATCAAAGAGTTACATTGTTTAAATTAAAATATTCTCCTGAGCCTGTAATAACATATTCTGTACTAATACATACTAACTTACAAGATGAAACATTTTTGCGTGGCTGCGAAATACAAACTGCCCTTAATGACATTAAACCTGGTTTAACGACCCCATTTACTTCTACTAATATAAATGAAGTCAAAGATTTGTTATATAATATTGACAAAAACTCTAAAGAAAATTATGCTCAAAAACGCGATGAAAATAAAAGTGTTTTAAAACACATTTCAAACTTATTAGATTTATTGATGACAAATATTTCAGATGAGGAGGACGATATTTTTTAACAAAAAAAATGCTTTAGCTTTTATATCCGAGCAAATAAAATTACATACATCAAACAAGACAAGATATCGTTATTCAAGTAATACTATGATTTTAGCCTCGATCCTTATAACAATAAGTCCTCATGCTTACAGGTACTTGAGACATTTTGGCGTACTTATATTACCTCATCCAGATACAGTAAAATTTGCAGTTCTTTGTTGACAGACCCTACAACGGGAGAAAGAAATATGTGCTTTAACTATGCGAGAAACATATTTAAGTTATTATCGGACCGTGAAAAAAATATTATATTATTGATGGACGAAATCCATATTAAACCACTTCTGGATTATAAAGCAGGAAATATAGTTGGTTCTGCTTGAAACTCTGCTCGTTTAGCAAATTGAGCTTTTGTGTTTATGATATCTAGTATTATGTCAAGCGTAAAAGAAGTTGTGCATATCAGTGCTACTTTCAAAATTGACCACCTTCTGCTTTTTTCATTAATTAAGGAAGTAATAACTAAGTTGGGGGAAATTGGATACAAGGTATTTTGTGTTATTAGTGACAATAATGCTATAAACAGTAAAGCAATGAGTAATTTCTCTGATAAGAGATGCTTAATTATTGTTTATCCTCACTTTACAGATAAAACGCGCCCTCTTTTTGATTTATTAGACTCTGTACACTTGCTCAAATGTATTAGAAATAACTGGCTCAATGCAAAACCAGACCAAATACTATATTATCATAAATTTGATAGTGTCGTTGAAAAGGCAGCTGTTTTTCAATCCCTCAAAACACTTCACCAATTAGAACACGATAAAATGTTAAAGGTTGGCCATTCTATAAATTTAAAAGCTCTGTTTCCTACTAATATAGAAAGGTAAAATGTTTCATTAGACCTTAAAGTTTTCAATCCTTTCGTAAAACGGGCCTTCGTAAAATTCGGAACTAAAATTGATAAAACCAAAGACACTGCTGACTTCATTAATATAATAGTTATATGGTGGAAAATCGTTAATGTAAAAACCCTCTTAAAGGGAAACGCTTAAATGACGATTTTCAAAAGCCTTTAGCTGTAGAAACTTTTCTTTCCGATAAAAAATTTCTGTTTTTGAATCAAATATTTAACTGTGTAGAAAAACTGGAAAACTAAGCCTTTTTCTAATAAATTGAGTACTCAAACTCATACAGCATTAACGCACACAGTGTATGGAATGACAGAAGTTATACAATATTGTTTCAGTGAACTTAGAATGAACTATGTCTTATTATGCAAATTTCAAACAGACGATTAAAAATAGGTTTGGTCGCTATAGGCAACTTGCGGGCGGACAATATCATATTTCTTTGTGGCAGTTGTATGAATCAGAAAAAAGGCTCAGAATTCAATCATTATTAACTCTAAAATCGCGTACCTTCGTCAATATTCAAATTAGCCATTTAAATACGCCTGTCCCGTGTCCATGCGATGTTTAGCGCGTTAACGATCCCTACTCTCCTTACAGAAAGGTAGTGGTGCGGTAAAATTTCCAGGATAGTGAGGTGAAACTGCTCCATGGCGTCGGTGAGGCCAACGTTAAGGAAAAAAATGTACATACTACATAAGTTTTATAAAATGCCATGAACAGAAAATATAATTACATTTGTCAGGTCTCTGCTACATTCACTGAATTACAGGGCGGTCAAAAACAATTAGCATCCTTTCCCAATCAAGGTAGGACTTATGCTTTAAGTTATAAAAAACAGGTGAAACACCTGAAGATCACGCAATAAAATGACAATTGAATATATAAAACCTAAAATTACCGGGGAGCCTCGCGATGTTTTAATTACTTCAGAACAAAAATTACTTGGAAAAATATTGAAAACGCTTTAAAAGACCAACATGCAGATCGAAAATCTGAAGACTTACTCTCATGACTGACTTGGCAACTAGTTATATGAGAAAAACTCAAACAGCTACTTGTGTTTACAGTGTTTACAGTTTCATTAAAGAATAAAAAAATGTCGGACTAGCATATTGCTTTTATTATATGTTTGAAATTTGAATAACTCAATTTGTTATAAATCTAGAAATTTTAATTTTGGTACATAGTAACGTCTTTACCGCCGCAATCTACCTACCGCATTTCATCAGAACAACTTTAGATACAATTTGAAACGTATTTATTTATATTAATCTGATGAATAAATCAAATTTATATAAAAGATTACAAAAATTTAATTTGGCTGCTCAGTCGAAGAGATGAGATTTAATGTAAATTGAACAAGAAATGCGTAGGGTTCTGCACTTACAATTGGTATGGTGTTAGATGTACAAATAAAAATAAAAAATATGGTTAAAATTCGATTATTAAAAAATGTTGAGTTTATACAATGCAAATAAATGAATTTATTAGAAAGAAAAAAAAATTGACGTTATATAAAACAGAATGACTATGTGTTTCTTGATGAATCGTAGCAGTTTACATAAAATTACATATGTTTAAAGACTGATAACAGATAAGTAAGGTACTTAACTTTGTTTTTGATAGTGGAATTCCATAGGGGGACCGGGTGGGAGAGGGCCTGGGGTTGCTCAGGGCAATTTAAAACTCCCAGCAGATTATTGGGACGACTCAAGGCTGCTCAGACTATTGTAGAAATTGTAGGGACCTCTGCTTGGTCTGATGTTGGAGATTCGCCTGAGGTGTCTCCGGAGCCTTCAAGTTTTTCTTTCCAGATGGTGATCCCCAACTTCATGGTGTAAAAGATGACCGTTAGGCTTACGTTCTAACGAACTAAAGGACGACCCCAAAGAACGGAATAGCTTATAACGGCATGCTGCCTTCTTAGTGTCTATCTAGATGTTATCAACATGTTATTGTTTATTTAAAAGCGTATTAAGAAGACAGCATTCCCAGATTTTGCATGAGTTTATAAAGATTTTCTTATCTGACAAATTAAAACTGAACTACCAAATCATATTTATTCCTACGAAAGCAGGAACGGTATCAGATAATGTGTGTATCTCTACAGGCAGGAATCTGAACAAGGTGCAAAGCAGCAACTCTCTTTCTGACTAACAAAACGGTGCGATCATTGACTACCATCCTGGTAATTCACGTTGATGATTATGACGTCAGCTTATGTTGGCAACGTTTCTTGACTGAATAAATATTGCAAGATGTATTTATGAACCTTATAGTAAGGGAAATGTTCAAAACGTTCACATGTCAACAGTTTTTTATCAAAAAATATTTCTTCCTTTTAGAAAAACTGGTCTGATCGTACTGGCTAACTAACTCTTCCGCGGTCTTAAAAAATTAAGATATGTGGCAAGTTTCTTTTAAATCAGTTTAGTATTTCTTGAGTTATGGCTCGGATACATACACACACACGCGAATAGATATACATATATATATATATATATATATATATATATATATATATATATATATATATATATATATATATATATATATATATATACATATATATATATATATATATATATATATATATATATATATATATATATATATATATATATATATATATATATATATATATATATATATATATATATATATATATATATATTTATTTATTGGAATGTTTCACTACACTGTAATTACTTTTAAATACACACTTTATTTGTTTGCTGTACTCTTTGTGATTCTTTATTGGTTTCCGTAGACTGCAGTTTCGAACCGTCCCGGTCAGTCCCGCCGTGCTGATGATGAACCGGGACGGTTCGAAACTGCAGTCCACGTAAACCAATAAAGAATCACAAAGAGTACAGCAAACAAATAAAGTACACACACACACACTCACAAATATATATATATATATATATATATATATATATATATATATATGTATATATATATATATATATATATATATATATATATATATATATATATATATATATATATATATATATATATATATATATATATATATGTGTGTGTGTGTGTGTGTGTGTGTGTGTGTGTGTGTGTGTGTGTGTGTATAAACATATAAAAATTCAAACGTACCTGGGTTTCGGGTTCTAAGGGCCCAAATTCGCGCTTATTTGCATTTTTTTTTGCAAAATCTCTCTATCGATGCCTTCTTTATTCGCGAATTTTTATAAATAAAAAATTCGCTAAAATTCTGGACGCAGCAAGTGCGTTATGGTACTGGATTTTCATAAATGTGTTTCTAATTCCAAATATGTATTTTGTTCAATAAACGACCACAAATTTGGTAGAAGTTTAACATTTGTAGTAGAAACCGTGTATGTTATTTCATCAAAATAACTTTGTTGGTTAAACAAAATATAAAAATTTTCCCAAAATAAATAGAATTGTCCTGAAAAAACTGGTCTAATTTTACATTTACTTTCACAAAAACTACACTTCCGAAGATATCATAACTCACAAAAAGTTCAAAAAATATTTCCAAGAAACCCATTTGAGACAAACTAGCCAATTTTTTTAATTGGCTGAAGTGATGCTACATGAAAATAATGACAGTTTTTTACGTAAATTAGGTAAAACGTTTTTAACACGATAATATGGTAACAAATTTCTTTACACGAAAATTTGAAAACAGATTTTTCATGTAATTTCGCAAACATCTTTTTTTACGATAACCTATTACATTAATCACTAACATTTCAAAACAATTTAACAAAAAACCACAGTAACAGAAAATCGTTATACATGGTTCAAATACAAAATACTGTAGGGTCGAGTGAGCGGTGTAAGTTTTTACACACCAGACGACCTGATTTAAAGAGGGAAAGTGTAAAGTGTTTGTGACACTAATTGAAGTTGGTAGCTTGAATGTGACACGAAACTCGAAACAAATTACAACCTTGATGGCAGGCGGGTTACTGCTTGATCACATTCCGGTTGTTTTCAGTTTGTGTTAAGTGAAGTTCTTTACTAATTTTCGACCAATAAATGCTTTACATTGTGCTAAACGATATAAAATAAATGAAGAACCTCATACTCTTATGTATATAACGCTGTTAACTTCACCTCATACAAAGGAATTCAAGTAGCAGATATTACTGTATTGACTGGATACCTATCTGACACCTTAGTTATTGACATCTGCGTATTACTAAGGGTTCACTCTTTTTTTAAAGTAACAATTGCCTTGAATCAATTTTAAAGTAGGTAGATCAGTCTGACTCTGTAATTACTTAAATTAAACGACATAAAAGGTTACTATTACATGACTTACGGGCTGGCAAAATCATTTCATATACCCACACTAAACGACCGGCTTTACGCTAGCTCTCAAAACTTAGTAGCTTAATTTCTGAAACCACCAAACCGTGTGTGACGCACGTCACAATAAATAATACGTATGCAGTGCTCAGTATCCCCAATCTAAAAGTGATGGCCTACTGGCGTCAAGAAAATGTTAAGTTGGGGTACAATGTATATGAAACTATTGTATATATGAATAGGCATATACATACAAGAAATTCTTCCACATCCATCTGTAAGTCTATGCTGTAGTTACAACTAACTGGTTTGTTGGCGCGAAAAAATGTCTAGTCAAAATTACATGTATTAAAAAACGCTAATACCACAAGGTTGTAGAATATTGGACCTTCTTAAGGCCCAGGTTGTCAGACGTCAGTCTGAAAGCGACATGTTGCAAATATGATTTCCAAGGAAGCCAGCCAGAATTAAGGTTTGCGCTAATATATATATATATATATATATATATATATATATATATATATATATATATATATATATATATATATATATATATATATATATATACATATATATTACTGAATAGTTATGAATTCTCAAGTAAATGGCTGTGTATGTATCTGTACGAATTTACGATATGTGCGAAATTCCATCAAACTAGACAATATCTCACTGGCGGTGTTTGTATTATTTTATAAGATAATTCTATACGTCTAATCCTTATGTATTTTTCACTGCCTTCAGTAGTCTTTTTTATTTGCCGAAAGAACATTTTTCAAGATCGGCCCCTTGGTAGCAAGAAATGCGTCCTTGTTCATACTTAATTGATTTTAAAGGAAATACATTAATAAAAAGTCTGGACGCAGCAAGTACGTATATATATATATATATATATATATATATATATATATATATATATATATATATATATATATATATATATATATATATATATATATATATATATATATCCCGGATATGTGTTCTGCTTAATTAGCCCTCGTGTGAAGAAATTTTTAATTCAAAAATCGCGATCTCCTCATTACTGAATTTTTTAAAGAAAATTCACTAAAAAAGAAAGATTATCCTCTGCCTTCTTGCTTAGGACCGACCAGTGTTGTGTCCCCAGTTCAGGGTTCTAGATCTTTAGTCTACTGATCACGGTCTCCTGCGGGACGGTGTCAGAGATCCGTACGAGGGCCTTGCGCCCCTTTGGGAGTCCCTCGGGCTCGACGGCTGTCAAGTCCGCGCCCTCCCAAATCTGATCGAGGCCCCGATCGTCTTCCGCAGCCAGTCCCGCCAGTGACTTGACCTGACCTGACCTCAGGATGGCGTCTGTCAATCACCGCCAACCCGAGGCCCTCCGCAGCCTCCCTATACAAGACAGTCTCCACCGGTGTTCAGGCCATGGTCTTTTTAGGACGTTTGTCTGTAGTAGGCGTGCTAGAGCCCGGGCGCGGCCTCTGACTCGCACTCTCCTCTTGCGCCTTTACAGGTGACCAGGCCCTTTTGGGACGGCTGTCTGTAGTAGGCGTGCTAGAGTCCGAGCGCGGCCTCTTCTGACTCGTACTCCCCTCGTGCCCCTTTACAGGTTTCTCGACCGTCCACGTCTCGGTCACCAATTTCTGCGCCCTCGGGAGCTTCTTTCTTTGCGGCCTGGAAAGACGCTTGGACCGCCGGGGCAGTCCCTATACCGCTTCAGTAGGGTCCTCACTAGTGGAGGGGCCCCCAGAGCCCGCGGCCCTCGCCGCCCTCCGGTGGGATCCAGCCTACAGCTGGAGTATCGGGGAAGAATTTGTCCGGTCCCCCGTATCTAAGTCGGTCGTAAGACCTCCAGAGTCGCTCCCGCCCCCTAGCCCGTCTCCGTTTCCGGAATAGAGTCAAGGCACGAGTCTGTAGCCGGAGCCACTCCTCGAGCCTCATTGGTTTTGGTTCCATTTTTATATTTATGATCTTCATGTTTTTCCCGCGGGAATGGGGGAAATACTGTCCACACCATCAGAACCCTCTGTATGGCGCAAGGCAGGTTACTCTGGAGAGGTGCCCGGTACTCCAGAGATTCCGTTCACGACACCATCACGGTCGAGAAACCTGTAAAGGCGCAAGAGGGGAGTGCGAGTCAGAAGAGGCCGCGCTCGGACTCTAGCACGCCTACTACAGACAGACGTCCCAAAAGGGCCAGGGCCGGAACAGCGGCGCAGACTGGCTAGTATAAGGAGGCTGTGCAGAGCCTCGGGATGTCGGTGATTGACAGACGCCTTCCTGAGGTCACGCTGGACCAGGGGAAGGCGGACTTAATCCAGGCTGCGGTGGTAGCTGCGGTGGACTCTTTTCAGGAGGGGGAGCGGCTGTCTCAGTTCCGCTGGGCGCGCCTGGCGTGAGCATCCTCTGGATAACCTCTGCCGGCCCGCAGTCGCGGAAGACCATCGGGGCCTCGGTCAGATTTGGGAGGGGGCGCACTTGACAGCTGTCGAGCCCAAGGAACTCTCAAAGAGACGCAAGGTCCTCGAACCGACCAGTGTTGTGTCCTCAGTTCAGGGTTCTGGATCTTCAGTCTACTGATCACCGTCTCCTGCAGGACGACATCCCCCGACATCGTCCTGCAGGAGACGGTGATCAGTAGACTGAAGATCGAGAACCCTGAACTGGGGACACAACACTGGTCGGTTCTAAGCAAGAAGGCAGAGGGGAAAGGACAGACTTTCGCCTTATCGATCTACAAGGCGTCTTACAAAATCCTTGAAGGAACCTCCTTCAAGGCAATCTAGCGCCTGTGAAGGATCAGCTTCCGCCCACTGAGGAAGCAACCAGGGGTTAATGGGTCGGCCTTCAGGTCAATCTCCAACACAGTAGGGCAGCCACGGCCGGACTACTGATGGCTCTGAAGAACACGGATGTGGCCCTCATCCAGGAACCGTACTCCTATAAAGGATAGATCAAGAGACTCGTCGGAGCTGCTAGAAAGCTCATCTACAGCAGATCCAGCGAGAACCCGAGGGCCGCATTTTTGTCAGGGAAGGGATAGAGTTTCTGCCTTTATTGAATTTCTGTTCCAGGGACCTGGCAACGATCAAAATCCGATTTGGAGGAGCGGATGGGCCGAGGGACATTACTGTCGGATGAGCCTATTTGTCAGGGGACAGCACGGACCCTCCTCCACCCAAGGAATTGGGGCAGCTGTTGGTGGGTAGCAGAGCAGGTGGATGGTAGACCATCATCGGCATAGATGCGAACGCGCACCATGAGTTGTGGGGAAGCTCGGACACAAACTTTAGGGGTGAGGCACTTTTACAATTTTTTTATGAAATTTAATTTGGATATATTGAATAGAGGTAATAAACCGACCTTCGTCACAACACTGCGTGAGAAAGTTTTAGATCTAACAGTTTCCACCCAGTTTCTGGGTGACTTTATTAAGAACTGGGCTGTGTCTGGGGAAGTTAGTAGCTCAGACCACAGATACATCCAGTTTGAATTTGCCAAAGTCTAAAGACAAACGGTAAGGTACCAGGACCCCCGAAAACCGGACTGGGCAGTGGAACCGCGGGGGGTTAAGAGTACCATAGACAAATCAATAGATCTCGAGTTTGCGTCAGCCCAAGTGCGAGACGCAATCACCTCAGCCTATATCGCGAACTGCCCTCTGAAAATTAGGGCGATCGCCAAGAACGGCCCGTGGTGGAACGAGGACCTCAGGCAAAGGAGGACGCAGGTTCGTAAGCTGCTTAACGTGGCCAAAATGTCGGGAGCAAGGCCACTCAGACCAACATAGGCTTCCTTAGAACATCCACGGTAGGCTTTACAAGCGCGGGGGAGGAAACTTATAACATTTTACTCCACCTCCGGACTGGGAACACTCAGAAATAGAGGCGCCTTATAGGCAGGCATCTAGAGTAGACTGGACAGTCGCTAAACAGGGGGTTACTTAGAGCAAAATCCGATGGGCCACTAACAACTTTAAGCCATACAAATCCCCGGAATTTGATGGAATAATGTCCATCATGCTCCAACAGGGTATAGATATACTGGCGCCGGCGCCTTACCTCATTATGAGGGCCAGCCTGGCTCTGGGGTACATTCCGAGGGCATGGATATTGGCCAGGTTTGTATTTATTCCTAAACCTGGTCGTCCAACAGACCAGGCAAAGTCCTTGGGGCCAATAAGTCACATGACATTCTTGCTTAAAACAATGGAAAAACTGCTCGACCGGCACATTAGGGGCGGTGTACTGGAAGCATATCCCCTACACTACAGGCAATATGCATACAGAGCAGGAGTCTCAACAGAAACAGCACTGCACCAACTGGTGTTGAAACTGCAGAATAAGCTGGAGAACATTGAGGTCGCGCTGAGAGCGTTCCTACGTGTAGAAGGGGCCTTCAGCAACACCTCATTCGGATCGATTCTGGCAGTTATCGAGGAGCGTGGAATAGAGGAGGTCTGCTGCAGGTGGATCGGTTCCATGCTCAGGGACAGGGCGGTGTTCACCTCACACGCGGGAGGGCCTCTACTGGCGGGGGTCGCGGCGGGGTGTCTGCAGGGGAGCGTTCTGTCGCCCTTGCTCTGGTGCCTAGTCTTGGACGGCCTGCTGCTAGGGTGGCTTGGGGGGGGGGGGGGGGTGTCATGATGATATGCGGACGACATTGTCATCATAGTTTAAATGTGTGACATTCTATATTTAACTGATGTTTTTCATGAATATTTACATGAAAAAATTTTTTAAACTTATTTTAGAGAACAGCCCTAATAAGCAAATCGCAAATAATAAGTAAACAAAACAATTTTAATTTTCTATTGTTTTAATTTAGTTTTATTAAATACTCTACATTTAAATATTGTTTAGGCAAATAAGATGAAAAAAAAATGTTAAAATATGAAAGTATGTGGAAGTTTGATTGTGTTGAACTCAGTTATGTTAATAAATGCAGTGAGGTATAAAAGCACTGTTTCGTTTAAAGAATTTTCTAAAACCTCTGATATCACCTAAATCTATCATGCAAGGTTCAGGTAGAAACCCAGATAGGTTCTTGAGTAAATGAAAATATAAGTATAAAAATACGTACACTTTTTGAGAGGCCTTGCGTAGAAAGTGCGAGTGTATCTGTGTGCGTGCGTGCGAGTGCGTGTGTGTGTGTGTGTGCGTGAGTGGTTGTATGTGCGTGTGTAGCACAATTTTGTATACAAGATAAATTTGAAAAGCATGAAGGTTATTTGTGACTTCATTTTTGGTATATGAAATTCTTGGAAGCGTAAAATAAAGTTATTAAAAAACCTACCCTATCGTAATAGCCTTTACGTTTTTTTTGTTTTGTCTTTAAAATAGAAAACATAGCTTAGTTAATAATTCAGTAAATCGTTAAAATGTGTTTCGAAATGGTCTTTAAAAACTCAAATAAAATATTTATTGTAATTTTTTACTGAACCTGCCGATTTCAAAACGGCGGCAGGATTTTCCTAACAAAATTTTACTGTCGCTATTTGCTAAAATTTAAAGAAAAAAATTATCTATGACAAAATAGCAGTCATTCATAAAAAATATCTTATTAGTTAAAATAACATCGTTCAAATACGTCAAATATGTATTCAACATTCAGCAACTTCGAATGTGTTTTTTGTTTTGTTTTTCTGGCATGCATCTTTGACACTTGCTATATTTTATTATAAATAAACAGTAGCAAATGCATACCTCCTTATCAGAAAAGTCTATAAAACCTAACCAAGGTAAAAATTATATTAAAATCATGTAAAATAGGATATTAGAAATAAATATTGCAGCTAAATGCCTACTGTATGTTTATGTGGTACGCTCTTTAAAACAGGCCAGATATAATCCAAAACAATAATGAGTAATACGATTACCTGTATAAAAATGTGTTTGTGAATCCTCTCAACGATTTTTTTTTAATTCCAATAATATAACTATCTAGGCTTTGATACCGCTAGGTTTACTTACCTATTTTTCAGTTGGTTAAAAAAATTGTAAAAAATGTTTTAGGTTCGTTTTAAAAGAACTCTTGTTAATTGCGAGTTATTTTTTTAATTTTAAAAAAGTTTTATTTAATTGTAGTTAAGTAACCTGAAAACTTGATTCATTTATACCGAAATCTCGCAAAATTTGGTATTGTGTTAATTGGCAAACCATTTTTTTGCTTAAAGGTAAAGTATAAAAATTAATAATGTATTATCAAAGTAACAAATAAACAATATATTTATACATCAAAGAACAACTTCCCACTGAATATATTTAGGATGAGTATCAGCTTGAAGATAAATCCAGTTTATTTGAACTATTTCCAACACTTCTTAATTAATTTAAGAAATAACATATTAAAAGCGATGGAATTTATTTTATTTCAGTCCCAATAATTTTAGTATAAATACTTAGATTGGGCTGTTTAAGTGTTTTCCAGCTGTATCTATTCATGATCAGCATAATCTCAAAAATAACTTCACTTCCCACTAAATGAAGTTTTATTTAAAGCTTTTTTCTTTTTATGATAGAGTTCATGAAAGGTAAAGCTAGTTATGTGTCCCCAAGACATCATGAGCTTGATTGTTCTGCCACAAGATGGGTGTTTACTCGATTCTTAAATATTTAGGTTATATATCTTCTGAAATATGTCTGCTGATAGGGCATTCCAAAGCTTAGATGGTCTAGGAAAGAACAAAGATTCGTAACGAACCATTCGACAAACGGGTTGGCCTATTAAAGGTTACAAGCAGAGGTACCAACGAAGCAATTTTAAATGAGCAACGACGGTAGTAATATCGATAGAAGAGGCAGATACCTCAAACCTTTCTTTTGTGGTCGAGAGAGGTGAGATTGCCTGTGATATAATGAATCTCCTATAAAGCGAACAGCTCGTTTCTGAATAGAATATAGTAAGTTTGTTTTTGGAGCAGCACCCCAGACATGCAATCAGTATTCCAACTGTGGGTGTATCTGTGCTTTATACAGGATAAAGAGCTGCTGTAATGAAAGCAAACTTTTCACCTAAAACAGACACCCAAGCTTGTTTGCTGCCGAAGCTTGTTGAGTTGAGTTGAGTTGAGTTTGAGTGAGTGAGTGTAAACACTCAACCACTCGGGATGGCACGAACTTGTAGTTCATTCACCACAGATTTTTGAATTGCAGTTGAAGGTTATTAACATTTATTATACCTATTGGTTATGTTAATAATTGGTATCTTACATATTTACACATCCATATATACACCATATATGCACTATATATACACATATATATACACACTAAGACATGTTTTTTTTTAATACTATATATACACATATATACATACACATTAAGACATCTTGTTTTTTTTTGTTTTTTTTTGTTTTTTTTTGTTTTTGTTTTTTGTTTTTGTTTTTTTTTTGTTTTTTTTTTTGTTTTTTTTTTGTTTTTTTTTTTTGGGATAGACTGGGACACATTGTCGCCTAGGGACCCACCAAGGCTCACCAACACACTGACAGGCCACGGATTGAGAGGGTAGTACAGTAGGACAAACAGACGGAAAGCTTATGCTATATTTACATGTGTTTCACTTATCGCTATAAACTAACAACAGCGTACTTAAATATATACAATAATTTATAATACTATTCCTATATTTTTAAAATATCCCCATAACAGGATCAATACTCTTTTTTTCTTAAAACTAAGTATATAATTTAGGTTTAGAGGAAATTGTATTTCTACTGTTTTCATCAACGCATGCATAAGTGTTTTGCGTTGATTTGTATACAAGCTGCATGAGAATACGATGTGTTCTAAATCACATATCGAGTCTCCGTCACAGTTACAGTAGGGAGTTGATTCTATTCCCAGACGATTTAAATGTGCTCCAAATCTGCCATGGTTACTCTTAATTCTAATTGTGGTTGTTAATATGTTTCTCTCATTTTCGTGTAAATAATTAAGTTCACATTTTTTTGGTAATTTTGGATGTAAAAATTTATACCTGTTATTAGATTTTTCTGTGTATTTTACCCATTCTTTTTCCCAAAGTGTTCTGTTTTTTGTTTTGCTATGTTTAACAAAGTCTGTAGATGGGACCTTTATGCATTCTATTTGTGTTTGATTTCTGGCTTCTTTTGCTAACATATCTACTGTTTCATTGCCTTCAATTGTACTGTGACCTTTAACCCAGAGAAATTTAACTATCATTTTATCTTTACCGTTGTAGCAAATTTGTCTGATATTTTTCACTATGTCGTTTATTTTATTGTCATAGTGGCTGCTTTTAATTGCTCCTAATGCCGACTGGGAATCACTTATAATTATGGCATTTTTTATTTCTTTTTTATATGCCCACTCTACAGCTTTCTCAATGGCTAACAATTCTGCTGTAAATATTGAGCTTTCAATATGTAATCTAATTTTCGAGGATGCTGTTGGTTGTTCAACATAAAAGGCTGCTCCAACCCCATCTTCACTTTTTGACCCGTCGGTATATATTTTTGTGTATTTGTTATATTTACTTATTATGCGTTGGAATATTAGTCTGTTAACACATGGAAATTCAGTGAACTCTGGTATAATTACATCCAGTAAATATACCATTGCTTCATAGCTTAGTTGGAATTTCTGTGGCACTATATTAACTGTAATATGGTTTTGGAATTTCATGGTTTCATAGTACGCGTCTGCTAGTGGTGGATTATTCTTTTTGGACCAAAACTTATTTGTTAATGTCTCTATAAATAAGGAGTGAAGGTTCTCGATTTGGTTTTCGCTTCTGCTTCTTGTTTTGAGTAAGTGTTTTTCCGCTAGAAGGATTATTCTGAGATGAAATGGTGGTTCTTGAGTTTCTGCGAATATTATTGCCGTTGGTGTTGTCTTCATTGCCCCGATGCAGATTCTAAGTGCCTTTAATTGTACTCGTTCAATTTTTTTAATGTTTGTTTTGCAACTGCTACCATAAATAGTACAGCCATAATCCAAAATGGAACGTATATATGATCTATAAAATAGCAGGGCAACATTAAACGATGCCCCCCATTGGACATTGATTGTAGCTCTCAATAGGTTGATTCCACGTTCACATTTTCCTATTATATATTTTATATGTTCTGTCCATAAGAGCTTATTGTCCACGATCATTCCTAGATATTTGTAACTATTAGCAGTCTTTATATCTCCCAGGCTGGTTTGGATACATGCTGGTGCTTTCAAACGATGTCTAGTGAGAAACATGATTGAAGTTTTTTCAGTATTTATGTTAAATTCACGTTCATCAATCCATTTACTGATCACATGTGCGATACTTCTAAGCTGAACGAGACACTCATTGTATGAAGACGCAACTGTGTATACACATAAATCGTCTGCGTATTGGATGCACTTCGTGTTTGTGTCAAACAAGTCATGTAGATTTCTTGTATATAAGTTGAATAATATGGGGCTTAGTAACGATCCTTGCGGTAAACCTTTCCTTAGAATTCGGGGACCATGTATATTATTGTTGTTGTCCCTCAAATAAATCGTTCTGTTATGAAACAATTCAACAATGTTTAGAGCTACATTATTTGGAATGCCGAAACGCATTAAGTCGATCTTTAATAGTTTTAGGTTAGCGCAGTCATATGCTCCTTTGATGTCAACGAAAATGCACACTACGTATTTATTTTCTGAAAAAGCTACTTGGGTGTCAGTGATCAGTTGAGTCAATGCCTCCATAGTTCCCACTTCTTTTCGAAAACCGAATTGTGAGGTGGTCAATATATTATGGTGTTCAACATACCATTCCAAACGTCTTTTAATCATTCTTTCGAATGTTTTGGTTACGCAATTCAGCAATGAAATTGGTCGATAAGAGCTGGCCTTTAGTGGATCTTGATTCTTTTTAAGAATTAGACACAAAACTATTTCTTTCATTTGGTCTATGTACTTTCCTTTAATCCACCAGTCGTTAAATACTGACAATAATATGCCTTTTGCCTTATTTCCTATTTTTGATATGATGCTATATGTCAATCTATCTATTCCTGGAGCTGTATTTACAGTTGTTTTAATCGCTAACTCTAATTCTTCTATTGTAAACGGTGCACTGAACCAATTAAAATTGGGATTTTGCTCAAACGTACCCATATTTTCTGATGAGCCTATAAGAGTTATTTCATCTAGAATTTTCAGACAAATCTCTTCTTCAGGAAATACGTTTGTATTATGGTCTTTTCTTTTATTAAAGTTTTTAACAAATTTCCACACACAAGATAGTGAAGTATTTTTGTTCAGGTTAGAGACAAATGTCTGCCAGGATTTCCGACTTTTTGCTTTTAATTTTCTTTTTATATTTGCTTCTATTTGCTTATATCTAAAGTAGTTTTCCCAATTTGAGACCAATTTGTAATCACGTAAGGCTTCTTTTCGTTGTTTTATTAGGTTGCTGCATTCCTGGTCCCACCAGCGCGGCTGCTGTTGTTTGAACTCTTTTGAGCCTGTTACCTCTATGGATTCATTAGCTGCTTCAGTAACAGAATTGATTAGGAATGTAAATTTCTCCCTGGTGTTCTCTGGAATCTCCTCTAACCTATTTTCTAGTCTGTGTTTAAATAGGTCCCAGTTTGCAGTTTTTTCTTTCCACCTTGTATAAGGAATATTTGATTTTCTTATGTGGTTTTTATATAGGTTAATCATTATTATGAAATGATCAGAGCCAAGATTATCCTCTAAAACTTTACTCTCAGTTATTTGAGCTAAGCAGCTAGATACTAAAGTTAAATCTATTATCGACGGAGACTCCAACGGTCTCGTGATCTTAGTAGGCGTGCCATCATTAATTACAATAAAATTAGTTTCGTCAATAGCTTCTGCTAAACATACTCCGTTGTTATCGTCCCTAGTGGATCGCCATAAACTATGATGAGCGTTAAAGTCCCCACCGATAATAGTTTTCTTATTACTAAATTTTTCAAAAAAGTTTTTCCAATTCGAAGCGTTAATTCTAATATTTGGAGGTCTATATACACTAACTACATATATATCAAGGTTTATCAAATAAATACAACAAGCATCCACCTCATTGTGTGGAATACAGCTAAGTTTAACTTCCCGAAAATTTAAATGTTTAGCAATAAGTATTGCAACTCCCCCTGCCCTACGATATAACCTATCTTTTCTAATTATATTATAACCTCCAACTGCAAATAAATCATCACTAGATTTTAACCATGTTTCACTAACTACTACAATATCTACCCTATTATCTGAAAGAAACTTTACTAAATTGTCTTTGTTTTTCTTTAAAGAATAAGAATTCCATTGAACTATTTTTAGCTCTCTCTCAACTCGACTCATATTCACTCTCATCGACCACAAGATTATCTATTAATTGGTAAACGGATTTTTTTAAATTATAATTTTCTATCGTTTCTTCACACGTTTCTGGTGTAATTTTTTTCATTAATTCAGTTACTAAGATTGTAAGTTGTTCTGTTATTTTTTCTTTGTATTCAATAAAATCTTTTCGGTATGGATTTGGCAAAACTGATTTTGAGCACTTCTGCGTTGGCGATTTAGATGCTTTTCGTTTCTTTTGTTGCGATTGGCTAGGTTTTACATTTGCGCGTGAAATATGATGTGTATTTGATTGATATGTGCTTTGTGTGTGTGTTGGGGTTGTTTTATGGTGAGTCTCTTTAGGTGCCTTAAGCGGGGGAAACTGTGTTAAATCGGTTAAAGCCTGAAATCTGTTATATGTTGTAACCTTGGCATAACTAGGGTTTTTTTCTACTTTTTCGGCTTCTTTAAAAGATAAATTATAATTTGCCATTATTTGTTTGATTGATTTTTGTTTTACGTATACTGGACATACCCTGGATGTTGTAGTGTGTTCACTTGTTTTACAATATATGCAATATTTTTCATTATCACAATTTTTTGTGTCATGATTTTCCCCACACGTTTTGCAACAGTTATCTTGTTTCTTGCAAATTTTAATAGTATGACCATATCGAAGACATTTCATGCATTGAACAACCGGGTATATGTACGGTTCTATCGGAAAATTTACCCCGTTTATTCTTACCTCGTTAGGTAGAGTATCCCCCTGAAATGACACTATAATCATTTGCCGCGGTACTAGTTTAGATTCCCCTTTTTCGTCTACTATTCTTTTCATAATTCTTCTAACTTCAGTAACTTTATTTTTTGATTCTATTTCCCGTTTTAAAAATTCTGTATCAAAATAAGTATCTACCAACCTAATTACTCCCTTTTTATGAGTATAAAATTGTGGTATATATGCTATTAGATTATTTTGAGATAATATTTCGTTATTAATTAAGCTATTTGCAGCTGTGTGTGTGTTTAGGATTACCTTTACTCTGTTATATCCAACTTCTTTAATGTCAATTATTGATTCCCTTAACTTTTTGTCTTTATATAAATAGAAACCTACACGCAAGGGAAATAACCTTCCTAAACTATTCAGTTTGTACTCGACATGTACATAATAAGGTCCCTTATCTGAAGGTCTATATCTATTATCAGGGTCTATAGATTTATTTTCATTTACTTGATTTCCATTCCCAGATAAATTGTAATTACTCACCTGAGTTCCATCGTTTATTTTTTTGGGTGGTTCTAGACCACCCTCTGGTTCGTTCATGTCCTACCTTAGCTTTATCCTTCTATGCAATAATTGTGTATTACCAAGCACAATTAATAAAATAACCTAAATTATTTTAAATATAATTACGGTATTTTTCTGTAAATAAATTCGATTTTTATTATCGCAGATAATTTTATCACTCACTCACACTAGGATGTACACCGTATCACGGTCACCAGTGAACTGCCGAAGCTTGTAGGTGCCAGCAAATATCCTCTGCAAAAGTAATACCTAATGAAAAGATTGTGGATTCTTTGGCCAGTAATTTGCCGTCCATCTGGACGTCTGGGCCCTGCATGTCACCCTTCCTAGAAAAGAGGCAATTCTGTGTTTATTAGGCATTAAACATAAACAAATTTGCAGAGCCTCAGCTGAGAATCTTAGACGGGTCATCATTTTGGGAGTTGGTTACTTTAACTCTCAATGATAAGGAGCTAGAAGCAGATATTGGGCGCGTCGATGGGAACGTGCTGCGAAGATTACTATGATCAGCGAAGCTGTGGTTTGGATTGTTGATTGTTGACAGAAGCTCATTTGTATGCAAAGGAAAATGTGTGTAAGCTAAAATGGACCTCTGTGGAACACCCGCATTCATTTTTAATTCATCTAATAAAGCACCA
Organism: Tillus elongatus; assembly: GCA_964006375.1. Classification (NCBI taxonomy): domain Eukaryota; kingdom Metazoa; phylum Arthropoda; class Insecta; order Coleoptera; family Cleridae; genus Tillus; species Tillus elongatus. The sequence goes on along the minus strand of OZ023263.1, from coordinate 141,188,260 downwards.
TCGACAACAATATGCAAGAAGCACTCCTTCAGAAAACTAGATAACCATAGGCATAGTTTTAAAAGCAATCAGCATGATGAAAGTTTATTGAAGAGTGCCGCATGCCAGATCGGATCGAATGTTTTAGAAATGTACAACGAAATTGCATGACCAGCTCCAATTTTTTCTAAAGCAGAACACCAAAGAGTGACGTATGTCATAATATCGCCAGTGGAGCGGTTTTGACAAAAGCTGTATTGACGATCACAAAACTGATGAACAGAAATTGAGCTCCGTGCATCGGATTTGTCTCCATCTTTAGAGACAAGCTGAACTCCAGCTTGTTTCCCGGAAGATAAAACTCTTCCATTTCATAGGACTTTGAAAGAAGGCGACATAAAATTGGAGTCCGTTCAGGAGCACACATTTTAAGAACTATTGCTGAGATTCCATCGGCTCCTGATACCTTTTTAATGTCTAAATTTTCAAATATGTGCTTAACAGTACGATGCCTAAATCATATTTCTCCCATTTTAGACGTTACAGCTGGAATAGTTGGTGGGCTCTTTTACTGCAAAACAAGCGTGGGATTGGAAGCAAATCACGGGCGAATAGATCGGCCTTTCCTCTGAAGATACGGCGAATACTCCATTATTTGATGCCAGGGGAGAAAAAGACCTGCTGGTGAAATTTCTAGCTATAATTTTTGTCATAAGCCGGAAAAATCGGGTATTGTTTGGACAAGAGATTGCTTTGTCACTTACTGATTGGTGGAAATCATTTTTGGCTTGATCGATGGTCGGTTTGGTTCCTTGCTGATGCAAAGGTGGCGTGAGTTTCGCTGCTAGGGTTTTTGCGCCAAAGTTTGTAGGCAGAATTTTCAGTAACTACTGCTTCTCGGCAAGCTTTATTTTGATTTCGAATTGACATGTTTTGATGAATGAGGAATATAGGTTCCTATGCATAATAAAATAATTTCTGTAGTGGAGTTGACGCATTCTGTGGGATTATTATCTCGATATATACATATATATGTAAATATATATAATTTTTAATTTATCACTAATATACTTAATTTTCAAGGTCATTTAATGAAACACATATACATCCTGCTTTATTTGATATGCTGCTCTTTCCACTAGTATGTTCAGTTATCACTAACATAAGTCAATGATAATTTGCAAACGGCTTTACACCCCTCTGAAGACAGGAGCATAAAAGCATTTTACTTTCTAAGGCATATAATTGGATGTTATAATACACGGACCCAGATTCTTAGAGTCACTCCTCTGCCGAATTAGAGCTACTAAATAGACCGAATTTATAATGAGAGGTTTTACGTTACGCATGAAAAACAGGTAATATTTAATAAGCGTGGTTTGGGAAAACGTTTTCAGGACCTAGATTTCAGGAGCACGTAGAACCTTAAAAAATAGTGCTGCAAATTGAATCGTAACTTCCACATAGCTGTGATAATTTATTCCCTTTAGAAAGACATTCTCATGGAATGAATTTAGGGCCCATGACTTGACCACAAAGAAAATATCTGTATTCCTGTTCCTATAAACTTTTGAAATGTTATATCCAGTTATATTGCTCGAGTTTTATTGAAAAAAATTCAATTTTCACCAAATCATCCCTTATTTATCGCCTACCCCCTGAAGCGATCTTACTCAAAAACAATTCGAAGCGTTCCTTTGTCGGGTGCTAAGTGGATACCAAATTTGAAGATGATGTCCCAATTCGTTGGAAAGTTATTGCGCGTATTAACAGACAGACGTACAGGCAGACAGACCGACAGACCGACAGACCGACCGACAGACAAAAAAAAAATTCGTTCCAGAATCAAGCTTTCTGTGTTTTGAGACTTTTTACGCTGTTTTAGGAAAAAAATTGACATTTTTGACAACAATATTCCACTCCCACAGATTTAACCCCTAATTTAATTTCAGCACAGAATACCACATGATTAATGATATTAAAAGTTTTCTAATAAATAAACCTTAAAACGTTATTTTACTCGAGTTTTAACGAACAAATGTCAATTTTCTCCAAATACCTACACCACCTCACCCCTACCCCCTTATGCGATTTTACCCAAAAACAATCCGAACCGTTCCTTTGTCGACTGCTAACTGTATACCAAATTTGAAGACGATATCTCACTTCGTTCTAAAGTTATCGTGGCTACAAACAGGCATACAGACCGACAGACAAAAAAAATGTCGTCCCCAAATCATGTTTTATACATGTTTTGATAATTTTCACGACGTTTAAGCGAAAAACAATTTGAAAATTTTGTCACCGATGCGATACTTCCACACGTCACGATGTGGAAGTAATAGCTAATTTGATAGAACAGTATTTTACATTTTAACATAATTAGATTAACTGTGTTGAGTAAAAAACTAAATAAATAATTGCCTAACTGATGCCTCGGTCCTGCGGTCAGTAAGAATAATAGAGTCGACTCTTTTCTTATAACTATATGTTTATGTTCAAGCTACTTGCAATAACTGTGGCAATGCAAAGAGAAATTAAAAAACTCTTTTTAATTAAAATTGAATAAAATCATTTCCCCAAAACTTAAGTAAAGAAGTGACTAAAACATTTTCAAATGTATTAGTAAAAGCAATGAAATATAGTAACCTAATTGGTTCGACAATAAAATAATTACCCCGATTTTAATTGATAGTGATTCTGATACCGAAACTAAATTATATAGATGCTTGATTCCCTCTTTTAAACTTAGCTTTTTTATCCTGTTAATGTAGGTATTTAGTAGGTATATCTAGGTATATAAAGTGGCAACGACGTATGACGCCGTATCCACTGTACATTGGGAAATATATACAATAAGGAGCTGATATCGCTGTAGTCTGAATGACTAATATACGGACAGGAGTTCGTATGCCCTGTTTTTAAAAGGAGTTCATAAACACTGGAGAATGAAAGTTGACCAAAAATTTTTTTGCTACATAAAATTCGGGTTGCTAATGTACATTATTTAAAAATTAATAGTAGGTATAGATGGGGGGTTCTGGAAAACCCCACCCACCGCCCAACGCCGAACTGACCCGAACACCTTCACCACCCCAAGTCGTATCTAAACCGACGGCAACTGAACAACTCCACCACCAGATGTTGTATTTAACCCGAACAGGTAGCGAACTAACTTGAGATGACGTAAGCAAATTCAAAAGGTAGCTAACCTGTATTATGCAAAAGAGGAACCACCATTTAAAATGACGTGTGTAAATATGGCGACTAGCGCATGCGTACAATTAATTTTTTATTTGTTGGTTGAAGTCCTACGTGTTTGGTGTCATATCACTCGTCTTAGTAAGCAGAATGCAAATTTAACATATGTACATACGTACAATAAAATTTTTATTTGTTAAGTCTTATTGAAATCGGTTTGATTTTAATAATCCGTTAAAAGTATAGCTGACAACAAGGTATACATCTAGTGGTAATGACCACATCGTTTTCAACTATGGCTATATTTAGCATTTTCCGAAATTAACCTTGTTAGCCAACATATTTTCCCAGCAGCTGTTGAAATAACATTGTGAGCAGTTCATATTTCCTGTTTGTGGTTTTATTTCCGTTGAATAACCTTAAAGTCATATGAAATAGATAAATATTCAAACACTCTAGAAAAAAATAAAACTCCAGAATTTTTTGTATAAAATGTTACGATTTTCAATTCAAAAGTGGGGATATAATTATAAAAACACCGAGTGACATGCAAGCACATTAGTCTACAATCTGCTCACAGTAGTTATTCTTAGTAGTTATAGTAGTGTACTTGTTCTGTTCAACATGTATGGTATCGATGTTAACAATGGATCTGAGTCCTTCAGACCTGCAAATAACAGTGTTTGTGAAAATTGTTATTGGGGTTAAGTTGATGCAGCTATGCGGCAGAATATTATTGACATTAAGCAAGAAAGTAGAATGCTGCTGGAAACAAGGTATACTGTTAACCCATCTCTAAGCGTTGCAATTGGTATATCAAACGCTGCTGGATTGATTCCAATAATTAAGATTGTAAATACAAGCCCGTATCCACAAAATCCAAATATAACAATCTCATCTGGCTCCTGGGAATGGGATTATTTTATTTCAACACTAACAAAAGCAGCTGAAGAATCCTTTACCAAAGGTAATACGATTGGACCTGAAAATATTGGAGTATGTACCGTTAAGCCTATTAAAATATTAGGCAGTAAAGGTATACTAATCTCAGACGATTCTACTACTTTTTATTTAACCGAATATGCAGTTCAACAACTACTAGATCTGGTTGAAATCATCAACGAAAAGGTGAAGTTTCTAACTAATTTTAACTTTGATATTCAGCTTAGTGATTTCCTCCATCGTGTCGCTGATGTTCTCAAATGTGTTAATAAGAAGGAGCTACCTTGTGACGATGAAATGGTAACGCTTATAAATATTATGTTGAAAGATCAGGAACCATCATTCCGAGTTTGCATGTTAGAGTGTTTACACTTTGCAGATAAACGAATACTTAATCGTTTTCAAGAAATACAAACGATATATAATGGGCCATTTTAAAGCAAGTTTAATCATCCTGACAGCACTATGTCAGAATGTATTTTATATCTACAAACCACCAAATGTGAAAGAAGTACGAATCTGTTTTGACAGCGACGGCTGCATGAAATGGTTGGACTTCCAAGAACACATCTACACAACGATGAGGTGATTGAAGTTTCAACATATAACATGTCCAATATTAAGAGTGATATGGTGCGCTATAAACTTATGTTCTTGTTTGATAATGGTACCCGTGATAAGACATCTGATTGGAAAACTCTCATATTAACCGATTCTTATCTGTTCACCTCAAATTATATTTCTATGTTTATATCAACTGGTTTTCTTATATGTCTTGCTATATTTATGTTGATGTACTTTTGTTTTAAATATAACACTATACTTAAAGGTATCTATCGTAAACATTTTTGTTAATAAAGATATATAAGCTGAAGATTTGTGTTTTTATTCATTAGTTAAGCACCTATAGTTAAGATGAGATACTGTGAATCGTGCTCGTTACAAGTGAAAAACAGTGCTTTCTCTGGACATTTACGCAGTGAAATTCATAAATCAAAAGTAGGTGAAACGTGGCAAGTTGAACAAGTGCAGATGTTAACTCAAGCTTTTAAAAATAGAATGGCTACTTATCGTATATACGAAAAAGGTATTGATATTAAACAGTATATGGAAACAATAAGACATAAAGTGTTTCATCTGATGGAAGCTGCTTTAGCTAAGCATAATGAAATTAAAATGAATTTAGAATTGTTTGGTTTGTATGTGCTCCAAAGTCGAAATAAAAAAGAAATGAAGTCATTTAATACTAAAAATAAAAATGTTACAGTGTCAACTAATTTTGAAAGTATATATCAAGAATTCGTCGACGAAATTTACACAAAAGCTTTGGAGTTTGCAGAAGCTGAAAGCGGATGGATGTTGGAACAGCTAATGTGGTTGGAAATAAATATTAATAAATACAGCTTCAAGCCGTAGTGGTATCAACATCTATACATTGTTCACTACACACTGTTAAACTCATTCAAAATTTAGTTGTCGTAGAGGTAAGACGTGCTTCAGTTAACTCTAATGTATCCAAGTGTTTAGTAGTGTGTTTAAAATGACTACATTAAGTGATGTGTGTTACCAACAAATCAAAGATAACTTCTGGTATGGTTTATTTGGAGACTTTCAACTAATTATCGATAAGAACACTGGTTATTTTAATGCGACTAAACTGTGTATAAATGGTGAGAAAAAAATGTATTATTGGCTGGAAAATAAGAAAGTTAAAGAGTTGATTGCCTATTACAACGGTCAGCTAAAGAAACAGTTAGGTAGCTGAAATACCGATACCCTAAATATTTCAACCGAGGAAGCCCACTTAGAGTCATCTCCAGGGGCTCGGAATACCGATGCCCTAAAAGTGGGGGAAGCAACATATCAATTAACACCAACAATCGCTACATACTTGGTGAACTTTGGTGGAAGACAAGGTGAAAACAATTTGGTATCTGGTACATATGTCTGCAAAGATTTAATATAAAATTTAACTTGTTGGATATCCAATCGTTTCTATGAAAAGTGCAACCAAATTATTTTTGATTTTTTCGTAAGTGAATTTAATAAAAAATAAAAGGATAGCCTTAAAGAAATTGAAGTAAAATTAATGGAGATAGATGATGAAGTGCGGCACATGCGAGAAACAAACGCTAAAATCACAGAACATCTTGAAGATATATCTCCAAAACCCATCAACCCTGGAAAACTTTGTTGTTTTGGTTTACTTTCAAGAAATGAGAAGGATGCTACCTATCCATATAATGCTGTAAGGACTCAGAAGAAAAGTTGTAAAAGAGCTGTCAAGAACTTTAAAAATAAACACCCTGATTCCGAAGTAGTTTTAAACATGTTGTATGATCCAAATTCTGTAAATCTCTTTAACAGAATAAAGGCCGAAGTCGAATACCTCAAAGCGAAGAGAAACGATCTACATATAGCAGATGTACCGCAGGAGAAGTTTATTCAGGATATTATTGATTTACGACATAAATTGTAATTGTTCACTTGGCTTAATTGTATGTAACCAGATGAAAAAATAAAATAACATTATTTTTAACAAAGACTTTTATTTTATTCTAAGTACATTAATACATTAAATATATAAGCTTATTTAACATCATCTGAATTTATCCAATAATTATGAGATTTATCAAAACCCAGCCATTTTACATGGAGCTGCTTGACTTTCTTCCTCAAGATGCGTTCAACCAGATAGATGTCTCTCTGTTTGGTCGTTTGTAGTTCTTCCTCGTAAAACCCTCCACTGATTGGTTTCCCCTGCATATCTTCAAGAAAATATGTTACTGGATTTGTGAAATGAATACTAACAATCTTAAATAATTATGTTGACCAGCGAGGTGTATACCCCTTTTCAAATTGAGCTTTTGCTTTACTTATACGTACAGGGTGATTTTTTTAAGTGTCTCACCCCTGTAATTTTTTTATTACCAATGATATCAAAAAAATTCCAACGCCATCTGACAAACTATCATGCGATGAGTTAAACTACTGCGACAGAAAAACAATTGCATATCGCCTTCATAGAAATCAGTGGCCAACGTTGATTTTCTTAAATGGAAAGATAGGCCTCAGACACATACAGTCGATGCAGAATCGAAATCTGCGTACAGCGATGCCACGCTCGCATTTCTGAGTCAAGCCGTTTTGGAGACATGACGTCACAAAATTTCAAAATGTTGCTGTTTTTTTAAAGTGTCTCACCCCTGTAATTTTTTTATTACTAATGATATCAAAAAAATTCCAACGCCATCTGACAAACTATCATGCGATGAGTTAAAATATTGCGACAGAAAAACAATTGCACATCGCCTTCATAGAAATCTATGGCCAACGTTGATTTTCTGAAATAGAATGATAGGCCTCAGACACATACAGTCGATGCAGAATCGAAATCTGCGTACAACGATGCTACGTTCGCATTTCTGAGTCAAGCCGTTTCGGAGACATGACGTCACAAAATTTCAAAATGTTTCTGATTTTTTTAAGTGTCTCACCCCTGTAATTTTTTTATTACCAAAGATATCAAAACAATTCCAACGCCATCTAACAAACTATCATGCGATGAGTTAAAATATTGCAACAGAAAAACAATTGCATATCGCCTTCATAGAAATCCATGGCCAACGTTGATTTTCTTAAGTGGAATGATAGGCCTCAGACACATACAGTCGATGCAGAATCGAAATCTGCGTGCAACGATGCCACGCTCGCATTTCTGAGTCAAGTCGTTTCGAAAACATGACGTCACAAAATTTCAAAATATTGCTGATTTTTTTAAGTGTCTCACCCCTGTAATTTTTTTATTACCAAAGATATGAAAACAATTCCAACGCCATCTAACAAACTATCATGCGATGAGTTAAAATATTGCGACAGAAAAACAATTGCACATCGCCTTCATAGATATCCATGGCCAACGTTGATTTTCTGAAATGGAATGATAGGCCTCAGACACATACAGTCGATGCAGAATCGAAATCTGCGTACAGCGTAGCCACGCTCGCATTTCTGAGTCAAGCCGTTTCGGAGACATGACGTCACAAAATTTCAAAATGTTGCTGATTTTTTTAAGTGTCTCACCCCTGTAATTTTTTTATTACTAATGATATTAAAAAAATTCCAACGCCATCTGACAAACTATCATGCGATGAGTTAAACTACTGCGACAGAAAAACAATTGCACATTGCCTTCATAGAAATCCGTGGCCAACGTTGATTTTCTTAAATGGAAAGATAGGCCTCAGACACATACAGTCGATGCAGAATCGAAATCTGCGTACAACGATGTCACGCTCGCATTTCTGAGTCAAGCCGTTTCGGAGACATGACGTCACAAAATTTCAAAATGTTTCTGATTTTTTTAAGTGTCTCACCCCTGTAATTTTTTTATTACCAAAGATATCAAAAAAATTCCAACGCCATCTGACAAACTATCATGCGATGAGTTAAAATATTGCGACAGAAAAACAATTGCACATCGCCTTCATAGAAATCGATGGCCAACGTTGATTTTCTTAAATGGAAAGATAGGCCTGAGACACATACAGTCGATGTAGAATCGAAATCTGCGTTCAACGATGCCACGCTCGCATTTCTGAGGCAAGCCGTTTCGAAAACATGACGTCACAAAATTTCAAAATATTGCTGATTTTTTTAAGTGTCTCACCCCTGTAATTTTTTTATTACCAAGGATATGAAAACAATTCCAACGCCATCTAACAAACTATCATGCGATGAGTTAAAATATTGCGACAGAAAAACAATTGCACATCGCCTTCATAGATATCCATGGCCAACGTTGATTTTCTGAAATGGAATGATAGGCCTCAGACACATACAGTCGATGCAGAATCGAAATCTGCGTACAACGATGCCACGTTCGCATTTCTGAGTCAAGCCGTTTCGGAGACATGACGTCACAAAATTTCAAAATGTTGCTGATTTTTTTAAGTGTCTCACCCCTGTAATTTCCTTATTATGAGAGATAACCAAAAAATTCCAACGCCATCTAACAAAAAATAGTTTTATGTTATAAAGCATTTCGCAGTGAATAAATTACCTCTGAAGCATTTTGCTCTATGTGCCACATGAACGGCGTTATCTTCCGTTACAGAGCTCTGCCGGACCTGGATATTCTGGTTATATTTTAGTAGTATTAAAGTCTGGATGCAGCAAGTGCGTTATGGTAGTGAATTTTCATTAAAATGTTTTTAATAGCAAATATGTGTGTTTTTTTAAAGAAAGCGGGCATCAAATTTGGTTACCAGTATAACATATAGTGAAAACTTTGTTATTTCCGGAGATCTAAATTTTTTTCTAAAGAAAACACATCATTTTCAGGGAAAACCTCGTCTAATTTTCCTGGCTAACGAACTTGTCTAAGCCACCTGCAAAAGGAAGGTATTCACCAAACTTAATCAAAATCGGCACCTCGCAGTGAAAATATTAAACGTATTTCATTTGAGACTGGATGATAAGTTATATCTATTTAGTGCTGTATACGTCAGTAAAATATTGGATAATGGATGTCTGATTTTGACATTTAATGTCAACTTACACTTGTTTTGAATGACATTGAAACCATATTATGATTTTGTTTCTGAGTATCGTTCTTTCCTTTTCGTCAATCAAAAAGTTATCAGCTCATTTTTCTTTGTAATTGAAGTATTTTTTCGTTTGTTTTTCCTTTATTCAGCAGTTATCGTTTCTCGTTTGTGTTTCATACATTCAATTAGTTTAGCGTTTAGTCGTTCGGATTGTTAGGGATTAGTTTAGTTAGTTTTTATTTTTCATTCGTGTTTAATTATTCAAGTTTTAGATATCCGTTTCAGTTTTTACAATAGTTTTTAGTCAGTTCAATTAGTTTCTGTTTGTCCGAATTTTCCTGTTCTGGTCGAAAATGAATAGAATACTGGAAAGTCATCTCTTTGATATGGTCATAATTTATTTTTTGAGTGATGAGAACGCGTCAAAGGCTGTGGAGGTAAGTTTTTTGTATAAGTAATCTCTTCGCAGTAAAGTGGTATTTTTAACTTCATAGGTATACAGGGTCCGGCAATAACGGCGCCATCTTCTATATTGCACATTTGTTTTGAGATAATTAAGTGAAATTTAGAGTGTGCGTGTGGTACTCAGTGGCGCGCGTATTTTGAAAATAACGAACATATACAGGGTGTTTATTGAAAGCATAGTCGAATTGAGTTTGTTTTATTTAAATAGAACACCTGTATATTACCATATTTTTGAATTTCTCAGATCATTTATAGTCTAACTATATTAGGTTTCCCTATACCTAAAATCAACTGTTTTCGAGATTTAAAAGCTTTCTTGAAAATATTAGTATTGGCAATGGTAGCTTTAGAATTTAGTTCCTTCAAAAATTCTAAACCTAGAAACTTTAGTTTTATACCACAAGGAGGATACACATGTGTGTTCTTTTGAAAACATCTGATCAACTTAACACAGGGTGCTGAAAATTGCTTTGCCAATAAGAATAAGACATTATTCAAACTATTAAAAGTCATTTCTTTCAAGTGGGACAGCCTGTATATTATTACACCAGTGAATGCAGAAATAAATTCTGCATCGATCTGTATCACATTTCCCTATACCTATCTCTCATCATTTTTTAGCAATTTCGTGTATTTTATTCTCTATATGAATTTTATTGCTTATACTCATGACGGAACGGAGAAAGTGTATGCTTGCTGGTTAGAACAGAATAGTATCATTTAGTTATATGTGCATTGCGAAACAGTTGATTTTAGATATAGGGAAACCTAATACAGTTAGACTATAGACGATTGTAGAAATTCAAAAATGTCATAATATACAGGGTTTCTATTTAAATAAACCAAACTCAATTCCACTATGCTTTCAATAAACAGTCTGTATATGTGTTGTTATTGTTAAAATATGCACGCCACTGAGTACTACCCAGTCTCCAAATTTCATCCATTTTTTTCAAACCAAATGTGAGTTATAGAAGAAGGCGCCGTTATTGCCGGACCCTGTAAAAATATAGTTTGAACTTATCTATATGCAAAAGTGCTTCGCGTAGCTTCTAGATGGCGTTAAAGTCGAATAAATTTTGTTTTTTCGTAAATATCTAGGAATTTAGCACATGGATTTTGATGACTTTGGTAACACTTTAACACTATAGAAAAACTTTAACCATTCGAGTGGTTACATCATTTAAATAATCTGTTGTAATCTGTTTTACACCATTAACTGAATTGTAACTCACATGTTTAGATTAAACTATAGGTGACAGTTTTTGGCTGATCATCATGCTAGCCAGAAGGCTCATTTTTAGCATCAAATAAGCAGCTGAAACGTTTCTGGAAGTCAGGAGCATACTCAGTACATTGGTCAAAAGGGCCTTTTTTTGGCTGGAACGACTTTGCACATTTCTTGTAACACGAATGAGTTACAGAAGTACTTTTAAAGGATATCTTATTTCATATTCATTTTCTATTGGGTTACTCATTACAAACATTTATGAACATATTATAGTACATAATAATTATGACGAAGCCACTCTATTTTGAACCAGCAATAATGCTAAAATCTGATGGATTTGTTATAGATATGCAGCAAAATATCCAGATAGGCGAAATCCTCACAGAACAATGTTTAGTAGAGTTATCAAAAGACTTAAGGAAAATCACTCCCTAGTTGATAACCGTCAACGGATTAGTAGTCTCTTAGAATGTGGTGACGATGTTGGGCTATTTTGAGGCGTCAAAATCGATTCGGGATGCAGTCGCGGATCTTGGATTTTCGTATACAAGTATCCAAAAAGCACTGAGGAAAAACGGCTACAAAGCATACAAAGTAATGATAGTGCAAAGACTTCGCGAACAAGACCTTACTCGAAGAATAGAATTTTGTCATATTATGCTATCACAGCAAGAGGAAGATCATCTTTTCTTCAATAAAATAATATTTACGGATGAATCGTCTTTCACAACATCTGGTCGACACAACCCACACAACACCCATGTCTGGGCTACCACCAACCCACACACCATTGCTCCAATAGAAAATCAGTGGCACCAGACTGTTAATGTTTTGTGTGGAATGGTTTGCAATAAAATCGTAGGGCCAGTGTTTATTGATGGCACACTGACTGGAGCACGGTACTTTTTATGGGGGCACTTGAAATAGTTCGTCTACGAAACGGGAGGCAACACCGTAGACAGCATAAAAATTATGATACAAGATGAAATTGCAAGGCTAAACAACAATCCGAACATGATAGCTTCTGTAATTGGTAATTTCGCCAGACGTTTGAGATTATGTTTGGATCACAAGGGTGGACATTTTGAACAATTTCTATAAGTGATTAACGATGTTTTTTAACCAGAAACTAATGTATATTTATAATACTATGAATTAAGTAAAGGTATTGAAATAAGTATTGATTATTGTTAATCTTATTGTCTACATAATACATTTCTATTTGCTTGCACTTATCAATCCCGGGAAATTAAAAGGTAAAAGCAGCCTCGAGATAAGCAGCAGTGATTCATAGCACTTTCTTAAAATGTTGTAACGTGATAAATTAAATCATTTACTGAAAAAAAAAACCATTGAAACTATAGGTTTAACCAAAATCAATTAACTTCGTAATATAACATAGGGTGTTTTGCAAAACCTTCGTTACATTATTTTGATTTTTTTTGATATATCTGATAATAAAGAAATTACAGGGGTGAGACACTTAAAAAAATCAGCAATATTTTGAAATTTTGTGACGTCATGTCTCCGAAACGGCTTGACTCAGAAATGCGATCTGGCATCGTTGTACGCAGATTTCGATTCTGCATCGACTGTATTTGTCTGCGCCCTATCATTCCATTTGAGAAAATTAACCTTGGCCACGGATTTCTATGAAGGCGATCTGCAATTGTTTTTCTGTCGCAATATTTTAACTAATCGCATGATAGTTTGTCAGATGGCGTTGGAATTTTTTGGTTATCTCTCATAATAAGGAAATTACAGGGGTGAGACACTTAAAAAAATCAGCAACATTTTGAAATTTTGTGACGTCATGTCTCCGAAACGGCTCGACTTAGAAATGCGAGCGTGGCATCGTTGTACGCAGATTTCGATTCTGCATCGACTGTATGTGTCTGAGGCCTATATTTCCATTTAAGAAAATCAACGTTGGCCACGGATTTCTATGAAGGCGATGTGCAATTGTTTTTCTGTCGCAGTATTTTAACTCATCACATGATAGTTTGTCAGATGGCGTTAGAATTTTTATGATATCTCTGATAATAAAGAAATTACAGGTGTGAGACAATTAAAAAAATCAGCAATATTTTGAAATTTTGCGACGTCATGTCTCCGAAACGGCTTGACTCAGAAATTCGAGCGTGGCATCGTTGTACGCAGATTTTGATTCTGCATCGACTGTATGTGTCTGAGGCCTATCTTTCCATTTAAGAAAATCAACGTTGGCCATGGATTTCTATGAAGGCGATGTGCAATTGTTTTTTTGTCGCAATATTTTAACTCGTCGCATGATAGTTTGTCAGATGGCCTTGAAATTTTTTTCATATCTTTGGTAATACAAAAATTACAGGGGTGAGACACTTAAAAAAATCACCCTGTACATCACCCGCTTTAAATTTATTTTTGTTAAATACTTTGAGATTTGAGTAAACTTGTTTTAGAATAGCTTCTTCATTTTTCTTGTTAACATCTTGAGGTTTTACAACAGTTGTTCGATGAACAGTAGCGTTGTAGGCAGCAGTGACGTCAGGTAGTGTATTAATCCACTTGTAGGAACCAATCAAGTTGAAATTTTTATAGATCTTCTCTTTCAAGGTACGTATGACTCTTTCCACCATTGCAGCCTTCTTCACACTATAAATGCTGTAGTGATTAATGTTATATTTTTTCATTAAGGCGTTAAATTTAGAGTTATAGAACTCGCGGCCAAGATCAGACTGTATGTTAGAGGGTGCTGTACTATTAGCTAAAATATCACCCATAGCTTTAGTCACCTCTTCAGCATTTTTAGATTTAAGTGGACGGGTCCAGACGTACTTTGAAAAACAATTGATAACCACTAAAATGTACTTATACCCAGAGTTTTCTCTATGATAGTCTGTAAATTCAGCTAAATCAATCTGCCACAAGTCGTTCAAACCTTTTATTATTGTACGTCTTCGTTTAAAATTGATTCTTGCTGGTGTGTACAACTCATTGATTAATTGTTTTTTAGCATCAGATGGTTCAACTGTTTTACGATTCATGGTGATGTTGGATTTAAAAGTATCCACTTATCATGTAAATCTTTTATTTTACCGTCTATTTCTCCCAGCTTATTCTTTAGCGTCTTATTCTTTAACACATCAATATCTTTTAAAACTTGAGCAGTTATATTCTTAGCTAAATTTTTCAATTTATTTTCAAATTCGTTTTTTAAATCTTCCAACTCAGGTTTGTGTACAGCTTCAAGTAATATAGCAACGATTCTTTGTTTTACCTCATCTTTGTTCTTCTGATAGTCGGCTATCCATACATCAACAATTTTTTATTTACACCATCTGCTGAATCGACTAGATCAGCGATGTTACACAATCTATGGCTTTGCAAATCGAAATCACCACTAGAAGTTCTTGGGAAAATCTCTCTTTCAAAAATTTTAAACTTAGAACCTTTATTGGATTGGGAACGTCCGAACTTATCGATAGACATTTTTATACTAAGCACTAGGTAGATATGTCTGTGATATATGTAGGTATACTAGGCGATAACACCAACCTCGTTCAGTTCTTCAATGATTGACTGAATTTCATGGTTATGAGCATTATTACCAGCAGCTTGGGAAGCCACTAAAAGTCTAAGTCTATCAACCAACTCATTTATGTCATCCCAATACACATATTCTATTTCTTTGTTATTTTGCATCATATAGTTGTTAGTTCTGTTGCTTACATTCTGAGGTCTAGGTTCGGTTGCTTGTTCTTCGTTAAGACGTATGTCGTAACCAAAACCTTGAGGAGTTGAGGATCTTCGTCCTCGTGGGTTTATAACTGGTTTTATTAGAGTCAGATACTTTTCCGAGGAGCAACCCTTGGTTGGTGCGTTGGGATCGTAGTTCATTTTATGAACACTAGTTGCTTCTAGAATATCTCTATAGTGTTGAAGATCGTCATAAGTATACCCCCTAGGTGTTTTTATAAAGATCAATTCTAGCAGACCTTGTGTTTGTGGATATCTCCTTTGACCCAGGCGAATGTCATCATCAGTAAAGTCTAAGCGGTTGTTGCCAAAACTCCAGCTACCAGTATCTTTAGCGTAGCGAGCACCATACGATTGATCAATGGTAGCAAGTCTCGGTGGTTCAGTAAAATACTTGTCTACATAATACCGAACTCGTTCAGGATATTGCTCCAAAAATTCTTATTCTTGATATGCTGGGATAGTTTGTAGATCTGCCTCAAGCTCTTCAAATGTTGGGATATCCTCATCGGAACTTGTCTCCTCCCCTGGTTTGGTTTCAAAAACTTCATGGTTTTTAAGGAACTCAACTTTGGGTTTCGTTTCTGGTATCGCTTCTTCTTTGATTTGTTCAGCTGGTGACTGCAGTTTAAGCGTTGATGTGTTTTTAGATATTTAACTTAGTGGGTCAACAATTGGTTTATATAAGCTGTATTAGACAGCTGTCTTAGACAGCTGTTAGACAGCTGTTAGTCCTGTCAGGCAGTTGTGGCCAATTAGATTACTATATAGCTATCGAATCCTTTTCTATATCTACCTTTGTCTACATCATTTTCTTTTACAATCACCAATACACCATACTTATTACATTTCCAGCATTGACAACATATATTTTTTAATTATTTAAAGTCCATATCAGTGGTCACATGGTCGTCATAGATGTGTTTTAAGTTCGTTTCATCCTGTTTAAAGATAATCAAAACGTTAGCGTTATCACGTATCAGATGTTTAGGTATTAGAGTATATGTTTGACAGAGATAGAATGAATCAATATTCTTATGTCTCCCCATACTAAAGTATGCTCTCATTTTATCTTGTTTGTCACAAGCCACATCATCGAATATAAACACCGAGTTGTCCTGGGCTTCTGCTGGATCTAATATTTCATCGTTTTCACTATATTGATAATAATCAACACCTGTTGTAGCATCCAACACCCTTTGTAACATTTTTTATTTAGGTTGATACAGAGACTTTGAATACACATACACGTTATCAAACTTTAAACCGTTCGGTTCAAACAATAAAGTTAACATAACATTTGTTTTACCACACCCACTAGGACCACATATGATACATCTAACTGTGTTTGAGAAGAGAGGGCCATGCCTTAGTTGTTGTTCTGCTATATCAACAACATCGTCTATATTTGTAATAGGTAAGACAGAAGCGTGTTTGATGGTGCGCATCTTGAGTTGAACTAAACTATATTTTTCGAGTATGTATATAAATATAGACATCTAAGCGGATCACACAGTTAGTATCAATGTTGGAGTTACAGGGTGAAGTTCTTGTAAACACAGCTATTAACAAGCGACCTGTTGAGCTGCACGTTCCTGATTATCAAATTTGTGGCCCGGGTACTAAACTTAAAGAACGTCTTGCTAGAGGTGATCAAGGTATCAATCCTTTAGATCGTGCTTGTCGAGACCACGACATCGCTTACTCTCAATCAAAAGAGTTAAGTGATAGGCATCAAGCCGAGGAAGTGTTGGAGAATCGAGCTTGGGAGAGAGTCAAGTCAAAGGACGCAGGTTTTGGTGAAAAGTTAGCCGCTTGGAGTGTTACAAACACCATGAAAGTTAAAAGAAAGCTCGGTATGGGTCTTGGTGTAATCAACTCAAAACCGAAGAAAAAAGTTTCCTTTAAAAACATTCTTAGTCTGATTGGAGAAGTTCTAAAAGACAGAAACCTTATTGCATCAGAGAATGCTGTGTTTGATATCGCTCACGCAATTGTTAAACAGATTGGTGGGCGTGAGAATGTGCTGAAACCGCGAGTTATTCCAATACCTAAAAGCGGAGGCTTCCACTGCTACCTTTAATTTTTGGTGGCCTGTCAGCGCTAGGTGCTCTGGGTGGCGGTGCTGCAGGCATTGCTAAAGCAGTTAACGATGCCAAATCAGCCAAACAAAAACTAGAGGAAGAAGAACGTCATAACAAAACGATGGAGGCTATTGCTATGGGTAAGAGAGGTAATGGTTTGAAATTAAAACCAAAGTATAAGAGACTCGGTAAAGGATTATATCTGAAGAAGCAGCGTAGCGGTTATGGGTTGTATTTGCAGAAACCAAAAAACGAGTAAGATGTTTACCAGCAAGACCTCTAACAAACGAAGATCTTATGAAATTTGCTGGTAAAATGAAAATTCCATATTTTAGAGGTGTATACATGCGAGATACTTTACCATCGAATGGGCCACGCAAGAATGAATCACTTATCACGAATTTGCAAACAAACAAGGAACCTGGCAGTCAT
Organism: Tillus elongatus; assembly: GCA_964006375.1. Classification (NCBI taxonomy): domain Eukaryota; kingdom Metazoa; phylum Arthropoda; class Insecta; order Coleoptera; family Cleridae; genus Tillus; species Tillus elongatus. Next base: position 141,170,639 of record OZ023263.1, on the reverse strand, counting down.
TGGGTTGCAGTTAAGAAACGTGGTGACACAGCCATGTACTTTGACTCATATGGAAACTCGAAGCCGCCAATTGAGTTGCAGCGTTACCTTAAAGACTCTACTCTAATGTACAATTATGATGTGTATCAGAAATATAATACTTATAATTGTAGCCACTTATGTTTAAATTTTTTAAATAAAAGCCTTAAACAGTAGTATCTGTCTTTCAGTCATGTCGCAAAACTTCACGTTGAAAGATCGCAGGTGCCATCTGTCAACAGACTAAGATCCTCCAATTGAATTGGATCCAGGTGGTAGTTATGCAGTTGCTTTGATAGGCTTTCACACATACAACAACATACCTAACATATATAAAGGTAAAAATAAATTTTATGTAAAAGAAGGAGCTGCTTGGAGAACCATAACGATACCTACTGGTGCATATAAAATAACACATTTAGAAAACTTGCTTAAAAACGAGCTTGTTGGTGCTACAGCAACACGTGAACAAAAGCAGCTAGCTTTAAGACCTAATCCGAACACCATTAGATGTGAAATAAAGTGTTTCACAAGTATCAGTTTTGAATCTGATGTTTCGATTGGGCGAATGCCAGGATTTTCAAAGTAAGTTCTTCAACCAGGTGTCTTCCATGAATCTGATTTACCTGTTGAAATAGTGGATGTTAAACAGATTCGTATAGAAACTAATATTGTGTCTGGTTCTTACTATAATGGAAAACGTTCACATACGTTATATGAGTTTGCACCGATGGTTGATCCTGGTTATGCAATCGATATATAACCTAAGAATCTAATTTATTTACCAGTAAACAAACGAGAGATTTTAAATATAAGCATCGACATCGTGGATCAAGATTCAGTTCCTGTAAACTTTCAAGGTGAAGAGGTGTCTGTTCGCTTAGAGCTTAAAAAGATTGCCTAGAATGCTAGTCTTTGAAGATATAAAAGCAAGCGAATCTACCAAAACAAATTTAGTACGTCAGCTCCTTTGAAGCATGCACTTTGTTCCGATAATATTGAATTCCTTAAAAGTCATGTCATCAAAACTAGAAATATTCAAAGACCCCAAGTTTGACGATTCCATTGATCGAGAAGAACTTAGGTCTTACTATTCATCAACTAAATCGTTTGGTAACAGCGATGAGGTTGAAATAAACATCAATCAGCAAGATGCATTCGTATGTCTAGCAGAGTCAGCTCTAATAATAGAAGGAACCTCTAGCAGTACAAAATGCTGATGGTGTCTGCCACATGTCAAATAACGGAGGAGTAGCTCTGTTTGAATCAATGATCTATGAATTAAATAACAAGGAAGTGGAGCGAGTACGAGATCCTTACACCACAACAAAGATCAAAACTCTGCTTTCGTTTAGTAAGAATGAAGCGAAATCTCTTAGCAATGCTGGGTTAAATGTATCATCAGATCACATTACCTTAAACGATAACAAGTTTGACCTGCTTCTACCTCTTTGGTTCCTCTTCAGTTTCTTTCATCACTTTAAAGAAGTTCTCTGTGGTAAACATACTTTCCGATTTACGAGAGCTCGAAATGATGCCAACAGTTACCACAGTACTGGTACAGCAAGATTTAAGGTAACTGTAACCAACATGTTTTTAAAAGCAAAACATGTATTTCCAAACGATCAAATGAAGTTGGAACTGATTGATAAAATAGCAAAAGACACATCTATATTCCTCGCATATCGCAAATGGCATATATATGAGCTGCCAGCGCTCAGAGATATTAATAAAGATGTGTGGTCTGTTAAAACTGCCACCAACTTAGAAATACCTAGATATGTGATTATAGCATTTCAAACAGATCGGAAAGATAACGTAAGCAAGAAAGGTGACTTCTTCGATAGCAGTATGGTAGATCTACGAGTGTTCCTAAATTCAGAATGCTACCCTTATTAAGCTATGAATATGGATTTCGGAAAATAAAAATATGTTGAAGCCTACCAGATGTATACAGATTTTCAAAAAAGTTTTTATTATAAAACCATGTCAGAGCCTCTTTTAAATTATGATGAGTTTAAAGATCGAGCCCTATTTGTAATCGACTGTCAACACCAGAATGAATCAATCAAGTCTTCAACAGTCGACATCAAAGTGGAGTTTATGAGTAAAGACAATTTTCCTCAGAGAACTAAAGCTTACTGTTTGGTTATTCATGATTGTGTATTTGAATATAAACCTTTAACTGGTATCGTAAGAGCTATTATGTAATAATTTTGTATGTAAATCATGTTAATCCTAATAAATTAATTGCATTAAAATCTAATGTTTTATTTCTAACCTTAAACTGTTGTCAACTCTAAGAAACAAATTCCGTGGGTTTACGATATAAAAACTATATAGCAAAAAATTTATATTTCAATTTTATAATAAAATAATTTGCACCAAATAATTTCTATGAAAATTCGCTACCGATTCTCTATTTAAACTAAAGCCGTCATATGATCTGGGCATTCACCTATCATATCAACCGGAAGCCTCTTGATAATTAAATAGTTAATCAGCTGGTGTAATATTTAAGCGTTTGAAATAAAATCATAACGTTTTGTTTACATGTGATTTAATTAGATCGACTTAATTTTTATCCTACATACGACAAGTGATTTATATTAATTATAATGAGAGAATTTATATACTTCTCAGGCTAAGTGTCTTTAATAGGTGATTTACATTTATTACTTATTAATTGTATTGATATACTTCTCAGGTCAGATGGCTTTGATAAGTGGTTTATACTTTATTACTAACAATTAAATTCTTATTACACACGTCATTTTAAATGGTGATTCCTCTTTGCATAATACAGGTTAGCTACCTTTTGAATTTGCTTACGTCATAACAAGTTAGTTCGCTACCTGTTCGGGTTAAATACAACATCCGGTGGTGGAGTTGTTCGGTTGCCGTCGGTTTAAATACGACGTGGGGTGGTGGAGGTGTTCGGGTCAGTTCGGTGTTGGGTGGTGGAGCATCGAGTTAGGTCGGGCACGGTTGAGTCAGGTCAGTGGCTCCACCACCTGGTGGGTGGTGGTTCCAGAACCCCCCATCTAAACCTACTATTAATATATATGAACACATTTTAATATATTCGCGTTAATTCTGATGGACGCCATATAACTTTTCTTCGTACTGATATATATATATATATATATATATATATATATATATATATATATATATATATATATATATATATATATATATATATATATATATATATATATATATATATATATATATATATATATATATATATATATATTGTGTGTGTGTATAGTTGAAATCACAAGAATTTTGAGGACTTGAACCCACTTGCTAAGCTCCCTGATTTGAGAGTAAGTTTATCCATGCTATCAAAATGTTTATGTCGCATGCAGCAGTAAAAGACATTGGATTCACCAAGGTGTAAGTTACATGCACGTATCTTTAATAAGCTCATTTTAACATTTCACAAAACTTTTACACGCAAACAAGACTTATAACTAAAACACCAAAAAATTAACATAACAAAAGAACTAAATATATTTAAACTACTTACTAATTCAATTATATCAAATATTATTTCAATTGACACCCATAATCGTATTACTATTATTATTAAATCTAACTTAATTATTTCAATATATATATATATATATATATATATATATATATATATATATATATATATATATATATATATATATATATATATATTGTAATTTTCCTAAAATAAAGCTAGAAGAGCGTGGTATATAGTAATGAGACGGTAAAGAGTAATTGACCTCAAGTGGATCAAAATCTGGTCGATAATGAGTTCACCATTGCCTATTAACCCTAACCTAATAGAATCTATCTATCAGATTTATTATTAGCAAGATAAGAAATACTTTATAAGTCTGGAAGATCTTAATATAGCTCAATACTTACGCTGCTTTTGTGTTGTTCTGCCTGATGTCCTACATTTGTGGGATCTCCAGGCTAGAGCCTGGTTAGTAAAAATCATTCTTGAAGTTTTAGGTATCTAGGTATGCAATACAAGGATTTTTAATCTGTCTCGTTTCCAAATATAAAAGATTTTGGGTAGGAATTAGTTTTCAATTAAACAGGTATGTAAAAAATTAATATTAAACCTATTAATATGAATAGTAATTGAAGCAAATTAAGGAGATGTTCCTGGTAAGCTTCTAAAGTAACATTGCAAGTCTCAAGATAATACAGAACAAATATTAAATTCCAGAAAATAAGTTAGCTACTGCTAACAACAGCTAAAATTTGAGATTATGTTACAAAAAAAAATTTAATGTATTGAGGTAAGAAATCAAAGATTGTATATTACTAACATAAACATAAACATTAAATGGTATAACTATTGGCTTTCATTCAGTTCCACCCGTGTTCTCAAGAGTGTAGACAAAACTTAGATGGAACTTATAGATCTTGAACTGGCCAGTTTGTTTTAATTCTTTAATACAGAAATCTTGAGTGAAGCTCCAAAAAAATGTGATGTTTAATTTATACTTCAGTGATTGTCAATAAAATTTTTAAGAAATGTGCAGATTAGGTATTTTACAAACAAAAATCGATCAATTACAAATTCGAGAGCGATATTTCTAAATTTACAATGTCAATAAGATCTTAAGAAATAAACAGGGAATTACAATCGCCGTTAAACACATCTCACTGAGATGAATAAAATTCCAATTTTATTATCTTGAATTGAAAGTTCATATTGTAAATGTTTAAAATTTAGAGTGCTGCCTTCGATAGTTCCACACAAATAAAATTCAAGAGACTCACCAACGCCGTGTCATCTGGAGGCCTTTAATACCTTGCAGTTACCTGTTGACCGGTTGAAGTTGTTTCCCAGATGGACACCAACCATCAGTGCTAATCACAGGCTTCCGATCTCGCACAAGCGAAAGAAGATTGGGAAAAGCGAGAGGTATTTTCCATGGATTGTTGTCGGACAGGTGGTCCTTGCTACTCCACGGCTGGATGAGACAGTTAGGCCCGTATTTTTAAAGGAATCAACGTCTTATGAGGTCATCGATAAATAAATTGATTAAAGCTTTTCTACGGCAATCAAAAGGCAATTGGGTGCATATGAAATTATTAACGCCGACTCATTTATAGCTCGGTAATTTAGATGAAAGTCTGTGATCACATCAGGGGATTCACCAGGTCAGAGAACAATGGATGACTGCTTCACTTGCGTTTTCTCTGTAAAACGCCTTATTAATTTAAAATCAAAACCGATTAAAAAATTTGTAGCAATCACTGACATTGTTATTCGATACTACCGATACAAAAAGAGATTTTATACCCTGTTTTAGGACAATAATTAGCCACGGTAATTACGAGGCTCGCGGAAGAATTGCCAAGATCACACTCCTCGAGGTAGCGACTTGTACGCCGAGCTCTACATAATTCCCCTCTCTACACTTCTCTCCCATGTTCCACACTTTAAAGTGTTCAAGGTTAATTTCATATTAGACATTTAGGTCTGAGAGAGATAGATCTAGCTCCTAACTTCCCTTCAATACGCAATGGGCCTGGTCCTAATCAAGGATTTCTAAGAAGTTCTCTGAACATTGTCAATTGTTTCTTAAGATGGCATAATGTTTCTTCGAGAATTTTCTAGCATATTATGACACCTTTTCCGTAATAAAAATATATTCCGTCTTTCAATATTTAATTTTTACGTATATTTATGGGATGCAGTACGGAGTTTACAGTAGTTAGGTATTAGCGAATTTTCAATAAATAATGTCGAAACTAAAATTTGAAACGCATTGTAGAGATAAGGTTACCTGGGGTTTTCTATATGTTTATAAAAAAACAGTAACGATGCCAAATAAAAACGTAATCGTTACAATATACACACTTTATTTGCTTGCTGTACTTTCTGTGATTTTTTATTTGTTTACGTGGACTGCAATTTCGAACCTTCATCATCAGCCTGTTACTGACCCTGATCGTTCCTGTGTGTTCTATTTCTGAAGTTGTACGTTTTTTGTTATTGTGGTATGATAATTTGTCTATTTGTATGGATTTTATTCAGTTTTGTTTAAATGTTTGTACTTGGATTTATTCCCGGATTAATTGTTTCTTATTGTTTGTTTGTTAAATGTAGTTTTGTTCCCAAATGTATTTATTTTGTGGTCTTTAGTATGTTTTATTAGTTGTAATTGGTTGATATCTGGTTTTTGGTGTTTTCTGTTGTGATTGTACGTAGCTACGTTTGATTTGTAGCTAGGTATGTGGAGTTTACCTAATTCTGTTATATGTTCCTTGAATCTTGTTTCTATTGATTTTTTTGTCATTCCTATATATTTCGTATTGCATGTGTTACATTCTGTTTGATATATTGCGCTTAATTTATGTGGGTTGTGTTCTTGTTTTTTTTAAATTAATTTTGTTTATAATTTTGTTATTGGTTTTGTAGTTCATTTATGAGTCATATTGTTTCGGTGTTTGTGTTATTTTTTTGATGTGGTGGTTATAAGTAAATTGTGTATATTTTGTGTTTATTTATGTTGTTTTGTTTTCGGTTTTGTTAGTCTTTTATTTCTTTTACTAGTTTTTCTATTGTTTTCTTATTGTATCCACATTGTGCTGTTTGTATTATGATGATGTACTCTTTTTTTAGTTCGTCATTATGTAGTGGCACATTTAGCATCCTGTTTATTAAGTATCTGTATGTGTAATAAAAATAGGCACGCACTTGTGTTTGTATGAAATGCAATTTTAAATAATATATAGTCCCAACATTACTGTCAAAAAACCGTTTAGACTGTCATCATTAGTACACACACAAATATATATATATATATATATATATATATATATATATATATATATATATATATATATATATATATATATATATATATATATATATATATATATATATATATATACAGGGTGTTCAAAAAAGACGGGTCAATATTTAAGGGGTTGATTTCCCAGGTCATTTTATGAAAAATAGTTCCAATAAGCATAGATGCTTAAATGCATTGTTTCCAAAATACAAGGTGTTAATTTTTTTTGTAAAATAACGATTTTATTAAATAATTAAAATATCTCCCCACAGATTGTTTTGAAATTTGGCAGCGTTGTTTGTAGTAATAATGGGCTGATTTGGCCCTAATTAGATACAGATTGTTAAGTCCATTGGCGTTAGGGGGGGGGGGGTCACCTCATTAAATTTAGTGACATAAAAATGTACGCCACTGACTGCAATATGATTTGTATATTATTTTGAGATAAAGAAACTAAAACTACAAATTTTTTGTCTGTTGAAGTTTATCCTTATCTTGAATCGTTTACACGATAAAAAATAAAAACATTCTTATGACATGTCCTTTTATCATACAGAAAAAACACTAACAATGATTTTTGTTGAGGTGTCCCCTCTAATGCCAATGGACTTAACAATATTTATCTAATTAGGGCCAAATCAGCCCATTACTACTACAAACAACGCTGCCAAATTTCAAAACAATCGGTGAGGAGATATTTGAATTATTTTTAAAAAATCGTTATTTTATAACAAAAAATTAACACCTTGTATTTTGGAAACAATGCATTTTTGCACATATGTTCATGGTAACTTTTTTTCATAAAATGACCTGAGAAAACAACCCCTTAAATATTGCCGCGTCTTTTTTAAACACCCTGTATATGTATATATATATATATATATATATATATATATATATATATATATATATATATATATATATATATATATATATATATATATATATATATATATATATATATATATATATATACATATATTTGTAAATTTTGTATGAACAATTTTGACTTAGAAAACTTGACCTGCAGAATGGGACTGCGGATTTATTTTAGCCAAAAATGGGATTTCGAGCTCAAACCTCACATTGTCAGGTGTTATGAAAGTTGTTATAAAACTAATAAATGGCTTCTTAGGGCCAAAATTTGCGTATACATAAAAACATTTTTTAAAACTCTTACTACTGGTACTTCGCTTATGGCGAATTTTTCGTATGAAAATAGACAATAAATTTAAACTTTTAAACAACAATGCAAACCTTGCCTTGAGAAATGTTACATGCTTAATTATAATATAATTTGATTGGCTGCCAAACCGCATATCAGGCTTTTGGGGGTTATAGTAAACAGAAGCTGTTATTATTTTTCCGACAAAAAAGCATGGAATAGAGGGTCTTATAATACTTATGTTGCCATATATACCAATTTCCTTGCAAAACATACTAACGGAAAAGTATTCATTAGCACACCCACCCGTCGTCGTCCTAAGTAAATTTAGCTAAACATTTATCTTCCTAAAGAAAACAGATCGATTTTAGTCCGATGACTTCATTTGCTGTCTCCCAACTAATCCATCAGACGCCGAAGTGTTTACTGCTTGTCGCGAATATAAAGACAATGCGTACATGAGTGTAAGTTTTATGTATGTATGCATAAGTAAAACAATTAAAACTAGGATAGTTTTCCTGTGTACTGGATTTTATTTCCAATAAATTCCAGTGATCGTTATAATTGTAAATTAATTGAAATATAAATAATTAGATTTAGAGATTGTGCATTCTCAGATTTTGTAGCTTTGTTGTATTACTTAAACAGTTGCGTCAATAAGAAGCCAGGCACACTTTTTGTTACAAAACTTTTGTAAATTATAAAACAACAATTTCACAATTACCTAGCTGTTAAGAGTTAGATCACTGCAGCAATAAACATTTGTGATAATCTTTCACACATATACAGTATGGTGCAAATACAAGGAATAGGTTCATTATTTCGTAAATCCCTGACATTGGAGAAACATCCTGACACAGATCAATTTTTATATATAAACGAACGTTCCGTGAGATGTTTCTTTTATTTGTGACGTCGTTTTCGCGAGCACAAAATGTCATGTGATACGTCTTTAGGAAGGTCTAGTTACTCTAAATCCAATCATATCAATAAGTTTAAGCGTTTCAATTGCAACCAAAATTAATATATGAGCATTTTTCGTAAATCACAACCAAAATCATAGCAAATCTTTAAATCAATGACCTTTAGTTATAGCAGTAAGGAAAACGACCAGTAAGTCTTCTTGACCTTTATCAATTATTTCCAGAGTTATTTGTGTCCGAATGCGTTCTCGTATTGCATATAAATTATGTTTTTTGTTTACATCTTACTTTACATGTATTACAATAAAATATCTAAATGGGAGACGTGTGTGACTATTCAAATGATCCTCTTCGCCCTAACCATATATCTTTTAAAAGGTTTTCTAATTAATTCCTTAATAAAACCACATAGTGTATAGCCGCACCATCTTGCTGAAGCGACAAATTGATTCTACTTGGAAACGATAGATTTCGTTCAAGGACCAAATTATCTTGCAAAATTGGAAATATCTAGGATATGTCAAGGTTCTAACAAGTAAGTGTGCTCCTGTAGTCCTATTATCTATTATTTCGGTATTCAGTGTGATACTCCTGCCAACGTCACCATGGATATTTGTCAACTGTTCCATCAAAATTTTAATTCGTTTATTGACATGGTCTTCTATAAGCTCCCGACTAAGCTACCATTGTAGGGATACAATTGTTCTTTATGTTAAATGTTCAGTGCTATTGTCTAATGCTACCTGGCGTGAATTGGTATAGGTATTCTCATAAAATGCTAGTAGAAGATTAAGTTTTATGTTTTTCGGTATTTGTTTTCACCCATCCTAAAAGAGATATTTTACATAAAAAGCTCTTCGAAACGTCTAAATTTAGGTTACTGCAGATTATAAAAGGTTAGTTAGCGGTTAATATATATATATATATATATATATATATATATATATATATATATATATATATATATATATATATATATATATATAGTGATGAACTTTGGCTCAGCAGATGCCCGACGGATATTGCCAATCCGTCCTTCGGATGTGACCTTAAATATTATAACTTATATTTCCTCGGGCGCCATCTCTTTTCCCTATAAATAGGACGAGGTTAGATCCCCGTAAGGACTTCTGCTAATGCCCTCGTAGAACACCACAATTTACTGTTTCAACAGCCTTGTCCTAGGGTAGCCAAGTGGAGGAAAACTATAGACAGGGGTCAAAAGTTATTGTTTTCTGCAGAGTCGCCGGGAGCTAAGTAGGCTTTAATTACTTATTCCCGGATAATGGCCGTTTTCCTATCTTACATAGATGGAAGCAGAAATATTATAAACAGATAAATATCAATTAGGATATACCTTCGCTAGTTACAATCTGTTCCAAAATTCTAACTTAACCCACATGCATCGGTGCACTATCTACTAGCGGTGCAGTGAAACGCAACTAGTTTCGTAAAAGCTTCTAATAATAATAAACATATTTACAAGCAAAAGTTACAGTCTAAAAATCCATGAAATATTAAAACCAAAAATTCTCTCCAAAAACACGCGATTAAAATGACACTTTATCTCATGCCAGATAACACTATCTCTGATAAGGCATTCTCTCCCAGTTAAAAATACACGACTACGTTAATATTAAAAAAAACAATAATGTTCGATTAAAAAATAATTTGTGTAGAATTATTTTCACCTTTTACAATAAATGGATTATTATATTAACATTGGCACAGCAATAGTAAAGTATATGAAATTAACGGCAAGCGAAAAGCTACATAAACATGCATTACATAGGCAGTCCTACCCTGTGGAAATTCACCACTTCACGTTTGTTGTATCTGTTCCCAATCTGACGTTTACATACTATTCAGAACAACGCCATCACCAACCCCCCGACAATATCGTCCTTTGAGCAGAGCATTGCCAACCCATATAGTGTAAGTTATCAGACTCCCTAATTATTAAACAGGGGATGTTAACGGCGTTTCCCTGTGACTATGTAACCCTTCAAGGGGTAAACAAACAGCTTCCCACTTATATGCCTACAACACGCTGTATAATTAAACACCCTGTCTAGCTGTTACGCACTATTCAGGACAACTACATCATCAACCCCCCGATAATACCGTCCTTTGAGCTGATCATGGTCCAACCTATATATTAGAAGTTGCTAGACTTCCTAAATATTAAATATAAAATCCTAAACAACACTTCCTGTACTCAGGTTTCCCTTAAATAGGCTAAAAACGTGAGCAGCTTGTCACTCATCTATACACAACACACGGTATAATTAATCACCCTGTCTAGCTGTTACGCACTATTCAGGACAACTACATCATCAACCCCCCGATAATATCGTCCTTTGAGCTGATCATGTTCCACCCTATATAGTACAAGTTGCTAGACTCCCTAAATATTGAATACAAAATCCTAAACAACAGTTTCAATACTCAGGTTTCTCTTAAATGGGCGAAACGTGACCAGCTTGTCACTTATCTATATCTATACAGAACACACTGTGTACACCTTATTTCAGTGTCAATAACTCAATACTTTTCCATAAAACATTAATACCCTGCCGAACGCCAACGAAATTCAAGTTTATAAAATACCGGAATGAAACTAACTTTAACACAGGCCACGAGAAGAATATTTGAACACGGCCGTAACAGACCATCGTTCAATTCTTTCGTTATAATCCTACTACGCTTCTATTACCACAAATAGAAGCAGCGAAATACACCCAGTTAGTTTTACTATTTTCACAGACCCTCAACACGCTAGCTATAAACCACAATTTCACGGTAACACCCTGTTCTGTTCATGAGCTATTGGCTTCTGTTTCTCTGCATTCTCTCTGCTAGCCGCGTTCCTGACTTGCGCCGGGCAACGTGTCCTGATCCCCATTGCGCGTGACCGGCTGACAATTATTTCAAACAAGTACACGGTTCATTGCTTGCCAGCAGCGAATTTTTATATTCTGAATATGTTTCCCAAATAAATCGAACTTCATTATATATATATATATATATATATATATATATATATATATATACATATATATGTATATATATATATATATATATATATATATATATATATATATATATATATATATATATATATATATATATATATATATACTGGTTTGCTGTACTTGTGATTTTTCATTGGTTTACGCAGACTGAAGTTTCGAACCGTCATGGTTCATCATCAGCACGCTACTGACTATGATTGTTCCTGTGTAGTCTATGTCTGAGATTATACGTGACGCCTGTGGGTTGAGCTTCTATTGGTCTGTTTACTGTTCTTTGATTGGCTGTGTTTTAGGACTGTGTCGCCTGTCTTGATAACTGTGGTTTGATAATTTGTCTATTTGTATGGCTTTTATTCAAAAGTTTTGTTCAAATGTTTGTACTTTGATTTGTTCTGGCATGAATTGTTTCTTATTGTTTGCTTGTTGAATGTAGTATTGTTCCCAGATTTCCTTTTTTGTGGCCTTTAATATCTTTCATTAGTTGTAATTTGTCGATATCTGGTTTCTCGTGTTGTCTGTTGTGAATGTGTGTAGCTACGTTTCATTTGTAGCTAGGTATGTGGATTTTATCTAATGCTGTTATATGTTCCTTGAATCGTGTGTAGCTCATTTTTAAGTCATATTGTTTGAGTGTCTGATATTTTTTTGATGTGGTGGTTATAAGTGATTTTTGTGTATTTTGTGTTTGTTTCTGGTGTTTTGTTTCTGGTTTTGTTGATTTCTTTGTTTTCTTATTTCTTTTACTAGATTTTCTGTTGTTTTCTTGTTGTATTTATGTCTTTGTGCCATTTGTAATATTATGTTGTATTCATTTTCTCGTTCGTCATTATGGAGTGGTACATTTAGCATTCTGTTTATTAAGTATCTGTATGCGGCCATTTTGTGTGTGTGTATGTGTATTGAATGTTTAGGTATAGTGATGTATGTTTGTGTAGGTTTTCTGTATATTTTGTATTCAATCGGATTTTCTTCTCTGATTAGTGTTAAGTCTAGGAAGTTCATGGTGTTGTTTGAGTCTTTTTCTTTTCATAAACATAACAGACGCAAAATTCACAAAAGAAGACAAAGATTTCATAGAAAACAGCATAAAAACCAACTTTTCAGATACAAAAAAATCTACAATAGAGAACATAATAATAGACACACAACACGCAATAAACTCAATAGATAGCCCAAGCTTAGAACCACTCAAAAACGAACTGGCAACAGAAATAAACAGAATTATTGACAAAACTAAATCAAAAAATCATACACATGAAAAAATGAGCAAACAAATAAGAAACAAAATCATACATATCAACATAAGAGTAGCAAAAACAGATAAAAGGACGCACTAATAGCAATAAAAACACAGGACTATATGGAAAAACAAACAGATTCATCTCAACAAATAAATGCAAGAAACGAAAACCCAAAGAAAAAATTTCAAAATCAAATACTAAACATCATAAAAAAACACAAGACAATATTCAACCAAAAAACAACAGCACATTATTGTAACAACAACCCTAAAGCACCCCCAATGACAGGAAGAAAAAAAATACACAAAACGGGATACCCAATAAGACCATTCATCAACTTCAAAGATGCACCTTCATATAAAATAGCAAAAGAAATAGATCAAGTGCTAAAATAAGGAAAACAACTAAAAAACAAATTTAACATAAAAAACTCTATAGAACTAGTGCATAAATTAGAAAACAAACAAAAACACAAGACTCGCCTCATTCGACATAACAAATATGTACACCAATGTACTAGTTAACGAAACCACAAATATAATCGAAAATAAAATGCAAAATAACAAAAAACAACAAATTAAGGAAATAGTAAACATCATATTGAAACAAAATTATTTTGAATTTAACGGAGAATACTACATCCAAGAAGACGGACTACCAATGGGATCTCCAATATCAAGCATCATGGCAGAAATATACATACAACAGTTAGAAGATAAAATCAACACCGTCATAAAAGAAACAGACCCCAACATCAAATGAATAAGATACGTCTATGATATATTAATAATATATGACAATAAAAAACCAACATAGACAATATCTTCGAAAAAATTAACCAAATCAACAACATAAGATTTACGATAGAAAAATAATCAAACAATACCATAAACTACCTAGACTTAACACTAATCAGAAAAGAAAACCAGATTGAATACAAAATATACAGAAAACCTACACAAACATATATCACTATACCTAAAGATTCAATACACCACACACACACACACACACACACACACACACACACACACACACACACACACACACACACACACACAAAATGGCAGCATACAGATACCTAATAAACAGAATGCTAAATGTACCACTCTATAGTCACAAACGAGAATACGAATACATCATATTACAAATAGCACAAAAAAAAATGATACAAGAAAACAGAAAAGCTAGTAAAACAAATCAAAAACAAAGAAATCAACAAAACCGAAACAAATACCAAATACACAACATTAACTTATAACCACCCCATCAAAAAAAATAACACAAACACTTAAACAATATGACTTAAAAATGAGCTACAAAACCAACAACAAAATAACAAACAAAATAAATAAAAAACAAGAACACAAACCACATGAATTAAACAGAATATATCAAACAGAATGCAACACATGCAATAAAAAATATATAGGAATGACAAAAAAATCAACAGAAACACTATTCAAGAAACATATAACAGCATTAGATAGAATCCACATACCTAGCTACAAATCAAACGTAGCTACACACATTCACAACAGAAAACACTGAAAACCAGATATATATATATATATATATATATATATATATATATATATATATATATATATATATATATATATATATATATATATATATATAAATTACAACTAATGAAACCTATTAAAGACCACAAAAATGGAAATCTGGGAACAATACTACATTCAACAAACAAACAATAAGAAACAATTAATGCCAGAACAAATCCAAGTACAAACATTTAAAGAAAACTTAATAAAATCCATACAAATCGACAAATTATCAAACCATAGTGATGAAGACAGGAGACCGATACACGCGACACAGCCCGAAAACACAACCTATCAGATAACAGTAAACCGACCAATAGAAGCTCAACAGGCAGGCGTCACGTACACTCTCAGGCATAGACCACACAGGAACAATCAAACAATCATAGACAGTAGCGTGCTGATGATGATCCAGGACGGTTCGAAACTGCTGTCCACGTAAACCAATAAAAAATCACAAAAAGTACAGCAAACAAATAAAGTGTATATTCAAAAGTGTTTACAGTGTAGTGCAACGTTCCAAAAGATATATATATATATATATATATATATATATATATATATATATATATATATATATATATATATATATATATATATAATATTGTTTTGAATTAGGAACCGTAGGAACGGCTCTACAGCAGGCAATCATCTGATGACGTATTTCCTCTACCCCTAATGTGAAGGACGTCCTCGTTGTTTTTACTCGAGTCATCTGGTGTTGACCGTTTCTTGGGTTTCTGTTGTTTGATTATCATCCTGATCTTCTGTTTGAAGATGTAGCACAGCATGACCAATATGATGATGATGATGAGGTAAGCAGTTACTCCCATGTGGGTCGAATGTACCAAGGGATGTAGTACATGATGGTGGTTCATTTTTTTTGCTGCTTTCTTAGTTCTTTAATATTCTTAAGGTGTATTGGGTTGATTCTAACGATGTGTTGAGGTTGTTGTTGTATCGGTTGTAATGATTCTGGTATCCAATAGATATTAGAACTTGTGTCTTCGTACATTTCACCATTTATTGTTATCTTATAGTTATCTTTGCTGGCTATGATGGTGTTATTGGTAATTGTCTGTCTATCCAATCTTGATGAACATTCTTCAGAGACGCTGGTCTTCTGATTGGTGATAAATAGGATATTTATGTTGTGTAGTCGAACCGATGCAGTGCAAGAGTTGCTTGTGGTAGCGAAGAGGCATATTGTGATTTCGTCTAATTTGCATCTCTCTTCGTGTGGTAGATCAGAACATTGTATTGCTTCTTCGACAGACGGCCAATGTTCTGTAGTTCATAGATTTTTCTGATGTGTCTCCAAGTAGAAGGACTCTATTATTTTGAGGGGTCGGAATAATTCGGAAATACAATCCTGGTGTGGGATAATATAAGATAGAAAGTTTTAGGAGTCAAACAATTGTATCTTTAACGGACAACACATTAAATTTGGTGAACTCCAAAATTTTGAAAATGTGATTGTGATCGAAGCTAATCAATTCATCGTTATTATAAATAAGTTTTAGATCTCTAATAACCTTTAGGTCTTTAGCAGTAAATATCTCTGTTTGTTATTTGATTAAA
The DNA here is from genome assembly GCA_964006375.1 of Tillus elongatus. Classification (NCBI taxonomy): domain Eukaryota; kingdom Metazoa; phylum Arthropoda; class Insecta; order Coleoptera; family Cleridae; genus Tillus; species Tillus elongatus. The sequence continues at coordinate 141,154,308 of OZ023263.1, read as the reverse complement.
ACTAAGCGAAATTGTTCGTTGCAATACTTTTATATTCTGTAGTAGTTTTGGACTAAGGACTATCTGAAATTCTACAACCGCCATTTATTCTGCTTCTCGTTGCATTGTATCAAAAGAGATTTTTAATGAGTCTACATTTTTATTAATTGATTCCTGTTCTTAGAATCGCTAAGTCATGAGATGAGCGAATGAATTTAGGTTATCTAACTGGACTATCATTTCGTCTTCGTTAGCGCGTAATAAGTCTATATTTTTATTAATCTCTTTTAGATGATCCTGATCTAAATTTCTAGTGATCATTTTAATGATAGAGCCTGCACCGTCTATAAGACCTCTTTTATTTACTTATTTATTTCTATTTGGGTTAATTTCAGCATTTCGTTCTTTATAGCTCTTAACTGACTGTTTAAAGTTCGGGTATAATATTTGTTAATTTAATCAGATTTTATTTCACTAATTTGATAGGCATTGTACAGTAAGTGATTATAATTTTCTTCTAAGAGGGTAAGGTTAAAATAAAAATAAAATCTGTGATAATGATTGAGAATTTTCGCAATTCCAATATATTCTTTAAAATAACCATTAGTTTGGATCGGCTGAAGTTGAAGGGACAGGTTCGTCGTAAGCCGTAGGTTCAGCATTCAGTAAAGAAGAAATTTCTTTTTAGTTCTTTTGGTCTTATTAATGTGGGCTGTTTGTTTTCTTGAATGAGGAAGAAGTAGCTTGTTATGTGGTAATTAGATTGGATCGGAATGTATTTTATTATAAAGAGAGTCTGCATTTCGGACTGGTTGTACTCTTATAGCAACGTTTTCCTCATCTAGTTGAATATTTTGTTCTCGAGTTTCGTTCGTTTTCTCGAGTCACTCTGTTGCTTTTTGTTTTTGTTTTTGATAAATGGCGTTATAAAACGGAACTATTTCTTTCATACGTTTACTGTTATATTCTTCAAAGACCTTTAAACCTTCAAGTCCAGAATTAATAACTTGCCTCTTTCCTCCTTGTCGACACCGACGGTACGATAGTATTTAGGCTGTAAGCTCTCGTAGTGTGTTGTTGAAATATAAAAAAATGCCGTTACGATTTTGTTCGTGCTAATCCTGAATATATATATATATATATATATATATATATATATATATATATATATATATATATATATATATATATATATATATATATATATATATAACTCGACCTTAATAATATTGCTATGCAACCTACGCTTCCCTTTTTCTGTCTTTCTTCTCGAGGCCTCCAAATTTTCATTGAGAGCGGTGCCTCTCATAGCATCATGAATCCAGGTCCGGCTTATGAATTTTTCAGCGAATATATTTACCAAAAACCCTTTGCCATGAAATCCGTTGGCAAAATTTCCGAAGGTCCTAACCTTCAGTTTCGTATATTGCAAGAATATGGCATAAAATTCCCCTTCGATTTTCATATTATGCAATGGCATGGTCGTTTCCACGCATTGATTGGTTCAGCCCATTTCCAAAAATTTAAAGCAAGTTTCAATTGCGAAACACAGACTATAACATTAGGCAAGATAAAGATCCCTTTTTATTTCGAACTTAATCCTCAAAATTTTAAATCCTTCAAACAAATATGTGTACATAGTATCAAAATTTCTGTTAACATGGAAAACGGAACTGTTCTGATTCCTCAACTATCTGACAGCACTGTAACTGTAGAAGAAGCTATAGCTACTTCTAACTCTGGCATTTGCACAATTCTCATTACAAAAAATGCATCTGACTAAGTCGATGTTTACTTTAACGAACGAATCAAAGTCACTCCTGTATAAAACTATTATGAACTAAACGAACCAATAACACAAGAATAACCTAAAATTTTAAAACAATTAAGAGTAGAACATCTTAATGCCGACAAAAAATCAAAATTATTTTTTCTATGCCACAAATACAAAAACATATTCTATTACAAAAACAGTGACCTTACGTTCACCAATTGTGTTAAACATGACATACGAATGAAACATGACGAGGCATTACATGTAAAATCTTATCGATAACCCTACAATCTCAAAATAGAGATTCAAAACCAAATAAAACAGCTATTAGATAATAAAATTATCAGACCGTATATATCATGATATGCTTTTCCTGTATGCATCGTGCGTAAACGAATGGACCAATCAGGAAAACCTAAATGGCGTTTAGTTATCGATTATCGACAACCAAACGAAAAAACCATTTACGACAAATATCTCTTACCTCGAATAGATGAGATACTCGATAATTTAGGCAAATACATATACTTCACTGCACTTGATTTTGCACAAGGTTTTCACCAAATTGAACTAGGTGAAAACAGTAGAGAGAAAACTACCTTTAGCGTTAACAATGGGCACTATGAATATGTATGCATGCCCTTTGTATTACGTAATTCTTCCAGTACCTTCCAGCGGGTAATTTATAATGTCCTTAAGGAATTCCTCCATACACCATGTTTCGTTTATATGGACGAAATTGTCATTTTTTCTAAATCCTTACAAGAACATTTGGTACACTTAAAACAGATTTTTTTCAAAATTACAAGAAGGTAACCTCAAGGTACAACTAGAAAAGTCTGAATTTCTTCGTAAAAAAGTCGAACTTCCTGGACACGTGATCACGACCCGAAGAATCCGATCTAACCCTAATGCAATCAAAGCCATACAAAATTACCCGATACCAAAATCCCAAAAAGAAATAAAGTAATCTCGCTTTGATAGGCTATTACCGAAATTTCGCAAAATTCTTATTCCCTTTAAAATGCCTTTAAACAAGCTAAAGAACTTATTACTAACTGACCTATATTGACATATCCAGATTTTACGAAAAGTTTTCAATTGACTACGGACGTTAGTAATATCGCTATATGGGGTGTTTTGTCACAAAATGACAAGCCCATAGCTTATTATAGTCGTACTCCAAATTGCATATAAATAAATTACTCAACAATTGAGAAAGGACTTCTTTCAATAGTAGAAAATACTAAACACTTTAGGCCCTACCTTTTTGGAAATAAATTCACGATTGAAACCGACCATAAACCACATGTATGGTTGTTTTATATTAAAGAGCCAAACTCACGTGTGGAATGGAGTTTAAAACTAGAAGAGTTTGACTACGAAATTAAGTGTAAAAGAGACAAGAAAAACGTAGTAGCCGATGCTTTATCTCGTGTCGAAATCAACGCAGTTGAAGACGACGATGATCTAGGATCAATTTTCAATAATTTAGATTCATCTGAGCTTAGAGTATTAAACGATGACGATCTCAGAGGTATTAACACCCAAGAAAACGAACTACATTCTGACACACAAACGCAACAGACCTCTGCCAAAAACCATGTTTTTGGTATGCCTATTTCTGAAAACCCTTTAAATCACATTAAACATCAGATAATTATGTACTATGGCCCTCATAACGAAACAAAGGCAGACAATTTATTTAAGGATAAATGCTGCATAGTATACATCCAAAGGCAATACGAATTACCAGAGCAGACAGACTTTTTAAAATCCTACATTAACCCTAATCATAATTACGGCATATTATTCTTGGACCCACAACTTGAACATTATTTTAGAATAATAGTTTCCAATCTTTTCAATGGATCTGTTAAAATAATTAAATATACAAAACGCTTAGAGAACGTACCTAAAAGTACAGAACAAAAAAAGAACGATCCAAGACTATCCCGAACAAAACCATAACGGCATTAACGAGACGTACGCCCAACTAAAAACAAAATTTTATTGGTCCAACATGAAAATTCAAATTAACGATTTTATTAATAAATGTGATGTATGTCTTTAAGCATAATATGATCGTAACCCGTATAAACCCCCGTTTAAAGACCCCCTGATTACTTCTAGACCCTTCAAAGTTATACACCTCGACGTATTTAGTTTCGATAACTGCAAATTCTTAACAATTCTCGATTTATATAAGGCCAGCTGCATTCCCACTATAATTGAAAACGCATACCGGTTTCGCTCTCATTAGAGCTCATCATCATTAAATTACAGCCAGAGTACACCCAACAGCAAGTTCGGCTAAAGGTAACCAGCCTCGTAGAACATAGTGAGATGTACGACAGTGTCGCCCTCGGTGGCGTAGCCAAGTAATACGTTGTCACGACAGCTCTAATATACACTAATTGTTTTATAAACAGAGACTGTGTACCAAGATCTATAAAACTTATAGGTTACCTCGTAACTTTAATCCCAAATCGCGTGACGTCATTTTTTTCTAAATGTTATTTCAATGCACGTTGTAGTAAATGGTTTAGGTACAGAAAAATACGAATTATTATTTATTTACCTACTTTATTAGAAAAATATGTTGGTTATAAAATATATTAGCGTAATTCTTTTAAATAAACTGTTTATTGTAGCTCATAATGATAAAAACTTTATTTTTAAAGGGGGGTGGGGTGTAATTTGCTGACCAAATTGAATCTTGCTGAGCGACTCTTAATCCTAGGGATTTCTTTGATATTAAATATTCTGCATCCTAATGATAATCTCTTCTTTCTATCAAAGTTTCAACGAAAAATATTTCTATTTAAGGGTAGTTGACTACTGGCATTTTTTAATTTTTTTAGTGCTACCAGAAAAACTATGAATCTGCCGAAACTATACACTTACATATAATCATTACTAGTAACTTCCAGAAGTTGACTGAACCCTATTTAGGGGCAGTTTACTCTTGACGTATTTCAGTTTATTGCCACAACCGCCGAAACTATTTAACTGACTGGGCTCCAAATACGCGGACAACCATTTGTAGAAACAATAAATTTACTACCAGAAGTTGGCTTAAAAATATCCCGATTTAGGGGTAGTTTACTCTTGGCATATTTTGGTTATCAATGCTACCGGCAGAACTATGCAATCGATTAGGGTTCTAATATATATATATATATATATATATATATATATATATATATATATATATATATATATATATATATATATATATATATATATATATATATATATACGATCACCACTATCAACAACCCAGTCAACATATTTGTGACATTAATGTACTTGCGATATAGCACAAGTGAAAATGTGTAACCTAATCTTGGTAATATCTCTGCGATATGTACAAACTATTATTATGGCCCATCTATGTGATGTCTAAGATGTAACTTTATTTAAAGTTAACAATCTTGCCAAGAAGTATATCGCTGTTATAAACCTAAGACACCTACTGGAGATATTACAATTTACATGTATCATGTATATCGCGAGAGCTACATTACCAAGTTATGTCTGTAGATATTTTAGACAATATTACGGTATGCCTTTAATATAAATAGGTTTTTATATGCTATAACTGTAACATAACTTTACTTTAATGTCTGTCTCGTGAAGAATTCGTTTCTGTTATGTTTTGTTTCTTGTACCTAGTTTGTGTGATGTTTTAAAACAGTAATATTGTGTGTTAGTAAATACATTCATGATCCTTGTTAATATAAGCAATTGCTGTTTACTTTTGACATGTTGATACTAATATAAAACATTGTACCATAACCCTTAACGTTCTGTGTTTTTTAAGTGAAATGTTTCACGAAATATATATTTTTCATGCAAATAATCTGAAGTTTGGTTATTTTGTCCGAGCGCGCTAGTAAAAGACGAAAATATGGTCATTTTATTTTAGTTATAACATTTTTTTTAGTCTCTTGTGTATTTATACAATTTTATTATAAGCTGTCGTATAACAGTTTACTAGGATAAAAGTGTTTACTTTACTAAAAAAATAAACACCAAAGGAAAACATTTTACGGCTCTGATACCTTACACTGTACACATAAATTATATATATATATATATATATATATATATATATATATATATATATATATATATATATATATATATATATATATATATATATATATATATATATCGGTACACAATAAATATCACGACACCATGAGACTTTTTTACCATATAACAAATTTTTACTTGAAAAATCACAAAGCGACCTGTTGGTGTTGACTGGGAATAAACTTGCTACCAGAAGTTGACTGAAAAACACCCCCATTTAGGGGTAGGTTACTCTTGGCATATTTGAGTTACTCGGTGCTACCGGGAGAACTATCCAATTAATGTTAAAATACATACACAATCACTACTATGAACAATATACTCGCTGTCATAAATTGACTCGAAAATACGCCTTCTTAGTGATATTTTACTTTTCACATATTTCAGTTTATTACTGCGACCGAGAGAACTATTCAACCGATTAATGTAAAAATACATATACAATTACAACTATGAACAGTAAATTCGCTATCAGAAGTTGACTTAAAACTACTCCTATTTAGGGGTAGTTTATTCTTGCCATATTTCAAATTATCATTGCTACCGGCGGAATTATGGAACCAATTAAGGTTAAAATACACATACTACTAGTACTTTCAACGATTAACTTGCTACCAGAAGTTAACAGAAAAATACCCTTATTTAGGGGTAGTTTACTCTTGACATATTTCAGTTTGTTGCTACTACTGCCGAAACTATTCAACAGACTGAACTCAAAATACACATGTAACCATTCAGGGGTAGTTTATATAATAATATAATTTAATTTATAATATAATTGGATGACCAAATTGAATCTTGCTGACCGACGCTTTAATCCTTAAGGATTTCTTTGATATGTTATACTTTGCATCCTAATGATGTCTGTGTGCTACCAAAGCTTCAAAGAAAAACTTTTATTTAGGGTAGTTTACTCTTGGCGTTTTTCATTTTTGTGATATCAAAAAAACCATGAACCTGATAAAGTTATGTACCCAGATTTGCATATCATCATTACTAATAACTGCTAACTTGCAACCAGAAGCTGACACAGAAACACCCTCATTTAGGCGTAGTTAACTCTTCGACATATTTCAGTTCATTGTTACGACCGCTAAAACTATTTAACTGACTGAACTCAAAATACGCAGATAACCATTGGTAGTAACAGTAAACTCTCTGCCGAAAACTGACAAAAAAATACCTGCATTTAGGGTAGTTTACATGACTATGTAATTTGCTGACCAAATTGAATCTTGCTGAACGATGCTTTAATCTTTAATAATGATAAGTTTAAAAATTCACTCCAGCCTCAATAAATGCCTGGGAAATGAGCTTAATCAACGACCTAAGGCTGTTGTTAAGATCTCTGCAAAAAATACACATACAGTCGTCGATGAAATGTTTTAAAACATATGACAAAATCTACTTTTTATAATTCTTTTATTAAGTGATTTTCTCTGTCAGAGACAATTCTTGCAATAAAAATTTCGACTAGTTCCAATTAAGCTAAAGCTTTGAAATTTGGTATCCAAGTCCGGTGACAATGCAATATAGTGTAGCTAATATAATTGTTCTAAATCCAATATGGTGGGCGCGGACGCGGGCGCCCCAAGATTTGGGAATTACAGAAGTCCTGTATTCCTTTATAATAATTTGTATCTATATGTAACATATTGTTTGTTTTTTGTTCGACATATATATATATATATATATATATATATATATATATATATATATATATATATATATATATATAATTTCAACAACACACCACGAGGGCTTACAGCCTACTATCGTACCGTGGGTGTCGACAAGGAGGAAAGAGGCAACTTGTTAATTCGGGACTTGAAGGTTTGGAGGTTCGGGGGAGAAGGAAAAACGTGTGCCGGCAAGGAGTTCCACAACTTGGAAGTCCTCGGTACAAAAGAGCGGGCATAACAAGATGTTCTATGTCTGGTGACCTGGACAGTAAAATGGTGCATTCGTTCTGTTCCCCTGGTAAATCTGTTGGGGGCAGCAGGTGGAGGAACTATGGAAGAAAGCTCATCTGAGCAGTGCCCGTGCAGTTATCCATAAAAGAGAGAGAGAGGTCACAACTGGCACGTCGGCGGACAAGAGATGGCAGCCTTTGGGTGATGGTGGGTTCACCGATGAGAGGTATAGCTCTCTTCTGAATGGAGTCCAGGATAGCAAGTGTAGAAGCGGCAGCAGCACCCCAGATGTATGAGCAGTATTCGAGGTTTGGTCTTATTTGTGAAGTATATAAAGTATAGAGATTAGCTGGTGAAAAGTATTTGCGAGCCCGGAAAAGGAAACCTAATTTCCTAGCAGCCGCTTCTGCAATTGATGTGACATGTTGGTGCCAATTGAAATTTCGATCCACAGAGATGCCAACAAGTGAAAAGGACTTATTAATTTGAATAACTTGGTTGTTTATTGTGATGTGTCTAGGGCTGGTGTATCTCTTATGAGAAAGAAAGCAAGACAGTGATTTGGTGGGGTTGAATTGTACAAGATTTCTACTTCCCCAGTCTAATATTTTTTGGAGATCCACGGAGATAAACCCTCCATGAGTCTGCGATCCTCATCTAGTTGGGCTAAAGAGACAGGCTTAGAATATTGTATATTGGAGTGGAGGGTGCTGTCGTCCGCGTAACTGTGAACTGGGTTGGATGTGCTAGAGAGGAGGTCATTGATGTGGATAAGAAACAAAGTAGGGGCTATAGCTGAACCTTGAGGAACTCCTGCATTAATTGGATACAGTTTAAAGGAATGGCCATCCACGACAACAGAAATGCTCCGGTTGGAGAGGAAATTTGCTGTCCACGTACAGAGTTTTGGTGGTAGGCCATAGGCCGGTAGCTTATTAAGCAGCGCTGCGTGCCAAACCTGGTCAGATGCTTTGGATATGTCTAGAGCGACAATCTGGGATTCACCGTGTAGTTCCATAGACTTGTTCCAAGAATGGGTGACAAAGGAAAGTAGATCGGCAGTTGATCTGCGCTGACGGAATCCATACTGCCAGTCGTGGATTAGACTGTGTTTTTCAAGAAATTTTAGTAATTTGGTGTTTATATACTTTTCCATCACTTTAGAGATGACTGAAAGGAGAGAAATAGGCCTGTAGTTGCTAGGAAGCGCTTTCTATCCTTTCTTGGGGACGTGTTGTACTCGAGCAGTTTTCCAGTTACTTGGGAATATGCCTCTGTTGTAAGATGTCTGAAACAGACGAGTTAGGACAGGAGCAAGTTCTGGTGCGCATTTTTTGAAAACAATTGCTGGGATCTCGTCAAGGCCAGAGGCTTTCCTGGTATTAAGACAAGAGAGCATCTTTCGTACCTTTCTAGTTTTGAAAATGGTATCCGTCATTTTATGCGCGACATTGGGGTTGGTGGTTGAACATTTGGAGGTGGGTTGAGAGTAGAATTGCCGGCGAACAACGAGGCAAAAAGTTCAGCCTTGCCCAGGGCGGTAGAAACAATTTCATCCCCAGAGACAAGAGGTGGAAACGTGCTCTTGTAGAAATTATTTCCAATAGATTTAGCAAAAATCCAGAAGGGTTTGCTGCCGCTGGAGCTTAAGAGGACTTTGTTTTTGATGTGGTTATTAAACGAATTTTTTGCCTCAGAGAGAATACGGACATAGCGGTTTCTTGCGTCGTTAAATGCTTGACGGTTTTCTTGACTGGGATTGTGTAGAAGCTTTTGGTGAGCTTTGACCTTTTCAAGTCTGGCCTTGTCACAGGATTTAGAGAACCAGGGCTTTTGAGTGGCTGCAGAGGTTTTCTGTGTACGTGGAATAAATAATTCCATGCCAGCTTGAATAATTTTGGTGACGTTTTGTGAGATATCAGAGGGATCAGGATGAGAGAAGCAGACAGACGCCCATGGAAATGAGGAAAATTAATCTCGCATTTAGTCTCAGTTCGCGGAATTGTAGTGCCAAACGATACGTGGGTGTGATGACTGTGTGACCTCCGGTTGCATTGCGCAGGAAGCAGTGAACCTGCCGTGGTCTGAGCGACCCAGGGGGGGCGGTGACTATTATTATAGCAGTCAGGATTTGTAGTAAGAAGGAGATCCAAGGGATTTGAGCTGTGTGTTGGGATGCGAGGAAATTAAGTAGGTTGCTGAACCATATTGGCTAAAGAATTGCTGACTGTAAAGGCCTCCGCTGCTCTTCCTTGTGCATCGGTTTTTGAAGATCCTGGCCATTCCTTATTATGAACATTGAAGCCACCAAGAATGGTGACCTCGGAGGAAGGATATTCAGAAATCAGATAGTCGGTTTTTTCAGATAGGTAGTCAAAGAGCTGGACAAAGTTGTTGTCAGAAGGTGACCTATAAATGCAACAGATGAATTTAGTTGCAGCCATGAGAGAGAGTTTTATCCATAGTATGTCTTTTGCTCCAGCTTCTAAATTGGGGAGTCTGGTGCAGGGTAGATTTCTACGGACGTACGCGCACACGCCTCCATGCAATCTAAAAGAAGTAAGGAGCTCATACCCCGGGAAATTAAGGTGATTAGTGGCTGTTTTGGTACTGATTTGAGTTTCTGTCAGGAAGAGGAGTTGGGGCCTATCAGCCTGGAGGAAATGGTGGACCGAGTTCAGGTTCGAATTTAGGCCACATATATTCGAAAAGGATATTGTAAATCTCGATGCTGGCGCCCCCTGTACACCCCTCTCCCGGAGATCCAAATGGAGAGGTATTTTGCCTTCGGAATTTTTGTACAAGGAGGAGGCATCATCATTTTTGTTTATAAGGGAAACCGACTCGTACACCAGAACCGGAAACGCCCGTTGGGACCTCACCGACCTCTTACCTCCTCGGGCGTAATATATATATATATATATATATATATATATATATATATATATATATATATATATATATATATATATATATATATATATATATATATATATATATATATATACTTTTAAAAACAACGCTTTTATAAATGTACTAAATTGTTTTAAATTTTTTTATAGATTATTAAAAATTAAAGCGTTGAGCGAGAAATTGTTTCAATAGTTTTTGGATAATATGAATATTGTTATATGTTATATAATATATATAAATTTATTAAACCTATGTTGAGTATTAATTATCACTGGCATTTTGTATATAATCATGTAGTAGTGACGTAGATTAAGGGTAAAAAGGTAAGATGCTTACTGGCAATTAGGCCATTGCGGACCCTTTTTGCTCATCTAAACTAACCTACCCTCCACCTTGAGCTCGATCTCAACGACGACAGTGATTTGAAAAACCATCCTCCGCTGTTGAGTCTCGAACCGTCGTCCCCCGAGTCCGTATTGCATTTTTTTAGCAGTTTTCGTAAAAAAATACGTAATTTTTGTACTTAGGCAAATTCTGTAAAAAAATGCGTATTTTCATAATTGTTTTTCATGTCGACATTTTTTTATTTCTGGCAAAAAGCTCTCTGTGAATAATTACATCTTGGCTGGTGTAATTTTTGGGTACTTTTTTTGTTAGTTTGATAAAATACGCTACATTGTTTCTACTATAAATGTTACACTATCTACTCAACTTGATGTCTTTCCTAAAAAAACAAATTTAACATTAAAAACAGTTCTATAAAAATTCGCTACCATAACGCACTTGCTGCATCCATAGTTTTTCATACAGCTTAAGTATGTCTGCTATGTATACTGCTAATCGTTGAGAAGCTCTTGAGCTCGACTCCGCCATTTGTGGTATTAATTAGCTCATCTTATAAGTATGTTTTTTTTGCAGAGTAAGTACAGTTCAAATTGGCATAAGCTTGTGCTTGTGAAGGAAACACAATTTAGATTCCTGTTTTCTCAAATATGAATTCCAAAATTGCAAAATAATTCTGCTCAAGAGTCACATCTAAAATATAACCATTACTTTTCTTTTTTCAAGCCATATATATATATATATATATATATATATATATATATATATATATATATATATATATATATATATATCTAAGCAACTTCTCTAATTTTAAATATAGGGAATCTGTTGCAAGGAAAAAATGTTTTATAATATTTATTATTCAATTCTGTCCGTTTAATATATTTTATTTTACACAATAAGATAAGGGTTTATTAAATACTCTGGCGCTGCCTCTCTACAGAAAGTAGGGTATTAAATTCTTTTACGTATGGCGCAAACTAAACAGTAAACAACCCAACTGTTTGGACTTGAGACGTGTCCGGACCGAGGGAACGGTAATTTAAATTAACCTCCAGACTGAGAACAGGATGTCTTAGATATATATTACCCCAGACACCATATTGTACAAGCCTGGGGAGGTAACTCTTTTATAGTTGGAAACTTCTTAACAAAAGGTAACACGAAGGAACTTTATCACTTAATTTAAATAGAAGTGGATGCATTATCTGTTACAACGTAGGCATGCATGTAATTTGGGAGATTGGATAAGATCGTGATTCACTTGGGATTTAATTAATTTAATGCACAGTGTAGTTCTGTTTTCTTTGTTTACGTAATGCGCATCAAGTCTTAACAGCCAGTTTTTCTTAACAAAAAAAAATGTTTTAAAACGCAATATCTCTCAAATTGTCTAAGTGATTGAAATAAAAATTTACAACTAAAAAGAACATAGATAGGCGTGGTTGTGCACCAATTTTCAAGTCGTTTGATCAAAGAAAAATAAAGTTATTCGAAATTAATAATAAAATAATCCTCAACTTCACTTCAGATTCTGTAATGCAATATCTATAATGTTGGACAAACACAGGTGACGTTATCTGTACTGCTATGCTATTTAAATAAATCGTAGATAAAAATCTAGACAATGGAAGTTATTCCAAGATGTCAGACCGAAGAACATTGTGAGAGATACGACAGGGGAGCCATCTCGGTGCAGGACCAGGTAGTATGTTGTCACGACAGCTCCAGTTTACACAAAATTTTGTAGATAGAGCTGTGTATAATGTACAACCAACTAACAATTTTGTAAATTGTCAGCCTTGGACCATATCTTTCCTAATACCGGGATAAAGTTTGCGTCCAAAAGCGCTAAATTTTAACATGCGAATGTATACTAATAAATAAAAAATTAAATGAAAGTGACTCAATTGGTTTAAAAGCAATCTAGAACGCCGTTTCATTATGTATAAGTATTAAGCTTCCCATTATTTACGTTCACGGTATTTAAAATTAAAGGCCATCTCTCTCTCTCTCTCTCTCTCCTAGCTTAACCTGACCACACGTAGCTATTTCTCACAAAGAAGCTGGTACGCTGCTGCTAATTGCTAATACCTTATTAGGATCTTATAATATAACACAACTAGGTAGCTATATTCTAATGTTAATACAAATAGTAGGTAAGTAATAAGCCAACTTTTATTTTAGCTCAACTTTAACAAAATGACTGTAGAACTATATAATAATTGTAACATCCAATGAAACAAATATGAAAGTGTTGTGTAAACTGCATGTAGATTGTAGATATTGTATGTATTCCCTAGTGAACTCTATACAGAATTCACTGGTAAGTAAAACAAACTTATTTTAAACCGAAATATACCTACCTCAAACTAATACAGTAAGTACTTATAACATACAAGTAAGTACTACAAAATACATACATACCTAGTTAAAATTATATAAACAGATGTTTAGGTTAAATTATTAAAATTTAAATTTCAAAATTTTGTATTTATGTTTATTTCATTTCCAAAAAGTATCGATACAGCAATAGTAAATAAGCGTTGAAAAGAGTTTAAGTGCCTCATGGTAGCGACTTTTGGTAAAAATATTTCAAATGGTGATAGGTGACTCAATTTCCCATTAAACTAGAATCTTCAGTTTGGATACATAATAAAACCTATATAAAAGCAACATGGGTACTAAGTTTAAAAAATAACACAATAAGCTTCACAGATAATTACAAATTTGTTTCAAAAGGCCTTTGTTGTTATTTTGTTTGCAGAAACTGGTTCGATTTAGTTCATTAGAATCGATCATTCAAGCGATTAATATGGAAAAATACTTAGCTGCCACCTGTTATTTCATAGATGCATTCCGTTTGTAAATAAAAATTAAATTTTCGGTAAATTTGCAGCCATTGGGTGTTTAAAAAAATCTTTTCAGAAACATGCTTGCATGAAATAATATAAATGAAGACTTATCTGAATGCGTCATTTGAGACTCGACTTCTAATGGTGAAAACGCCGTATCACAATTTTTTATATGTGCCAAAAATGTAAAAAGTTGCAAAACAACTGATATAACTCGAAAACAAGCATGCATTACAATTCGATGGAAAATGGGTGTTCGATAAAAAAAAATTCGGAGACTTATGGGACTTATGTGATTGTCGAAATAATTTTTGTAAGATGCAGCTCAGGATACCCTATAATTAACATATACAATTGTTTCTCGTATCTGGTGTAATAACAATAATATTGAGTTTTATCGTAGAAACGTGTCTCCCTGTATATATGTAAACAGCTAAAAATTGAAACTAACCCTGGATATGAGTCCTTGGGAATCTAGTTCGCTATCATTTGAATTTTTTTTATTAAAATTCAAAAGTCGCGGTCTCCTCATTAGCGAAATTCTTCTATGGAAATTGGCTAAAAATTATAGACAATTAACCCATAAACCCTATAAGTAAAACTATTGCTAAAGCATGAGAGGGGGGTCTATTTGAAATGGATTTCCTGAAAACATTTTAGTAAAATGAAGGACAGTGATATTCGAAGATAAAACTTAAGGACTTGTAAAACACACTTCTTGCAACATTTTTTCTACATACCCCGTATGCGCTCTAGGTTATTTGCCTAAAAGTTGCCAATTTTGACGTTTTGAGAGGAAAAGTTATCAAACTTTCAAAAGTAAATTTCTTGACCATTTTGCCAGATAACAATAGCCAACTCATACAATGTATATAAGAAGTACAGATCCCGATTCAACACCCAAGGTCGCTGACGAATGGGTTAATTAATATTAGCGCAATTAGAAGAATAGACTATTTATAAACGGGTAAACAACTAGACCTTCAAATCAGCAACCAGCCACCTGCTAGGATCACCTTCAAGACTGCAACTTAGGTGGAAACCGCCTCTCGGTCCACGCCCCACCAGAGACTATATATGGAAGTTATCAGACCACGGACGGACATTCCTACATTGTTATTGCTTGAGTCTCTTTTAACTTGTCATAATTTATATTTATCATTTTTTATTATTATTCATAAGTATTTTATGTAACTATAATCAATAAATTCTTTTAAAAAGTCAAGTGTGTTAACAAGAAAGTTAACTGGCGCAGTCGCAAAGGATAGTGCTGAAGAACCAAAAGTATATTGATTCTTTGCGTTTCAACGCTTAACAGCCAAAGAACCGATCAATCAAGAGAGACGTCATGAAGACAGCAGCAATAGCATCGATTCTGTAAGTTGTTTGCTTCCTTTATTTCCTATATATATATATATATATATATATATATATATATATATATATATATATATATATATATATATATATATATATATATATATATATATATATATATATATATATATATATATATACTGTATCTCCTAATATATTGATAATATTATATGTCTGATAGCGATATTGATAATTTAGAACATTTGGAATATAGATTAAGGAATATTAGTATTGGCGAAATTGATATTGTAGAACAACCCGATATAAATAATTCTAGAAACAATTTAAATATGGCAAATCAATTCCAAGAGTTTTACCTTAAAGCAATTCCCGAATTTAACGGACAGCCTGAAAATGTAGGGAACTTCTTAAAAGCTTGTGATCTAGTAATGAACCAATTCTATGATGCAGATAATCCACATTTATATCTTAACCATTTTCTATTAAATTACATTCAAACAAAACTAATTGCACAAGCCAGGTTAATTATTAACACTAAAATTATAAACACATGGGTAGACTTAAGACGGGCAATTGTTGAGAACTTTACAGAGCAGCGTGATGAAATTAGCTTACTAGGCGAATTATTGACACTGAAACAGAGACATAACGAAGATGCCTTAGCGTTCAGTAATCGTTGCAGACACATTGAACAATTACTCATCTCTAATTTAATATCTAATGAACGTAACGAGGGAATTTTAGTATTAAAACAAAACATGTACAGACAACAGACACTGAAAGCGTTTATCGGTGGGTTAAAAAATCCCCTTGGTATGGTGGTCAGGTCCACCTCGACCAGACAGCATAGAACAGCGTTAAAATTTATATTTTCCGAGGAAAATTATGAATATAGGGACAGATTATTACAACGGTCAAATTTCAACAATAATAACAATAACAGGCACGACAAACAACAAAAACCAGTTTTCCAAAGAAATACCCCAAATTTTAACAATATTCAATTTAAAAAACCCTTCCAACAACAAAATTATCGTGCACCTTTTAACTATAATTCAAACAGACCCCAAATGTCACCCACAATTTCAGGGCAGCCCTTCAAATCAATACTCAATGAGAAGACCGACGTACAACCCTAATGACAATACTAGAAGATATCCACAGGCTATGGATGTCGGCAGTAATAACACGAGACATACTAATTTCAGCCGACAGCAACCATCACAAAATAGACGAAAACAATTTTCCTTCCAACAATTTTCAAAAAAGACAAAATTTCATACCAGAAGAATTAAACTATAACGAAACGAATAATTATTTCCCTTTCAATGAATTAGAACAAAGACAACATTTCTTACCAGAAGAATTAAATTATGACGTAACATATAATGAACAATCACCCTCCGAATTATACGATGCACAGCATCAAAATATTCCGATAGCAGGGAGCTCAAAAACAGAACCGTAATAGATATTAATAAGTTTAACACAGTATCCAAATTACCCCACGTAATAATAAAAGAACTACCCGGAAAAATACTGCTCGACTCCGGTAGTACTAAGAGCCTTTTAAACCCGTCCATAGCATATAAAAACTTTTATAATAAGATTTACGATCACCCGTTTTTGATAAAAAGTGCGCATGGCTACTCCAGCCATAATAATCGAGCTAAAATAATTTTAAACTCACTAACGGACAGTGAACAAGAGTTCTGCCTATTTGATTTTAACAAAAACTTCACAGGCCTTATTGGAATTGACTTCTTGATAAAAAATCAAGCGAACATTGATTTTAAAAACCAGAGACTCAATTTAAAAAATCGAAGCATTAAGATAAACTTCCCTTATACAAGGGATCATGAAGACACAATGCGTAGTAATAGTAGTAGCAATAACAATCGGATAAGTAAGAGCATCAAAGCAAATGATGAAATGAATCACCTTAACGTAAGTAATACAATAGACAGAAGCATTATTGCACTTGAACTCGACCTAGGAAAGCGTAATCAGCCATTAAACGATGACGATGGAAGGTTACAACTAACAAATGACACAGGAGAAATCTTCACCCATAATGAATGTAAACGGGATCAAGTTTCATTAAACACATATGAATATCGTCGAAATAAAAATGTGAGTGATACGAGGACGATACAAAAAGGTATAACGGATCAAATTCAAAATAAAGCGAATAGGATATTAAATAATTCTTACTATCACCAGAATTATAATAATAATTATACGGGGAGTGTACAAAAAAGTATTACAAATCAAATTAGGATAAATCACTTAAATAACCAGGAGAAAGAAATTTTAAGTGATTTATGTACAGAATTTCAAGATATTTTTGCAAAAGAAAATGAACCACTGACGCATACAAACGTCATTAAACACAAAATTAGGCTAAAAGACGATATACCAATAAACGACAAACTATATAGATACCCATATATTCACAAACCGGAGGTAGACAAACAAATTAACGAAATGCTAAACCAAAGGATAATTAGGAACAGTCATAGCGCTTATAATAGTCCAATATGGGTGATCCCAAAAAAAGCAGATGCCAGCGGCAAACAAAAATGGCCGATCGTTGTGGATTACCGCAAGTAAAATGAGAAGACCATACCTGATAGACACCCTATACCAAAAATCGAAGAGATACTGGATAAACTCGGGCGTGCACAATACTTTTCGACCATAGATTTAATTTCGGGCTACCACCAGATTGAAATGGACCCAAATGACATTGAAAAAACGGCGTTTAGCACTGATACAGGCCATTATGAGTTCCTCAGAATGCCGTTCGGGCTTTCAGGGGCGCCTGCTACATTTACCCGACTGATGCAACACGTTTTAAACGGTTTAATAGGAAAAACATGCTTAGTATACTTGGATGACGTGATAGTGTTCTCGACATCTTTACAAGAACATATCGAAAAGTAAGATTAGTATTCGAACGATTTAGACAAAGTAATCTGAAAATACAGCTAGACAAAAGCGACTTTCTGCAAAAAGAAGCGGAATTCCTCGGGCATATAGTGACGCCAGAAGGCATCAAGCCTAATCCAAAGAAACTAGACGCCATAAGAAAATTCCCAATACCCAAGACACCAAAAGAAATTAAATCCTTCCTAGGACTTATAGGCTACTACAGGAAATTTATAGAAAACTTCGCGCATGTCACAAAACCACTAACTAAATGTTTAAAGAAAAACGTAAAAATCGACATTAACGACGGAGAATACATAAATGCCTTTAATACATGTAAAGACATATTGATGAATTCACCAGTATTAATACCTCCAGATTTTTCAAAGGAGTTCATTTTAACAACAGATGCATCAAACGTGGCAATCGCAGGGATTTTAAGCCAAGGAGATCCGAAATCAGACCAACCAATAGCTTACGCAAGCCGAACGTTAAACGAAACAGAATCTAGATACAGCACAATAGAAAAGGAACTACTGGCCATAGTATGGGCCACAAACTACTTTAGACCCTATCTATACGGCAGGAAATTCACAATATATACAGACCATAAACCATTAAAATGGCTATTTCCCTGAAACAACCCAACTCAAAATTATTAAGGTGGAGACTCAAACTAGAAGAGTAAGATTTCAAAATAGAATATAAAAAAGGTAAATTAAGTAATGCAGCGGACGCACTTTCGAGAGTAGAGATAAACCCCTTAGACGTAGATAACCAATCAAAGATAAACAATGTAGACGAAAATGACGACGTTATAACCATAAGCGACGGAGAAACAAGAAATTCCAACGCAGATTCTTATTCCGCGCCGGGCATGCCAATCTTAGAAGAAGAAATAATCAACAGTAAAACAAACCAGATATTCTTTAAAAATGCTGATACCCCGGAGATTTTATCACTCAGAAAGGACAAAAGGAATTTTATTTACGCCACATTCAATTTAAACGAGCCATGTCAAATAGAACAATTTATCAAAGAATATTGCCTACCACAGAGAAAATATTACTGTCTATTTGTAAATGAACGAGATTATGAAATGGTAAGTTCGGCAATTAATCAAAAATTTAATAACATAGACTCACCTAAATTTTATAGATGTTTAGAAACTAGAGAAGAAATAAATAGCGAAGAAGAACTCCAAGAGAAAATAGTTCTATTTCATGAGGGAAAAAGTAATCATCGAGGCGCTGATGAGACCTATTTACGAATGAAACGCAAATACTATTTTCCGAATTTAAAGCGAAAAATAGAAGAGTTTATAAAAAGTTGCGAGTTATGTAAAACATGTAAATACAACAGAAATCCGGCGCAAATTTCACTAGAACACACACCCACACCATCTAGGCCTTTAGAAATCTTACACCTAGACACTTTCCAAATTGAAACGTCTCAATTTCTAACAGTATTCGACCTCTTTAGTAAATTCGGGCAAGCATTTCCGATAAAAAGTAAAAATGCAACAGAAATCTCCAAGAACTTAATTAAATACTTTTCCCAATACGGAAGCTGTAAAACAATAATTTCGGACGCAGGAACTGAATTCTCAAATATATTAATAAAAGAGCTATTAAAAGCTTACCAAATTGAATTACATGTGACAACACCGCAAAATCCGATGTCAAACGGACCATCGGTCAGACTTCACAGTACAATAATTGAGCACTATAGATTATTTAAAACAAAATTTAAAGAAATGAAACCAATTGACTTAATGCCTTATTGTATTTTCGCATATAACTCCTCCATACACTCGCAAACCTTAAAACCACCTTTTGAGCTAATATTCGGATATACACCTGAATTATTTAATTATGACCCAGAAGTAATTATCACCCAAGAATATAACACGAAACATAAAGACTTAATGAAAATTATATACGAAGAAAGATTTCACAGTACAATAATTGAGCACTATAGATTACTTAAAACAAAATTTAAAGAAATGAAACCAATTGACTTAATGCCTTATTGTATTTTCGCATATAACTCCTCCATACACTCGCAAACCTTAAAACCACCTTTTGAGCTAATATTCGGATATACACCTGAATTATTTAATTATGACCCAGAAGTAATTATCACCCAAGAATATAACACGAAACATAAAGACTTAATGAAAATTATATACGAAGTCATTCAAGACCGAATCGAAAACTCAAAATACAAAACGTTACAACGGACGAATAAAAATACTAACCAACCTTTTAAAGAAGGAGATATAGTATACAAAAAGATCCCTCCAGGATTTCACAAAAAACACAAAAACCCCTTTACTGGACCTTATTCAATAATTTCCCTGATTGAACATAATAAAGCCATAATACTAAATCACAGAACTGACGAACAGACAATCACCCATTTACGCAATCTTCGCCTTGCAGGTTCATTCTCTTCACCAGGGTAAAACCACAATTAGAAGACCTAACAGGCAATCCAGGCATACTGCCACGCAAACTGGGACAAGCCTTTTCAGAAAACGATAAATGGAGAATGATTCATATACATGACCTAAGACAACTATACGACGACTTTAACATACTAAAAACTTACTTTGACAACATAATAAGCGTAATGAATGCAGAATACAAGTTAGAATACAAAAATTTTATTTTAACAATCAATTTCACCATCAGCAATATTGATGACACATTTTATCTAATATTTCCAAGAACGATTAAGAACAAAAGAGTTATAATAAACGGACTAGGATCGATATTCAAATCAATAACTGGGAACTTAGATGCAGATGACGGCGACAGAATATATAAAGCTCTTGAAATTTTGAGGAAAGATCAAAATCAAGTACATCAACTTTTTAGTTCACAGACATCCCTAATGATAGATGCTATAACAGAGTTCAATAAAACAATAGACAACCTGAACCATAACCAAGAAGCCATAGTAGCGAGAATAAACGATTTGGAATATACAATAGATAGTCTAAAAAGCGACCAACTAACAAATTTTCATAGAGTAAAACATTTGGAATTACTCACTCAAATCAGTTATTTGTTAAATAATGTACTAAACATGATATTAACAACAGAAAATGCAATTACTTTTTCAAAATTGAACACGTATCATACGTCAATACTGAAACCGAAATTTATATCAAAAGAATTAGAAAATATTGAAAACCATATCTCAAAATCAAGATTAATAACAAAATCCGACATTTCACTTAATGAAAAAATATTTAACATAAAAACCGTTCAAATTGATTTTAAAATTATATTCCAAATAGATATACCCTTAATAGACAAATCAGATTATATTTATTATCAATTGTATGCATTACCAGTCCCTAAAAATCCGTATACCTTCAGAATGATTGTCCCTAGAACCAAGTATCTAATCCTTAGCAGCAAACACTACGCTTACAGAAACGAAAAGTGTAGGAATCTAAAAGACCAAACATACCTTTGTGAAAATGACAACCCGATCAACTTCCAGAAACCGATAAACAATTGCAAGCAAGAACTTGTCAAAATAACAAAAACAACAGTCTCTAAATATGGCAATACCCAATACATAATAGTGGCACCCGAAGAAACGAAAATCAAACTTAGCTGCGAAGAAAATGAAGAAACCAAAATAATCAGGGGAACAAAACTGGCGACTCTGAAACCCAAATGCCAACTTATCATCAATAACGAAAGATTTAGTTCAGTACAAATGGCATCGGAAACACAACAATCGTTCAATCTCCCAAACATCAAATTGGTAACAAATAAAGCACCCATATTCCCAGACAAATTACCAGAACTAAAATTAGAAAATGTACAACTGCACGACTTGAACAATATCAAATCCCAGTTACAATCCATCAATGGCAAAGTTCCAGGAACCATCGAATTGCCCATATACCACCCTAGTGTATGGACAATTATAATATACATTGTGATAATAATAACAATAATCACAATAACTTCAAGATACATCTGGCAGAAATCAAAAACGAAAACGGCTGACTCCAAACCAATTACTGGATTCCCGATGACTATTCGGAACGAACCATAGGCTTCGTTCTCTAAAGGATGGAGGAGATAACAATAGCCAACTCATACAATGTATATAAGAAGTACAGATCCCGATTCAACACCCAAGGTCGCTGACGAATGGGTTAATTAATAGCAGCGCAATTAGAAGAATAGACTATTCATAAACGGGTAAACAACTAGACCTTTAAATCAGCAACCAACCACCTGCTAGGATCACCTTCAAGACTGCAACTTAGGTGGAAACCGCCTCTCGGTCCACGCCCCACCAGAGACTATATATGGAAGTTATCAGACCACGGACGGACATTCCTACATTGTTATTGCTTGAGTCTCTTTTAACTTGTCATAATTTATATTTATCATTTTTTATTATTATTCATAAGTATTTTATGTAACTATAATCAATAAATTCTTTTAAAAAGTCAAGTGTGTTAACAAGAAAGTTAACTTGCGCCTAAAAACTTAGTCTTTGTAACATACAATAGATTTTGTTGTCCACACAAATTATTTTGCTTTTGTGCGTTTATCTGGTCATCAGTGGTACACAATTTTTTTTCTTTAGATGCCTATAACTTTTTTCCAACGAATAGATCTAATTTTTGCTACGTACTATTACTTTTTCTGACATACATTCATCCACAATTAGCTGAAGTGTCAGACGAGGAAAGGAATTAGACATGGTACCAGAAAGATTGTGCGTCACCGGACAGTACCAGAGCTGTTAGTGATACACTAGAACAAATGTTTTCTGGCAGGTGGATAGCAAATAGAGGTCCCGACGTTCTCCAGACTTTTCACCCCTAGACTACTTCATTTGGGGATTCATAAAGAATGTAGTGTATGGACATCCGGTTACGACTAAGGAAGATATGATCAGACGAGTTCGAGATGCTTTTGCGTTGCTGACATCAAACCAGATGAAGCGGGCCATCGCTAAAATAGTTCATCGAGCAAATAAGTGTTTGCAACAGTAGGGGGATGTCTTCGAGCATATATTATAATATGTATATGTAATTTTTTTTCATATTTCAGTGTTCAATTGTTTGAATTTTATTTTTATTTTTAATTTGTTTCGTTGTCTAGTTTAGTTAGTTTGTTGACGTAACTGATACACAGTGTGGTAAGTTTCTAATAACGGCATCAACAGTTTCATGGGAAGGTGGAGGCAAGTCTACATATGGTTCTGCAAATACACATGATCTTGCTAACATTCGTCAGCATTCTCCGTGAACTAGTAGCAGTTTAATAAAATCCTAATTTGAGTACATCATATTGATTTTTTGAGATCAAACTGAATTTTTGTGCAGATAAGTAAAGCTCATTTAGTTGTATTACTCAACTCAAAACATAACTGTCAAACTGGGAATTTGGTTACTGTTCAAATTTGCTATTTTCCATGGCACTCTATAGCAATCATAATACATATCCATTTGCATATTTTGAAGCTGAATATCTCAAAAACTGTACGGTTTGGGTATAGGTAATGATTTACAAAATGATCTTGTCAACGGCATTATAATATACAGGGCGATCCATTTGAAAACATGAGATATCCGCGCATATGTGTTTTTAATCACCTATAGACAACAATGAATTTGTCGGAAGATTGTGTGTACAAAGTTAAAATATACAATAATGAAAAAAAAAGTATAACAAAGAACTTCCAATTTGCATCAATTAATAAGATACAAGGCGTTGAAAGGGACATACTTTTGTAATAAAAATTGCCATATCTCGTGAAGCACTCAGTATAAGGTAGCAAAACTGTATATTGGGAGAATCGCCAAGATCAGCTGTATCCGAATCTGTAATCATATATGGGGTGTTATGTTTAAAATAAGCGAGTTAGTGTCCACTTCCGGTATAACCAGAAGTCGCAGGATGTTCTAAATACTTTAGATGGATTGGATATATTGGTAAACCTCATACTACAAATTTTTCAGAATCCAAATCAGTCTAGTTTCTCCAAAACGTCTAATAGGAACTCGTAAAGAATCACCCGTATATGCACATATGAAACTTCAATCTCACCCTGAATATGGGTTCTAGGGGGACTAGGTCACTCTCATTTGAAGACATTTTTTTCAAAATTCAAAAGTCAAGATCTTCTCACCCCTCAATAGTGAATTTTTTAAAGAAAATTCACCAATAAATAAAACTGTCGTTCCAAACTATTATTCAACAAAATTATAACGTACTAATTAAAAGATTATTACATTGCTGACATGATGTCTAACTCAGTTGCAACATACTAGCTGAAATATTATTACATGGGTAAATAATGTCTACTTAATCAGGTGTTCAAAAAGTGCTCCGTTCATGATTTGACAGTACCCTAATAGATGGTAGAATGCGTCTATTAAATTTCTCCATGATTCGCTGGAAATCTGATTAAAATTGGCTCCAAACAGGTTTCTCACTGCATGTATAATTTCATTTATAAGTTCGTTTATAAGTGGCATTTTATACCTATCAGTGGCTAAATTTACTTTGATAAAAAAAAGGCGAAATTAACTGAATACCCACTATACCCGACTATACATTTCACTTCTGTAGAATTTATTGTATAATACTTTAAATTATGGCGCTTACATTCCCCCACAGCGTAAACGTTGCTTCGTCGGAACACATATCTTGTTAACAAAATTCCCGTCAGTTGCAATTTTTTCCATCATTACCTAACTAAACTTTAATCTACGGTTGAAGTCATCTTCAATAAATTTGTGCAATAACTTAATTTTAGTGAATTTTCATTAAGAAAATTCACTAATAGAGTGGTATCGATGGTGAGACTTTCGGTCAATTTCTTTAAATGAGCGCAAATTAGGGCACCTGGAATCCCTTTCCGTGGTCATCTAAGAGGTTTATATATATATATATATATATATATATATATATATATATATATATATATATATATATATATATATATATATATATATATATATATATATATTGATCAAAGGAAAATAAAGTTATTCGAAATTAATAATAAAAAATCCTCGACATCACTTCAGATTTTGTAATGATATATCTACAATGTTGGGCCAAGACAAATGACGCTATCTGTACTGCTATGCTATTTAAATAAATCTTAGATAAAAATCGGAACAATGGAAGTTAGAATCATTGCAAGATGTCAGGTGTAGAACATTGTGTGGAACCAGGTAGTATGTTGTCACAACAGCTCTAATTAACACAAAATCTTATAGAGACTGTGTACAACCACCTAACAATTTTGTAAATTGTCAGCCCTGGCCCATTTCTTTCCTAATCCCGGGACAGTGTTTGCGTCCAAATGCGCTAAATTTAAGCATGCGACTGCAAACGGCTTGACGTTAGACGGTACCACTGATTTTTAACAGCGGGGTTGCCATTTGCCACATATCTCATCTGAATCTGAAGATATGAGAAAAATGTATGCTGATAAATAAAAAATAATAATGAAAATGATTCAATTTATTTAAAAGCAATCTAGAACTACGTTTTAATATGTATAAATATTAAGCTTCCCATTCTTCACGCTATTTAAAATTAAAGGCCATCTCCCTTTCCTAGTTTTATCTGACAACACGTAGCTATTGTGATGAGAAAAGCGTGTACGCTCTGTGCATCGCATAATCTCAAAATCGACTCCGCTAATGTTGATTGCTAATACCTTAGAATATTATAATATAAAACAACTACTTATACTCTAAGCTTAATAGTAGTGAAATAATAACCCAATTTTTAATTTTTAACTTAACTTTAACAAATGCCCTCGGCTGTCGACTGTAGTAGTATATTATGATTCTAACATCCAATGAAACAAATAAGAAGTGATATGTAAACTGACCACCAATCTTCTTTTTAGAATCATACTGTTCAACTCCATAATTCTACACTTCATATATTTCCATTATTTTGTAACCTTTTTCAACTGCTTTATTAATTTCATCTATTACCCACGTGCTTGTTAAAGTTCTTTCCTCGTCATTATGATCACACTAGTTTTTGTTGACCTGACCTGACCTGACCTGACCTGACCTGACCTGACCTGACCACATGTTTTACACAAAACCAACATCAGCTTACTTTTGGTTGGTAAAACAGGATGACACAAGTACTGAGGTGGTAAAACTTAGCATTTTATGAGCCCATTTGTTTTTTGCAGGTCAAGCTCGTAACAGTCTTTACCAATATAGAGTTGTGGATGACTAACTGGGAACTTTCCATACTTACAGGCCCAAGGATAGAGCGAGCATACATCTACATATTTGATCTTTCCATTCTCTTTGGCTTTATAGTATGTCTTGGTATTACCTGTTCGACCACCATAAAATGCATCTCGAGGGTTTAGAAATAAATATGATATAGTGGAGTTCCTGTAAGTATTTTCATAATTTCTTTATTTCTTTGAAACATGTCACGAAACTGACACTCCCACATTTCAGTAACGTTATGGCCTCTTTGACGTAAACTGTTGGTTTTACTTTGGGTTCCTTCAAGACGATTGTTTAAAGTATCAGAAGGATCTTCGCGAAGGGGGCTGGCTCTGTTTGTTGTTATGCATTGATGACCATGAAAGTAGCTGCCATGAAATTCGAAAATCTCCTTCGTTTCCTCGAAAATAGCATCAACCTTGACCCCATCAATTATTGCTTTTCTTTGCTTAGCAGCATATTTAATATTTATACCACGCTGCATCTCTTCGTATATCAGCCATAAGGTGGCTATTTTTGATTGGTTGTCAACACACCAGTAGCCATTTCGTGGGATGATTCCAATAATATGTGGCTTGAGAAAGTTTCGACGATACACAAGGTTGCATGCAGAAGCCATTGTAATCACCTCAGTAAATGGACAGACATCACACTCGTCAATAAAGAGTTTTCTAAATTTTAAACAAGCTTTTGTTAGTAGATCCACGTCACTTAGTAGTACCAGATCTCTAAGCAAGCTAAAGTTTTCGTTTTTGTGTTCTTCATACCACTTCATAAATTTACATCTTGCTTCTTCTTTCATACTATCTGGATCATAGCATTTTATATCAGGAAGTGAACCCTCGTAACTTGCGTTTGCTAATGTAATAAATAAATGTGGAAAGTGGCCCTTCTTAAGTTCATATCTAAGATCAAAAGATTGAGAAAGTGCAGCCAGGGACATTGGAAAATAGTTTATGCTATCAATAAACTTAATATTGTCAACACCCATATTCAATATGTTAGTGCCTCTCATAATCAGCTCAACCTTGAGGTTTGTATTTTCTAGTAAATGTTTTAGTATAAATTGGTGATCATAAGCCTTACCATTATGGGCCACCACGACTACATTTTTAAATGCTTTTCTTATTCCAAGAAGCTACTGCAATAGCTCATAAACTGGTTCTCTTTTAAGAACTTGTCTTCTGATACATCTGTCACATCTCAAAAGATCGTTGCCAGCGTCAATACAAGAAAAACATCTTTGCTGAAAAACGCATAAGTTGGGTACATGTATATGTTCACCGTTAGTGCCTTCTTGATCTTGTCTTGCTTCGAGGTCATAAAACACAAGCAGCATGTTTTCTGAACGGTGTTGTCGGCTGTCGGGCTTAATATAATAATAGTGCTCGGCAGGCTGAGATGCCGAACACATCTTACAATTAACTTCGTCACAAGTGTGTGGCCTTGTTGTTGATACTGTTTTTAAACAGTCTGGACATCTCTTCACAAATTGGTAAACTGTACCTTTACCATAAGACCTATTTTGTTTGTGTTTGTAGTAACATTATTGGCCTCTGAATTTTCGGTTGCAGTCTTCGCAGACAACCTCTTCTCTAGTTTTTTGACAAGGCTTTTGTCGACAGCAGGGGCATGAAGCGGCACATCGATGGTCGTTTTTATTATTATGTGGTACATGACAAGCTTCGTAGTAATATCCACAGGCAAATGCACCCCTTAGGTACCATTATAATGAATGTTATGATGCATCAGATAAATTTTATGGGTAGCACCTGGTCCTTCAAAAATAACATTTCGTCCTTTGGACCCATAGTCATAAACAGTTATTTTAAAATTAGACATAAAAGTTTGAAACTTTCTCGGTTCTTCTGTACCACAGCCCCCTGTAGTATAATTATATTTGATTCTTTTAACAGTTTTTCTGTTTCTATGTTTTGCATTTTTGTGTAGTTTTCTCGTATCTTTTTGATAGATGGGCTTTTGACTGCATATGCTTTTGCAACGACTAGAGCTCTGGGAAGACAAAGGTTGTGTTTGTTCTCTATGGTTACTAGGCCTCTTCGTTTGCTGCATTCTTCTTCAGACGTGGTATAGCATTTAACACGTGGTACTCACTTCCCCTGTATGGGTGGACTTGAGTCATAGTCATTCTAAACGTCTCTGAATGGAAGCCTTCAGAGGTACTATAATATAGTTCACTTAAGAGACCCCACAATTCTTCAAACGTGATGGTACTTGCTTTTTTAAATGAGAGGTAAGCATCGCATTTTGTAAAACATTCTGAATAAAAGGTGAAGCCAACTTTAGCATCTGGATCTACTTCCTGAACCACATATGCAACTATATCTTGAATTCCTGCCTTAACCCACTCTTCTGGATCTTGCACATCTTTGAGTATGTCATCAATTTTGAAGCAAACACTTCTACGATAAATTTTGTACTTCTTATTTTTTTTGCGAATTCACTAACAATTTGAAAAGCCATTTAGACACAATCTATAGCACTGAATAAACAGGTGTTAGCAGTACGAAAGTTAAAACACAACTGGCCGTCCTTTACTTGATGTCTATTTATATTCTCATGTAACTCTTGTGGATAAACAGGTGTTAGCAGTACAAAAGCTAAAACACAACTGACTGTCTCTCACTTGATGATGTCTATTTATACTATAAAGTTTTTACAAGTTACGTACCAGCTAGAATCCCACTGTTTGTGTATTTACACTTTTCTTTCACTTCACGAAGAACAGGGATCGGTGTATGCCTCTTGTATTTTCTGAATCTGAAAGAAAAGAGAGAATTTCAAATATGGGATGTTAATCTGTTAAGGAATAATTTGGTTTAAATATAAAAAATTATGTTTCAAAATATTTGAGACTCGATAAACTTAGTAAATTTAGTAAATCATATACTAAGCACATGCGTATGTATGTATATATATATATATATATATATATATATATATATATATATATATATATATATATATATATATATATATATATATACATAAAATCATAAAATGTTAAAAGAAACATTTAATTGTAATATGAATTAACCAATAATAAAAAGTATTTTTTTGGTTGCGCCAAATTTAATAATGCATGTTATAAATTTCGACTGTTGGTATTCTTTATGTTTATTTTCCTCAGGGAATACCTAATTCGTTTTAAAGTAAGATCGCGATTTTTCAAAACATTTGAGACTCGATAAACTTAGTAATGTATAGTATACTTAATATACACAAATTTCATAATGCAAACAATTGATTTAAGCCGACCCTGTCTCTTTTAATTAATCTAGCCTGACCCTGGTATTCAAAGCGGTCGTTGTATAGTAATCATAACCTTGACTTAGTGATAAGGAGAGTAAACCAACATGCTTTTCTTTATTCGGGTATATTTTCAAAGTAGTAAATATTGATATTGAGTTGCACTCAATTAAATATATCAATGTATGGAGACCTGCCTATAAGGTTAAATATAGCAACTGTAATTAATATCTTAGTTCTGGTGTTATCAGCATGAACTTCCCAGAGATACTGATCATGATCACCGGCCATCACCGGCTACTGGCTGACGCCCAGCGCGTCATAGTTCAAGGTCATAAAATAATCATGTTACCTACTTTGATTTGGCTCTACTGCTCATGTTACCTACTTTAATTTGGCGCTAATTTAATACCTTAAATTAAAAACTAACCTTATTCCTTATTCCAACTAGGTTAAAACAGTAAGTGAAGATTTGAACCTGTGATGAGCACTGATAAGTACACCTGGAGAACCCAAATCACCACAACACATTTTAAAAGACCTGACGATCCTTTCACTAACCAAGTTAGCGTCATCAGAGGATGAAACATTTTAGGTTAAAACTAATACAAGAAATTTCATTTTACAACAATAACTATTCACACATGTGTTTTAATTAACTCTGTAGCACAATAGCGATGTATCGTATTTAGTACGTAGTTTTAAAAATAGATTTGGACTTCGGTGTTTGTATTGTTTAGTATATAATTGAAACACACACATTCCAAACTGTTGCTTCTTAAACTTGCTTAGATTGCTTGTTTTTAAATTTATTCGTTAAACTAATATAAGTTATCAGTTATCGTAGGAATATAAATATCAACTTGAAAGATAATTTTCCTAAGCCTCCGTAGCCGCGAGGATAGGAGCCCGGACTTTCATTCGAAGGTACGTGGGTTCGAACCCGGCTAGTAGTTGCTTCGCTTTTTTAACAGAATAAAATAAATAGTGTCGTACCACGACACATTCGGTTACAAATATAAAATCAGAGTTCCGATGACGTCATTACCTAATTCAAAATACCTATATTTGTAGCCGAATGCTGTCTTCTGATTGGTCAAAGAAAACGGTGTGGAAGCCGCCCTAGAAATGTCACATGTCTGTCCTCTGTCATGCCGGTACATGTCAGCTGTGATGCCGATAATGCAGAGCCCATACATAACCACAATTAAATGTGTAGTTCAAATGTGCCAGTCTGTCTAGCTCAACCGTCCCATTACCTACTCACAGAGAAATGATTCAAATTGGCGGTTTTTAGGTCATTGTAGTTTTAATGGTATTTTCAGGAACTGGAGTGATTTTTTGTAATAAAATCTTATGGCCAGTGAAAAGAAAATAAACCTAATGAATAATTGTGTTGCATTAAGTAACTTGTAGAAAAGAGTTTAATGTACAAGCACAAAATGTAAATTATTGCATTAATATTACCGGGTGAAATCTCTTTTTAAGTTAAAACTGAGTAAAAATGGCATAATAGTGAAGATACACTCTGTATGATCAAGTTACTTTTAGAGTGCTTTTTCCTAAAGAAAGTACTTTTTGGTCGGGGTGTTAGCCTTTTAGTTTAAAGGCTTGTGGCCCTAAAAATTACATCGTAAGTAAAACACCAAGGTTCATCAAAACCGTGTACCTATGTGACCAAATGATTATTTGTTACAAAGTGGGTGCATTTTGAAAGGTGCATTTGTTATATTGTTAAATATTTGTAATTAAAATGCACCCGATAATAAGTTATTGTTTTCATATAAACCGGCATAACTATTTGAACGAAAACTTGCATTCCCAATCTAAGTATTTATCACTAAAAAATTATCATACTGCATTCTTAAGATAAGTGGTCTTATTGGTGTTTATTTTTATTTTACTTTAAGGGTTGGGACAGTTATATGCCTTTTTGTTAAAATAAATACCACAGGCTATATGATTTATTATTTTATTTAATGTGAAAGTAACCACTTTACTGTATTGCCAGGTGGAACGTAAACTTAATATATGTTTACGAACAACACTAATTGGAAAAATTTAGACTATTTGTCCAGAAAAACTGCGACAGATGTAAAATAATAAATACACACATTTTAAAGACAACTGGCATCTAATCAGCTTAAAAGGCAACTTTACATTACTATATTTTATTAAATAATTTCAACAAAGCATAAGTATTTCGAGTTGTTTATACCTAAGCATGGAAATTTTTTTAAGTAAGAATTATATTACGTATGATTATATATAACCAAACGTTTGCACGCGTTGCGATCAGATTATTACAAAAGTTACTAATAATAATAATGCCACTGTCACAGAATTAACAACTATAATAAAAAAAATTAGTTAAACACGGACATAAAAGTTTGCAAGGCCCCAATAGTAAGCAATGAAATAAATATTTTATATAAAAGAGTTAAATTTTATTCCTGTTTGCCGTATGTCATCTACACATCATAGCAATGTTGTCTGTATTTATTTTGTTACTCTGTAATTTTCTTTTATCCTCTTTGTTATATCTTCTATAAATAAATTCAACAATGATAACTCTTCATTAAATTTACAGAAAGTACCATTATTTTTTTATATTTTACAATGCTTGTTAAAACACATATTAGTACCTCAGAACGACAAGTAATGATTATTTCTCTTGGTGAAAGCTACTCCATGTTTAGTGAAGAATAGACAAAGGTAAATCGCTGGTTAACTTACTGTCCTTGCTTATAGCAGAATAAAGTGTGACTCATTTTAAAGGGAGGAATGAAGGAATGTCAATAGAAACCAGATGTTTTCAGAGCCCATTGTATTTATGCGGTATCTGCCTTATTTGACCCTACTCGGTAACTGTTCTTTAAAAGTGTTGTATCACATTAATGATCACTTAAAGAAAGTTAAACCGTCTTCAAAGAAGCTCTATACGAGAAATTATTGTATTGATTTTAAACATACCAATAGCTTTACCTCAAATATAATTTTATACACTAACTAGAAAATATGTAATATGAAATTATCAACCGGTGTCTTACTTCTTAACCCAATTCTTTAGGCATTAATTTTTGTTTAGTTCTTATTTGATTCTAGCCAATCCCTCAATTGTGACCTATTATTCATTAAGTAGTTGAATATAGTTTTGTAGGCTATTCGTGTTTAACATATTTACAGAAAATTATAGATTTATTTTGTGTTGCAAAAAAGTAAACCGGTGTTATGTCCTCTATTCACTAAAAATCGCAGGTTCTAATAAGTTTTGTTTGTTGCATTTTCTAAATAGCACAATTAAATATAAACAGGAAAACTGAGTATTGTTCAATTAAATTATTCAGTTAAGAACGAGTTTTGTGTTTTTGTTGTTGCATACTCTGTACAATGAGTATTTGGTAAGGAAATGCCACTGTCGGGCTAAATTACAAAATTGTGACTTTTCAATCTTAATTTTCGTTATTTAGTGAAAGCTAATAAACCGGTTGCAGAAACAACTTAATGGTACCATCCCAGGATTATCTGAACATAATACCGTCAAAATCGTTCTGATTGGTCTACGCGTTGTCCAATAATAGTCAATAAAAAAATTACTCTGCCTATTAATTGATCCTTTTTAAAAGCTGCTTGGAGAAGATTCAATGTGTTCTTTTGTTGTAGATTTATTTTGCAAAGCAGTTAGTGCACAAATCCTTCTTTAAATGTGTCCCTGTCAAATATATTTTTAAGCAATTTAATTAAATATAAATGTCTATCCAGAGATAAATATTTGTAGCTCCCCAAAAAGCTGCACTCACTGATTAAATCTGTATAAATTTGTACACACGGTATACTTTTATACGTCCCCGAAAAGCGACACACACACACACACACACACACACAGATATATATATATATATATATATATATATATATATATATATATATATACATATATATATATATATATATATATATATATATATACATATATATATATATATATATATATATATATATATATATATATATATATATATATATATATATATATATATATATATATATATATATATATATATTTATTTAGTTATATGCATTAAAATTATACAGTGCATCTTACATAGAAGTTACAAACTTGTGGCTGTAATTGATGCGATTTGGTTAAAATATTAAACTGAAACATTTCAAAATCCTATTGACACTGACATTTCTTGCTATAAATTTTCGGTATTTCAAATTTACAATTTATTCAGCCAATCTTCAGTTATTAACACCTCCAATATTTCCTCTACATCCTTTGAACTTCCCAACCATTTTACACTCCAAATTAGTTTTCTTTCAACTTTGGTTAATAATATTTTCAAACATTTTAGGACATAAAATTGCAAGTTGTCACTGTGACATTATATAAAATTATATATATATATATATATATATATATATATATATATATATATATATATATATATATATATATATATATATATTATATATATATATATATATATATATATATATATATATATATATATATATATATATATATATATATATATATATATATATATATATATAGCACGCGAAAATGGCGCCGGCCTCAACTCCGCCTCCTCACCTCATAAGATCGTTCCAGAACATGCATTATCTGTCTACTCTCAACGTTGATCTATTTTGGGGATTGTGGCACATCAGCATCCTGGTATTTTTGCAGAACCCTTTTTTCTCTGCAAGCCATGTAAGGACATTTCGTATGCCCAACAATGTATGCTAGAAAGAAATAAAGCATATACCACCCTCCGCAGGGGGAAATGCAAAGTTAGCTAAACTAAATATTTGTATTGCAAAATAAACCTGATACAACTGTGTATTACACAGTCTGTGAGTGGTTGATGCAAATGCAAAAATAGGCGAGCAAGAACAGGGGGTGACACGGGAAAATGAAAAATCTTTACGCAGGTTTTGGATAAGTCGATATTGGACCGTTGTTTAGATAAATGCAATAGTTTTGTTATATTTATAGTTTATGTACCATCATCAAATATTAACTGTTTTATCAAAAAGACGTCTAACTTTGCAATAATTTATGTAAATTAGGCAACTAATAACTATTTATATACTTTACAGAGGCGAGAATACAGAACAAAGATACATAAGACATACAAACTGAAAAACGATTAATCGTATAAAAACGTTCAATATATAAGTTTCACAAAACAACAAAATACAACAATAAAAATAACAGGACTCAAAGCAAAAAAGAATCACAGTCACACATTAGCAAATACACTTCACTAAATCATTTCTGTATGTTTACACATACACACACACACACACAAAACAGTTAGCAGTACTAATAAGAGCGAAACCGGTCTGTGTTTATAGTGATAGTCAGAATTCAGCCAGCATTGCTTATTTATATGGTAAACTTTATATCATTTGGAGGCTAATCATAAGTTTGTTTAAATAAAACAGTAATTGTTGAGAAATATTAGTTTTCTAAAACAACCACCTTGTTTTAGCCTGAAAATCTGATACTTCCAAATGCAGTTCAACGCAGAGAAAATATCGTGTTGAATTTTAAATGGAAGAAAAAATATATATAATGGGGGTAAAAACTTTCGAAACTCTGTTTCCAAGTAACTAAATTATGAGAACTATAATCCCTAAACTAGAATCTCATCTGAAATCTAGAGTTTGTTAACTTAGCAATTTATAAAATTGTAGGTAGCAGGGCGGTTACTTGAAAAATTTTTTTAGGAAGCAACATTTATATCCAAAATTTTCGTATAATACTAACTTCTGAAGAAGGAATCCTATCCTGTATATAAATAAATAAAGAAATTGCTGTTGTGCTGTGTACTATTTTTTAAACTGACAACTCTATATTATGCATAAAACTATCTCCGGTAGTTGAATATTTGTCTTGTAAAACCACAACTTTGTTTACGCCTGAAAATCCGCTACTGTCAAAGTCCTGAATTTTCAGCTAAGGTTTTAACTTCTGACATTTCAACACGTAAAGTCTACTGTGATAAATTTTGAATCGAGGTAAAAAGATCCATAATACGATTAAAAACTTAAAAGACACTTTTCCCGAAAGTAATTGGATTCCAACTACTAATCCAATAAACCTAAAATCTCTACTGTAATCTAAAGTTTATTAACTTAGCAACTTAGGAAATTGTAAGTAATATAAAGCAATTTCGTGCTACCTCCTTGAAGTGAAAGAAAGATTAACTGAATTATTCATTGATCCAATACGATTTTCATACTTCCGTTAGATATAAAGTAAAATTTTTGAAAGGTGGTAATAAACTAAACAAAATCGAATTTTTACTATTATTACCTTCAGATATTTCAGAATTT
This sequence comes from Tillus elongatus, assembly GCA_964006375.1. Taxonomy (NCBI): domain Eukaryota; kingdom Metazoa; phylum Arthropoda; class Insecta; order Coleoptera; family Cleridae; genus Tillus; species Tillus elongatus. The sequence goes on along the minus strand of OZ023263.1, from coordinate 141,118,272 downwards.
TCTGCCATGAGAAGTTATACTGGTAAATTTTGACGGCTTCCTTGGGATGGTTTGTTGACAGAAGATGATATTGATATAAAGGTTGATATTTTGAATTACTTCTTGCTTCGACTTTCAGCGGCGTGTTCTGGAGAGACAGGTAAGAGTTACTAAGCCTGGTGCTTCCTGACTCGTGGCAAATATTAAGTTCATAATGGAACAGTTTAATTTGGTATTACAAATATTTAAACAAACAAATTACCAAAGTGGCTGGCAAGCATATAAACAGCTTCGCAACTTTGTACTCTTTTGCATAAAGATAATGTGATTAAACACTTATGCCTAGTTTCACAAAGCTCGATTAAATATTTAACGGGCAATAAGTTAGTCAAGGCTTCAGACGACCAATCACATATTATGAATCGGGTTTTTGCCCTGTCAACCAAACATTTTGAAGCTGTGATTGGTTGTATTAAGACTTGACTAATTAACCGTTCGTTAAATATGTAATCGAGCTTTCTGAAACTGGGCATTAATCTGTTTAAATAAATAGCATCCTGTAGAAAAATTATTTTGTGCAAGTCAGAGAAAAACCTCAAAAATCTTGTCCAAATTTTAATCATTTTTATTAATGAAATTTCTCTCGTATCCGACGATGCCAAAAAGGAACTGGTTAGATAGAATAAAACATGCAATTGTGAATCCAGAGAACAAGTCTCTACATATGTACTTTATCATTTAGTTACTGCCATCCTGTTGATAGAAATTTTATAAAATTATATCTCCCCATCATAGGTGTTTGTGATTTTTGAAAAAAAACCAAATACGTGTACTCATATGTTAAAATACGTAGTAAACACCGCGGATATGTTTTGTAGTACTGTACTTTACATTTTCCCGCTGTTGTATAATTACGAGTACAAGCAAGAAGGAAGGTCTCGTCATAGCAAATTGCCTAATAGATACGGTATATAAACTTACTAAAACGTTATCCCAACCTCAGACTCCTGGCAGTTTAACCACGATCGTCTGTTGAATATTCATGTGATCTCCCGATGAAAATTAGGCTCGTACTACAGACTTTCACCGACAGCGGCAGCTTGTTTAGATTTTTGCGAAAATGTCAGGACTTGCAATTAACTGGCTCGTTTAAATTTGATCCAAGCTTGTCTAAGGAAAATAAACGAACAGGTGAAATATACCGCATATAAGATCTATGGAAAACAAAGTAAGGTCTTAATAATTGCTTACATTAATATTTAGAAAAACCTTCATATCATATAACATACGATAAAATTTATCAAGTTAAAACCGCGCATTCATTTGAAAAAGCAATTTGACTATGACTTACATAACTCACTTTCCAAAAGAAATGCGTCTAACATAACAGAATTTCGAGTAAACAGATAGTTTACAGTTACAGTTAGGCTGAACATGGCTATTTATATATAACGTGCATACGTGTGCATACACACTTACAATTCTACAATATTTGATTGGCCATAATTGACTAAATAGCCAAACCTTCACACACAAAAAGTAGTTGGCTACACTATCTTAACTAACATATGTTTTGATAGAGTATTTAAAGCTGTATCACTAATATGGCTTCCTGGGTAGAAGGTTGCAACATTATCTTAGTAAATTTTCCGAGAAAAAAATACACTATTGAGGAGATCGCGACTTAAATTTTGAACAAAATGTTCCAAACGAGTGGAAACTAGGCTCCATAGAAAACATATCCAGCGTCAGTTTCAATTTATATATATATATATATATATATATATATATATATATATATATATATATATATATATATATATATATATATATATATATATATATCTTTTGGAATGCTGCACTACACTATAATCCCTTTTAAATAAACATTTTATTTGTTTGCTGTACTTTTTGTAATTTTGCATTAGTTAACGTGGACTGCAGTTTCGAACCGCCCCAGTTCATCATCAGCACGCCTCTGACTGTGATCGTTCCTGTCCGGTCTATGTCTGAGACTGTACGCGGCGCCTGCGTGTTGATCCTCTATTGGTCGGTTTACTGTTCTCTGATTGGTTGTTTCTCGGACTGTATCGTGTGTGACAGGAGACCGATACACACGACACAGTCCGAGAACACAACCGATCAGAGAGCAGTAAACCGACCAATAGAGGCTCAACACGCAGGCGCCGCGTACAATCTCAGACATAGACCGCACAGAAACGATCACGGTCAGTAGCGTGCTGATGATGAACCGGGACGGTTCGAAACTGCAGTCCACGTAAACTAATAAAAAATCACAAAAAGCACAGGAAACAAATAAAGTATATATATATATATATATATATATATATATATATATATATATATATATATATATATATATATATATATATATATATATATATATATATATATATAGAGTGTTGCCTACATGTAACCCAACAAGGTAACAAGTTTTAAATCGAGAAAAGCATCGAACACAAAATTTGCACGATTGCATAACAGATTATTTGCGACTATTTAGTGGAATAATCGACATTTTTGAAGCACCCGCTTTTGAAGGGTACCAACCCTTTAAGTTCTTAAATAGCAAGAAGGCTCATGCGACACATTTTTGGAAAGCTTATTTAGCTTAGTTTCTGATGGTATTAATTATTTTTAAGTTACCTTTGGCAACAACGAAAACAATCGGGTTTTTATAACAATAAATTAAGTAAAATAAAGGCTATTGAAGTAATTTTATCCCTGTCCAAAAAAGCTTAAAATGCATGGCCTAGGCTACACTTTAATAATTTCAGTCAAAAAATCAGTTTTGTCAAAATTATTAGCCTGATCTCTTACAGTGTCAAGCGTTTTGGTTTGTGAATTAAAACATCAGAGTTTTTTTGTTAATCTACGTCACTTACTTTTTGTGATATGGGTTACCTTAGTGAACAAGAAAGTATCGAAGTTTTAATGCTAATCGATTATGGCGACCGTGAAAGTACCTATAATGACGTCTGTTTGAGGCTCAGCCTGACCGCCCACCCCTTAACAGGTCTACGGTAAGCAGACTTCACCACAAATTTACTGAAACAGGGAGCGTTAAAGATCGTCCCAAGTCCGGCATCCTGTAACTGCTACTTGGGACCAAAGGACGATTTACGTATTTCTTGCTGTACAATAAATTTACAAAACTTGCATTGGAACTTCCTAGAATAAACAAGATCTCCACGCGTCATGTACAGCTGATTTTGCACTGGGAAAGCTATTTTGCCTATAAGGTTATTCACCTGCAAAAACTTTTGACAGAAGATTTTGTAAGAAGAATAGAATTTTGTGTACAAGTAATTCGAATTATTTAACAATATGTCGAAAAATATTTTTTAAGGACACTGTTTTCTCCGAGGAAGCTGCCTTTTGCCTTAATGGTAGTCTAAACAGACTATATAATTATCGATATTGGTCTGACAGTAACCCCCATTGCTGCATGGAAGAGATGCATTCCCAATATTCTCAAAAATTGAACGTATGGTCCGCAATTGTTAGTCGTCATGCAAATAAACCATTTTTCTTTCAAGGAACTTTAACAGGCCCACGCTATCTAATATTGTTACAAGAAGCGCCCAGTATCATAGAATCGTTTCACAATGATTTCCCCAATGTACACTTCCAACAAATAGCGCCCCACCCCATTTCAGTCGAGAGGTAAGGGAACACCTTCATGTGGCATTTCATAACCGATGGATAGGCAGAAAAAAACCTGTTGAGTGGCCACGTATCTCTCCAGATCTGTCTCCACTAATTTTTTCCGGGGTCATTTAAAAGGCGCTGTTTTCAGGGATCGACCTGAAAATTTGTAACAGTTACGGGACCGAATTGTGATGGCCTTTCAACAAGTGCCTAACGGTCATTGCAAATATCGATTGACCAGTTTGACAATAGGTTTTACTATTGTGGAGAAGTTCAATGGACTCCATCTGAGCACCTTCTTCAATAAAGTAAGATGTTACCATTTTTCCCAAATAAATTTCATGAATAGCCTATTGTTCTCGTTCTTGCCAAATGTAACTTAAAAATAATTAATGCCAGAAAAAAGTACGCTGAATACACTTTTAAAAAGTGTGTCGCATGACCCATCTTGCTATTTAAAAATTTTAGTGTGTAACATGTTACACGTTTTATAACTTACATATTCATTACAATTAATTTAATAACACATTGCTACATGATTGCACTTTTTTTCTTAGTCAATAATTACACTGTGTTGTTAGTCGATAACATTCATCGACATCGATTTATCATGGTCGTACGCAATGAAATACCACTTCCTTATTCAATTAATTTCAATATATGATCCTCAGAGCTGTGCCATAGAAACACAGATTGTCAGCTGACAACGCTTTAAATTTCCTTCTCGTTTGCGTTCGTCAATGTAGATAAGAAGGTTTATATAAGTTACGCCGCCTCCTGCGGAAGCTCTCTTTCGGTGAAAGTTAAGTTAAGTTCATCTGCTTTCATTGCTTACATTAAAAATTCAGCCTATAACTGCTGTAAGGAATCACCATTACACTGAATACTTTGCATTATATAAATTCTGCTTTTTAACAATAAACAACATTAACCCAATCTTGACTTTCATTTGTGTTTGACACTACCTAAAGTATAAGGTCTGCACCCATGCATTTTTTAGATTTGCATTAAATATCAGCTCTCCGCGGACGAGCCACATAATTTTTCTTTATAATTAAAATTTCAATGAATTCTCTTGCGATTAAATTTTAAATAAAATAACCATTCAATATAAGGTTATAAGGGTTGTCACCCTTCAAGAAGAGGGTTTTTCACAAAATGTCGATAATACCACCAAATAGTGGCAATTAATCCGTTACGCACCGCTACATATCTTGAGACCGATGCCTTATTTATTCCCAACCATGTTACATTTATGTATATATATATATATATATATATATATATATATATATATATATATATATATATATATATATATATATATATATATATATATATATATATATGTATATGTATATGTATGTATGTATGTATGTATGTATCACACCGATAACAAAAAAAAGGTCGTTTTTGATCAATTTCGGTGAGTACCTTGCTTGTACAAGTGGCTTGGACAAGTTCGTTAGCCAGGAAAATCGGAGTTGTTTTTCCTAAAAAAAAATTGTATCTCTGGAAATAACACGAGTATGGCAACCAAACTTGGTACGCTGGTTTATATTATAAATAGTAAAGTACGTACCAAAACTCAGATCTCTCAGTTTAAAGAAAAAAGTTGTAAGCATTAAAGAAAATTAATTATGTGTTACTGGTGATCGGAGATTTACACAAGACCAAAATGTTTTGTGTGGATTACAAAATCTATTGTTTATTACAGACAAAGTTTCCCTTGCCGCAAAAATCGTCAATTTTAATCTTCCCTTATGTAGCTTTCTTATTATGGCCAATATTGACTTTCTTTGGCTCTCTTCTAACAGTATTTTTATCCGTTTTTAAAACCCTATCGGATTCAATGCCAAAATTTTCTGATTGGAGCCCTGTAGTCAATGTTTTTTAATGTATTCACTAGTGATATCAGAAATTTCACTTATGACGGAAATTTCGTGTCCGTTTTCTTTGTTAGCATAATAGATCTGCCTACTATAAGTACTTTAGCAGGTTTGTCAGCTTCAACTTCTTGTGCATATGAAGCAGCCTGAACAAGTTTTTCGATAGAAAATAGTCTATCCTCAATTGCGTAAGAGCATCTGCAATCATCGTGAAACAAAGACAACCTAAAGAAAACCGCTGTAATATCATCGGTCTGATGGATTATTTCTTATTTTTAGTGAATTTTTGTTTAAAAAAAATCACTAATAGCAAAATTGCAACTTTTGAATTTTGATAATTTTCTTCAAATGTGTGTGAACTAGGCCCCCTACCACACATATCTGGGGTCAGCTTCAATTTGTATGTGTTATATATATATATATATATATATATATATATATATATATATATATATATATATATATATATATATATATATATATATATATATATAATTACGCCGCCCTGTATATGGCAACCAATACCACGATATCCGTTCCGATATCGTCCACTTAGCAATGACATTGAGCTTAGGCGGTCACGGAGTTCAATTAGAAGCCGCAAAATAATCTAGTTTATAAGCATTAGTTATGTATAAATTAAATTCATTCTTTACTTGTCCACGATTAAAAACATTCATAGGTCGTTAGTTGTAACTTGTAATCAATCACTTGTTATTTAATTGTACTTTTTGGTTTTAAATAAATTTATTTTTTATCATAAAGCCAAAAGGGCCTTATTTAACTGGCGCTGTGAACCGTGTCCAGTAACGACTTTTTGGCAACTTAAAAGTAACAACATTTTCGGTCGTTTTTGAAAGTTTGTGCTGGAAGAACCAACAAGAAGAAAGAGCAAGGGCATTGGAAGAAAATCCACAGATGACCAACAAAGCAGATTCCCTTCTGTAAGTTGATCCATTTCTTTTATTTCCTATGCAATTGTGTCTTTTATGTATTTGCAAATTTCATTTTTTGTAAATACAAAATTATTTTTAGTATTCACAAAGTTTTTCTTTGGCAATACTTATATTTAAGGCATCATAGAAATCCTTTTTTTTTTCGTGAATGCCCTATAATTGATTATTAATAATATCACAGCTATTTTCTTTCGTGATACCTATTATAATTAATATTCATTTAACAGCATTAACAAATTTTCTTTTAATTCACTACATACAAGCCTTATTTTTCAAACGAATAATTATTGATATTATTTCAAGGTACTTTTTTATAGTACAAGTTATAAAGAGAAACATTTTTATAGTATTTTCAAATTTAATTTTTTGAAAATACAGGAAATAAAGCAGAATAATTTTTATACATTTTAACACATTTAGGATTAAGTTATTACAAACACTTTATTTTAAAGAAACTGCCACACGTAATATAATATTACAAGTTAGCAGTAAAGGAAATTAAATACACTAAGTAAAACAATTACTACTGCATTAAACAGATATCTCTTTGATATCTCCCACGTAAAAATTGCTGATTAATTTAAAACAGTAATATACACTGATATACGATTTCACTAACAACTCGTACAATTATCCACTGTAATTAAAACGCTTTAGAAAAAAAAAACAATTTTAACGGAAATATTTTGAAGCATAAAGATTTTATACAGTTATAATATTTTGCACCGCATTAATTAATATTTTAGTTATAAATTATTGATTACTTCGGAGTTAAACATTTATTTTTAAGATTGATTATTATTCTATTAATTACAAATTTTATCCACTTATTACAAAACATTTGTATACCCTTATTACCCTGTAATTAATATTTAAAAGAAAATCTCCTTTATATCTATTAATACATTACATAAGCTTTCGTGAATGGTCTCCCATAAGATTTACCCGAATTCCAGAAACAATCTTGCCAAACTTAACGCCAGATTCACTCTTCTTTAATTCATCAGAAACCCCTAATTTCCAAAACATGTCAGAGGAATCAATTACCCAAATCTGCCAAGCTTCGGCCATGATCCCTGAATACAATGGCGGACAAAAACAATTAGCGTATTTTCTGAATCAATGCCGCACTTATATCCTATGTTACAAAAGATGAGGCGACACTCCTGACGACTTACATTGTAACAGAATGATTATTGAATTCATCAAGGCCAAAATCACATGGGAAGCCCGAGATATACTTATGAAACTAGACGACATTACTTGGCAAAATATTGAAAATGCCCTTAAGGCCCAATATACAGACCCTAGATCAGAAGACCTTTTAATGACATATTTACGGACTAGCTACATGCGTAAAACTCAAACTGCTACTCATTTTTACAACACTATACAAGACAAATTAAAAATGTAAACGAACATATTGCCCTACAAGCCCTAGACGATATTATAAAAACCTACAAAAACAGCAATACGAAACAGCAGCTGTTACTTCTTCCAAAATAGGAATAGCCGAACCATATCACAATCACTTACGTTTACTAAACATCCCTAATTTAGAAACTGCGCTGCTAGAATGCCATCGCATTGATAACGAGCAGATGCAAGTAAATTTTCTAAAAGTCACTAAAGACAAAGATGAATCTCATTTCCGTCAAAACGACAAATATCCTCAGCAACAAAAACCACACATAATTAATATGAAGTTAAACGACTTCTACCCCACTTTTCGAAAAATACCGCAACAAACTCATAACCAACAACCAACGTTTCGACAACCCTTTCCAAGCCGACCTATCTCAAACTTAAGACCAATTCCGCAACAAAGAAATTATCCCACTAATTTACAAGTCTTCGGAAGAAGAATTAATTAATCAAGCAACCCCTATGTCAATTTCTACTAACCTAACAAACAATCGTCCTCGTACAAAACACCCCATTCCTCAAGTAAATAACAACCAAACTTGTCAAGAGCAGGAGCAAGAGCCTGTCTGTTTATACCAGGATGATAATGATTATCAACCTGATGAGGACTTCTATAATGAGGAATTCGAGGAACCAGAGGAACCGTTTGGTAAAAACCAGTATTTTCACGACACAGCCTCGGAAACACTATAAAACTTGCCTGAAATAATATTGACATGCAACCCAAACTACCCTTCTTCTGTCCACCCTCTTTAGGCCTATAAATACTCATTGACAGTGGTGCGTCTGATAGCATCATGAATCCAGGTCCGGCTTACGAATTTTTCAGCAAACATCTCTATCAAAAACCCTTCGCCATGAAATCCGTTGGCAAAATTTCCAGAGGTATTGATAACATTCAGTTCCCTATATTACAAGAATATGGCTTAAATTCCCCTTCTATTTTCACGTCATGCAATGGCATGGTCGTTTAGACGCTTTGATTGGTTCTGCTCACTTCCAGAAATTGAAAGTACGTATAAACTACGAGACACAAACTATAACGTTAGGCAAGAGAGGGATCCCTTTCTATTTCGAACTTAATCCTCAAAATGTTTAGCCCTTCAAACAAATATGCGTAAATAGTATCAGAATTCCTGTTAACGTAGAAAATGGAACCGTTCTGATTCCCCAAATATCCGACAACACTGTAGCTGTAGAAGAAGCTAAAGCTATTTCTCATTGTGGCATCTGCACAATTCCCATTACAAAAAATACATCTGACAACGTCGAAGTTTACTTCTACGAACGAAGTCACTCCTTTACAAAACTATTACGAACTGAACGAACCAATAAAACAAAACCAACCTAACATTTTAAAACAATTGAGAGTACAGGATCTTAATACCGAAGAAAAATCAAGATTATTTTCCTTATGCCGCAAATACAAAAACATATTTTACCATGAAAACAGTGACCTTACGTTTACCCACTGTGTTAAACATCACATACGAACAAAAGATGAGGAACCAATACATGTAAAATCCTACAGACACCCCTACCACTTGAACATTGAAATACAAAAGGAAATTCAAAATTTATTAGGTAATAAAATTATTAGGCCTTCTATATCTCCTTATTCCTCTCGAGTATGGATTATATCAAAGAGCATAAACTCGCCAAAAAAGAAAAAAAATGGCGATTAGTCGTGGATTATGGGAAGCTTAACGAGAAAACCATAACTGAAAAATACCCCTTACCAAAAGTCGTTGAGACTAAATAATTTAGGAAAATGTACATATATTACTACCCTCGAATTGGCACCAGGATTTCATCACATCTAATTAACTCCTGAACGTAGTGAAAAAACAGCCTTCAGCATAAATAACGGTCATTATGATTACGTAAAAATACCACATGGCCTCTGTAACTCAGTCATAACTCTTAAAATTAATGCATGATATTTTAAAAGAATTCCTGTACAAAAGGTGTTTTGTCCACATGGATGATATTGTAATATTCTCTAAATCACTTCAGGAATACCTTCTCCATATCACACAAATTTTCCAAAAATTACGGGACGTTAACTTAAAGGTACAACTAGACAAATCCGAATTCCTTAGAAAAGAAGTTGGGTTTTTAGGACATATCGTCAGACCAGGTAAAAGCAAATCCTAACAAAATTAATGTATAAAATTTTTTCCTATACCTAAGTCTCAAAAAGAATTAAAATCGTTTCTCAGTTTGATAGGCTATTACCGCCGCTTAATTAATAATGTTGCAAAAATCCTATCCCCCTTAACCAAATGCCTTAAGAGAGACTCTAAAATTGACATTAACGACACAGATTACGTAAATGCCTTCAGACAAGCCAAAGCACGTATTACAAATTCACCTATACTGACGTACCAGACTTTACAAAAACTTTTCACCTGACTACTGACGCTCGAGAAAATCAACGAAACTCGAGAACAAAATATCTAGATAAACGAGGAAAACATTGCAGTAGGAGTACCACCAGTCCGAAAGGCAGATCCCCTTTATAAAATTCATTCCAACCCTATACAATTGCCTCGCAATAAGATACTTCTTCCCCATTCGAGAAAGCAAACAGCTCATCTTAAGAGCAAGAAGGAAGTTTCCATCTTTAGAGCCTGCTGTGCCTATGCCTGAGAACAGCCCTACTCCTTCAACTTCAACCCATCCAAACTAATGGCTATTTCAAGAGTATGTCGAAATCGCCAAAATTCTACACCATTACCTTAGGTTTTACTTTTACTTCAATCCTACACTTATAGAGGAAAACTATAAATAAATATTAATGTTGTTATAATTACTGTTATTATTAATAATTGATACCCAATACTTATCAGATTATCAAATTAAATGAAATTCAATTAATAAATATTATAACAGATTTAAAACAGCGAATTAAAAGTCACATAAATTAAATTACAAAATCTACCACATATTAGGGACAAAATAAACCTCATAGATGGTGCAAGATCAATTATAAGAAAAATCACCGGCAAATTTTGAAGAAGAAAATCTAATCCATTACCTTAGGTTTTACTTTTACTTCAATCGTACACTTATAGGGGAAAACTATAATTAAATATTATTGTTGTTTTAATTACTATTATTATTAATAATTAATACCCAATACTTATCAGATTATGAAATTAAATGAAATTCAATTAATAAATATTATAACAGATTTAAAACAGCCAATTAAAAGTCACATAAATTAAATTACAAAAGCTAACACATATTAGGGACAAAATAAACCTCATAGATGGTGCAAGATCAATTATAAGAATAATCACTGGCAAATTTTGAAGAAGAAAATCTAAAACAAATAAACAAAAAAACATAGAATTATTTTATGCAAATGAGAATGAGATGATGGTTCCGTTCAATAACTTAAAATCATTCGGTAATATAATGACTCACAGATTAGATAAAGATTAAGTTTCAATTAACGAACATTTAGAGTCATTAAAACCCACCTTAGATGAAATACAAAATAAGACGGAATTTAATCATAGAATTTCAAATAATACCAATTTAGAAATTATCAGAAAGTATAGAAGTATTACAAGGAACAACTTTGCCTAATTTTAATTAGTTAACCAATATAGGAAATATTTGAGCTTAATCATAATGACAATAAATTAATTTTCACTAAATTCACATTTTTAAAAAATTTTTGAATTCACCAATTTTAATGTTTATCTTTAAAAGATATAATTGTTATCTCCTAAACTTCCTATTCCAAGATCTTATTCTCTAATTGTTCCAACAACCCAAAACAATAAAGTCACCATCAGAAAATCAATATCACTAAAGAATGCCATCAAAATCAGATAGATGGACCATCACAATAACACCCTCATAGCCAACCAGGAAAATGCAAAATATCCATGAACAGCAACTTATGAAAAAAACAGTCCAAACATTACATGGCTATCTGAGTTGATACAACCCCTACAGTCACAGCCGCAACATCTCATCAGATTCAACCCTACACGACTCAAAGAAGCTAGCAAATTAAAAAGTCAGATGGAGAAAAGGGAGCATCATAATGTACTGCATCCTTTGGTACATTCAACACACATGGGAATGACTACCGTGATCACAGTCATTCTAATGGTCACCCTGTGCTACATCTTCAGCAGACAATTAAGAAGAGAGCCATGTAGCCCAAGTCCAAGAACCAACTTACACCAGAAGAGCCCACCAGGAAGAACTAGGACGTTCTTCACACTAAGGGTGGAGGAATTATGTCCCCCTGTATAATTACGCCGGCCTGTATATGGCAACCAATACCACGATATCCGTTCCGATATCGTCCAATCAGCAATGACATCGACCTCAGGCGGTCACATAGTTCAATTAGAAACCGCATAATAATTAATTCTAGTTTATAAGTATTAATTATGTTAGAATTAAATTCATTATTTACTTGTCCACGATTAACAACATTCGTTAGTTGTAACTTATAATTAATCACTTGTTATTTAATTGTACATTTTGGTTTTAAATAAATTTATTTTTTATCATAAAGCCAAAAGGGCATTATTTAACTATTAATATATATATATATATATATATATATATATATATATATATATATATATATATATATATATATATATATATATATATTTATTGCAAAAGAGAGGTGCTTACCAAATTTTTAAGTTATTTAGATCGGTTAGTTAGCTAGGAAAATGTCATCAGTTTTCCAAAGATTTTTTTTGGAGAAAATGTTTATAACGACGGAAATAAGAAAACTATGGCAACCAATTGCGATACTCAGCTTAATATTGTAAAATGTAAATCACGTTCCAAAGTTTCGATCTAGATGTTGAAAGAAAAAGTTATGAGCATTTAAAGAAGAAAAAAATTGTGTCACGCGTATTCAGAGAAACGCACAAGACCCAGATATTGTGTGTTAGACAGAGGCTACTTAATATTACAGACCAGCACTACTTTTCTTGACCAAAAAAGTCCATATGTACGAGAAAAATTATTTTGTAAATTTTATGGTTTTTCTTTCGAAAAACCGACGATTTAAAACCTCAAAACTGATGAGTTTTAACTAAGATGCAATGATGCAGAAAAATATTAAATTATATCTCTTTAACAAAGTCCTAGATATTTTCAAGTAACTTTTTTTTCACTTAATAAATATTTGCAAAAAATCCATTCGAAATGGAAATTATTTGCTATGCTAAAGCATGAGTTCACATACTAGCTTATAACCTGTTATGTGCTCCATACCAGAGTTTGTTAGAGCGCACATATGATATTTAAACACCAAGCAACAACTTTAGCTGTGACTAATTGCAGCAAATCTTTGACATTGCTCGAAAGGTTCTGGTAGTAGGGGATCTAAACGCAAAACATTATACCTGGAAACGTCTTAGAAAAAAGAGGAGCGGAAACGTGTTGTACAATTTTACCTGTTCAAATGACGTAAAAATATACTATTCAAACAAACCAACACACTACCCAGATAACAATAACAACCCGTCTGTAATTGACATCATTGTTAACAACAATGTCACCATTCTCACCAAGTACAAACACTCTCCGAACTAATCTCAGACCATAATCCCGTTATTTTTCACTTAGGTCATAACACACTCATAGAAAGACTAGCTGTAAAAATTATTTCATATGCCAACACTAACTGGAACAAATTCAGAGCTTACTTAGACAACCAAGTTATTAGAAACACATCCATTTTATCAAATGAACAAATATATGCAGAAGTCGAAAAATTTACAAAAAAAATTAAAAGAGCAATAGAACTGTTCACCGATACAAAATATATTAACCAGTTCAACGAAAAACTTCCTACGGACGTAATTAACCTAATAAAACAGAAGATCGTTCTACGAAAACGATGGCAACGTACGGCAGACTAATCAACCAAGCAACAATGTAATGAGTTAAACCGTATTATTAATCAAAGTCGCCGAGTATCGTAGCAACTCTTGGACAAATACTCTCTCTATCCTCGACACTTGAAATAGTGCAATTTGGAAACTCCTAAAAAGATTCAAAAACAAATTAGAAACTTTGCTCCCCCCCCCCTTAGAAACAGATGAGGGTACAGTTTACTCAACAAACGAAAAATCAGAACTTCTCGCCGATACGTTTTCTGCTGTGCACAATACGACTTTGAACAATACGACAATGAAAAATAAGAACATAGGGAAATATCAGCATACGCACAAAATTTTATTAACACAGAACTTCCACTACAACCATCCTCCAAAATTTTACATTTGAAAACAAACCCCACCGAAATCAAAACTATAATTAAACAGCTAGCGAATAACAAATCTCCCGGTCCTGATGGAATACCGAACAAAATATTAAAGAACCTATCTAAAAATGTATTGTCCACCTCTTGTACATAATAAACGCCATCCTTCTCCACCAATACTTCACGCATCAATGGAAAAGAGCTTTCGTTATTCCAATTCCCAAACCCCATAAAGAACACACAGATTCGTCTAAGTACCGACCAGTCAGTCTTCTCAACACTCTTTGTAAAATAGTGGAAAAAGCGATCCTAACAAGACTTGAAACCATTGACCGAAAAAAGCGCATCACTATTGACCAACAATTTGGATTCAGAAATAAACACAGCACCGTTTTGCAAGTGGCCAGAATTGTTAATGACATTACCATAAATTTCAACAAAAACAAATGTACAGTCATGACCCTACTGGATATCAAAAAAGCTTATGATACTGTACGGATCTATGGGCTCATCTATAAACGTATCGAGCTCAAAATACCCAATGCACTAATTAAGACCATCTATTCGTACCTCAAAGACAGAAGCATACCAGTAAAGGTAGAAAATGCCATATCCGGAACCAAAAACATAAATGCCGGCGTCCCACAAGGCTCTTCTCCAAGAGCCCTGGACCGCTAATTCGGAACGAACTAAAGGGCTGGGTAACACTTCTGGTAAGATAGTAGAGGTGGGCTCTGGTACTAACCCCAGAGTCTGTATCTGGATCAGAAACAACTTGCAGTATTTTACACTTTCAGAGTACTGCACCAAGGACATGGCATCCATCCATCTCGTGATCACATCCGGGGGGACCAGGCTGGAAGTAGTGGCCTGTTCGGCCTATTTCCCTGGAGACAGAGATGCAGAACAACCACCTCCAGCAGAGGTGCGGAAATTGATCGCCTACTGCAAGAGGAACAACTATCACCTCGTAATGGGGTGTGATGCGAACTCCCATCACTTGGCTTGGGGGAGCACGGACACTAACAGACGAGGTGAATCACTATTTGAATACATTTTAGGGGAGGAGCTGGTTGTCAACAACAAAGGCTCGGAACCCACCTTTCTTACAGCTAACCGGAGAGAGGTTTTAGATCTTACGATCAGCTCAAGGCTTTTGAGCTCAAAAATCCTCAAATGGAGGGTGTCGTCTGAACCCTCATGTTCAGACCATGCCCATATCCTATTTGAGATCGAAACAGGCCCTAGACCTGTGGTGGAGTATCGGGACCCGAGGGGGACGGATTGGGAGGGATACAAACAGTCCCTCGCCGGCAGACTTGGGTCCGCAATCCCCACAGTGAGGGATCGTGATGATATCGAGATTGCGGCCGAACAGGTTAGGGAAGCTGTGGTCTCTGCCTATCACGAAAACTGGCCACTGAGGTCAAAAAGAGACAGTCGGGGGTCTACTTGGTGGAATAATAACCTCGATAAACTACGAAGAGAAGTTAGACGTCTCTTCAATCGTGCTAAGATTACAGGCAACTGGGAGCAATATAAAACTGCTCTAACACATTATAATAAAGAGATCAGGAACGCTAAGAGGGAGTCCTGGAGGAGGTTCTGCGGGGACATTAATAATTTACCCAGCAGCGCCAGAATCCACAGGATTCTCTCACGCGACCGTGTACAGGAACTGGGATCGATAAAACGACCAGATGGTTCCTTTACTGAATCTCGGAAAGAAACGTTAGAGCTCTTAGCACACACACACTTCCCAGATTGTCTGATCCTGAGCAACGGTAAGGTCCTACCAGCTGAGGGACGATCTAAACGCCCCCAAAGGGAGGACTGGCTAGTTGCTCGGAGAATAGTTACAGCCTCGGCAGTGGAGTGTGCTGTGAATCATTTCCAGTCATTCAAGTCGCCAGGGGAGGATGGGGTGGTACCGATCCTACTACAAAAGGGACTGGAGATTCTCCTACCCTTCCTTATCAGGCTATTCAGAGCCAGTCTGGCCTTGAACTATATTCCTTCCAGCTGGACGGTGGTTAGGGGGGTTTACATTCCCAAATTGGGACGTAATGACCTCCTACCTACTTCACTGAGACCTCTCAGTATTACATCATTCCTCCTGAAGGGATTGGAAAAAATACTGGACGGACACATTAGGGGGAACATCTTACCCAAGAACCCCCTAAATACCCACCAGTATGCCTATCAAACTGGCAAATCAACTGAGTTAGCGCTCAATAACCTCGTCGAGAAGATCACACACTCCCTGGAAAATGGAGAGGTTGCGATGGCGGCATTTCTCGACATAGAAGGAGCATTTATTAATGCATTACCGATCTCCCTCTACGAGGCCACTATCGTTAGGGGGGTGGAACCTACCATCTGTGGCTGGATCGGAAACATGCTGCACAATCGGACCATTATTACCTCATTACGGGGAGAGGTGGTCAGCGTTAGGGCTGCGAGAGGGTGTCCTCAGGGGGGCGTTCTATCCCCCCTGTTGTGGTCCCTCTTTGTGGACGACCTGCTGGCTATCCTCGGACTCTGGGAGGTTGAGGTCCAGGCGTATGCGGATGATCTTGTCATAATGGTTAGAGGCAAATCTGAGGAGGAACTGTCTAGTACTCTTCAAGAAGCACTAAATGTAGTCAATGATTGGTGCCGTAGGGAACAGATGTCTGTGAACCCTCGCAAAACGATCATTGTCCCGTTCACCAGAAGAAGAAGGTTGGACAAATTAAAACCACCTAATCTTATTGGGGAAAACATTCCATTTTCGGACCAAGCAAAATATCTGGGAGTTATCCTAGATAAGAAGCTCAACTGGGACAGACAGTTAGAAAATGTTATCCGCAGGGCTAAGATGTCCCTGTGGACCTGCCGGAGAATCTGTGGGAACAACTGGGGAACAAACCCCCAACAGATGTACTGGCTCTATGTAGTGGTTATCAGACCTATGATAACATATGGAGCCATAGTTTGGTGGCCTAAGGTACTTCGTGGTACCGCGAGGGCCAAACTGGCTCATCTACAGAGACAAGCATGTCTGATGATAACGGGAGCGATAAGCACCGCACCATCAGTCGCTCTGGAGGTCCTCCTCAATATTCCCCCACTTCACATATGGTTGGAGAGGATGGCGAGGTGGACAACGTACAGACTAATACAAACGGCAGATAACATGCCGAGGGAAGTCAGTCTGAGGGGGTTCGGACTCCTTGATGACAGTGATTGTCGCAGGATTCTGGGAATGGTCTCGGACTTAATGCCTACAAAAATCAGCAGAGATCTGTCTTTCAAGACCGTCCTCCCGGAAAGGGAGGACTGGGACCGGAACCAATCGACCCTGTTGAGAGCGGACCTCTGCTGGTACTCTGACGGCTCCAAAACCAATATGGGAGTAGGAGCCGGCGCATATGGGGGCAGCACCGATGCTAGACTATCAGCTAGCCTCGGCAAGTACGCAACCATACACCAGGCAGAAGTTTATGCCATCGAGATGTGTGCAAGGGAAAGCTTAAAAGACCTATGCACAAACAAATCGATAAAGATATATGCAGATAACCAAGCTGCAATAAAGGCTCTTGGTTCCTACCGGTGCAATTCAAAGACGGTATGGAGTTGTAAATCTGCCCTTAACGAATTGGGCAGCTGTAATGAGGTGTCGCTGGTCTGGATACCGGGTCACTCGGACCATGATGGCAACGTTGCGGCAGACGCGCTTGCCAGGAGTGGTGCCCAGTGTGACTTTGTCGGACCAGAACCGGTGCTGGGAATAACATCTTGCACAGCAAAACGCACCTTAAAGACCTGGACAGATAGAAGGACAATTCAATATTGGCAAAATCTTCCAGGATTAGCTCACCCTAAGGCCTTCATAAATGGCCTGTCTGAGTCAAGGGCTAAGAAACTTCTAGAGTTGAACAGACAACAACTGAGTACTCTAGGCGGCCTGTATACAGGACACTGTCGCTTGCGGCATCACATGCACCGTATTGGGATCGGTCAGGAGACCGAGTGCCAGCTGTGTATGGAGAATGACGAAACAGCAGAGCACGTGCTGTGTTCCTGTCCGGCAGCGGATAGGACTAGACACCTGCTCTTTGGCAAGGTTAAGCTTGCTCCAGAGGATCTGGATCAACTTTCGCCCGCAAAGGTTATCGACTTCTGTAGGAGGCTGGATTTGTTGGGCGAAATATAGACATTAGGCGTGAGCCACAATAGACCTTATGGTCGCGGTGGAGGGACCGATATGGACCACTCACAATCTAACCTAACCACAAGGTTCAATCCTCGGACCCACACTTTTCAGCCTCTACATAAATTACATTCCACAATTTCCGAAAACAAACTTGGTACTCAGCAAAGATGCTGACGACACAGCAATCTACAGCCACCACCCAAAACCAAATTCAGGTAAATGTGTTAGAAAAATATTATAACACCTGGAGAACAACCTTAAAGGCAGACTGAAACTATCATTTTTCAAAAAAATTCACACACAAAAAAATATTTAAAAAATTAAAGGTAGAGAATGCCGAAATAGATCCTAATACAGATAACGTGAAATATTTAGGCATAACACTCCATCGAAGGCCTAATTTTCACAGCGAGATTAATCAAAAAAGAACACACTGCCTTAAAAACAGTCTATCCTTTACTAAAAAGTGCAGCACTGAACACTACAAACATACTACTAATTTACAAGATCAACACATATGTCGCCCCTGCGTCTTTAAGAACAAGTGTTTAAGACTAATCACCGGGGGCAACAGATACTCAAAAATCTCTGATATGATAAGAACAACGAACATCACGCCAATCAAGGAATATGTACTGTCTTTATCAGAAAACTTCTACGAGAGGCAAACAAAAAACAGTCAACTAACCAAAAGCATTCTTATAACCAGAACAGACAATCCCCACATAAAATTTAAGCATAAACTCTCATTTAAAAGAACAAAATTCGGAACTTAAACAACTCCAACAATCAACATAGATATTAGGCAGCACAACCAAACTTTGGTATATAATATATAGTATAAAGGTAAATAATGTAAATATGTATGTATTGTAAATAATTATGAGATTTTTAAATCAAAAACATATTAATGTTAAAGCAGGTTTTTATCAATTTTCGTGCTAATTAAAATTAACAAACTTAAGAACGCATTAGGAACAATATAAAAACCATAGATAACATTTTTCTTAAGAATATACAGGCTGTCCCACGTAAGGCGTGCATTACAAGTTTTCGAATTAATATTGGTATTTGGAATCTGAAAATTTGCAATTAGATGTATCACCATCCGCTCATTATAACTAAAATATGTTGGTGACTATATCACTTCCGGTTATACCGGAAGTTGCCAACAACTTTCTTAATTTTAATATAACACCCTATATATAATTGCATATTCGGAATGGGCATGCAATTCTGAGCAAAATAATATGCTATTTGCCTATACTGGTGTCAGCCGTTATCAAGATATTCGATTTTCTATTGTTTTTCCGTCATAAAGTTGTAAATCTTTGAAATGACAATTTTCGGTCATCAAGTATGCCATGATTCTGAAACTTAGCACAACTATAGTCCTAATGGTCGGAATTCTGTCCATTGCGAGAAAAATTACAAAAATAATACAGAGTGTTGTTTAACAAAGCTCAAATATCGATGATTTCAAACAGTAATGTTACTGGAACGATTTCTATTTAGATTACCATTCCAGTTATTCTGAAAATTTGACTTGGTTGTTAAGAACTTTGTCCTATTCATAGGTGACAAATATGGAAATCTGCCATTGAACAAGCGGCACGTTCGACTCTCGATTCTCCTGCATTCTCCGTGAATGTAAAATAAATTTAGAATGTTGTCAGCAGAATATTCTTCAACAATATTTTCCTTTGTGTAGCTCACAATACTTTCAATGAAATGGATCACTCTATTGCGATGACAACTAACGAGAATAATAATACATCTCTTTGACATAAGTTTTCATATTATGTCCAAAGCCTACTCTCCGACTAGGTAGATTCCCAATTTTGTAGTATATTCCTGTTTTATTCATATTCCTTCTTATAATTCAAGATAGGTATAGGGAATGCTGATACAGATCGAAGAAAAATATCATTCCGAAGGATATGTGATGAAAATATGCAGGGTGGGCCATTTGGAAAAAAGCTTTTTCGTGTTTGAAATCATAGATATTTGATCTTCGTTAAACAACACCCTGTATTATTTTTTAAATTTTTATCGCAATTAGAAGAATTATGACCACTAGGACTATAGTTGTGCCAAGTTTCAGAACCATGACATACTTGATGCCTGAGAATTGCCATTTCAAAGATTTGCAACTTTATGACGGAAAAACAATAGAAAATCAAATTACTTGAGAACTGCTGACGCCAGTATGGACAAGTGGCATATTTTCCCGAGAATTGCATGCTCATTCCGAATGTGCAATAATATATAGAGTATTCCACTAAAATTAAGCAAAGTTGTTGGCAACTGACGGCACAACCAGAAGCGATACAGTCACCAAAATATTATACTCATAATGAGCGGATGGTGATACATGCAGTTGCAAATTTTCAGCTTCGAAATCCCAGTACTAGTTCGAAAATCTAATGCACGCCTTACGTGGGACAGTCTATATATATATATATATATATATATATATATATATATATATATATATATATATATA
Organism: Tillus elongatus; assembly: GCA_964006375.1. NCBI lineage: Eukaryota > Metazoa > Arthropoda > Insecta > Coleoptera > Cleridae > Tillus > Tillus elongatus. The sequence goes on along the minus strand of OZ023263.1, from coordinate 141,097,388 downwards.
TATATATATATATATATATATATATATATATATATATATATATATATATAATTCAAACTTTGTAAGCATAAACCATGGATAAATCTTAAGATACGAGCCATGTTTATACTAAGCAAATTGTAAAATAACATTGTTAGATGTCTATTTTTCTCTGTTTATAGCCTAAAACTTTCTACCTAACATATTGTAATATTTTGTACCTATGAATTATAAATCAATATTTTTAAATTGAAATTGAATTGATATCTAAACACATGGACGACGCGGGGTCAAATCCTAGAGTTATTTAAATTTTATTTTTTATTTTTTTTTATGTTATATTATCAGATTATGTAATTGCAATGAATTTTTTCCGAAAAAAAGTCTCTACGTCTATATTCAGATCAGATTGTATAAATTTTACTTTATTTCATTGGAGAATTTTCATGTATAAAATGTTAATATAATAGAAAATTTTCTCACACACTTTTTACGAATTTACTTGAAAGAATAAATTGTTTGTGATGTTCTTGAAAAAAAAATTTGTTTCGAATTTTCGTTTAAATATTTAGCAAAGTTTTGATTAACATTTTCTTACAAAATTCGTGAAAAGATATATTTTACTGAATTTTCGTGTAGAAAATGTTTAAGAAAATTCTTGCAAAAAATACTTTCTTCAAGTTTTTACCTAAAATTTTTTAGCCAATGTTGTAGAAGCAGGTACTATTTTTAGCAAATTTTCATAGAAAAAATTTTCTTACGACGAGATCACGATTTTGAAACATCTGAAAATTTCTAACGATACTTATTATGATGGGTACTTAGACCCTCTTAACCGTGAGCAGAGGTTTGCCACTTGCGTGGAGACCACGTGCAATGCAGAAGCTTCACTGCCTTCTCTTCGTTGCTGCCTTCGCCACCAAGACGCGAAGCCACCATATGATTTCCGATGAGAGGTTACCTGTCATAATTCAACGTAATAATAATAATATAATTAAATGATAACAAAATAACAAAATGAAACCCGAACTCTACTTTAATCCCACCCATATTTCATCTACTCTATTCTGGCTGAAGGCAAACGATTTATTCTATTCAGGGAGACAAGAGTATCTAACCTACTATATTTTACTTGCGAAACCCTTCCATTTGATACCCATATCAAGGGTGTTGTTGAGAAAAATTTATTCCGCTATTTTGCGACCGTAGTCATTTTAGATTCATATAAGTTTGATAATACCACAATATTGTGGTGTCACTGAAATTGAGTTAAAGTTTTCAACATTTAAAATCGATCGAACAATCGAAAGTAAACCAAAATTCGATTACAAATTGTCTTCAGCCATATCAATACGACAGGCAATCAAATATTAGTTTACCAGATATTATGCACTTACATGCTGAACTGAGAGACTCAACATCAAAGCATTTTGTAGTTAATACTTCACTAAGCAAGCTAACAAAAAAAAAAACATTTTCTACTGAACACTCCACTGAGAAACTTTAACACTAAGAGCCGTTACTACTGGGTTCTCCACTAATAAAACTTAACGCTAACAGCAGTTATTGCTCAACGCTCCGCAGAGAAACAAAATTAACACAACAAACATAAGTACCCCATAGCTACTTATGGCTACCCGATTGCCCGATTGTCACGGCAGTACGTATAGATGAGGGGTTGTGCATCCACCACCCTACACCACCCACACTGCGCATGCGGGCAGTGACGTCACAGGGTGTGAGGGTCTAACCTGAGATGACTTTATCCAAGATGGCGTCCAAGATGGCGGCTGATAGCTGACATGTGACATTCCAAGATGGCGGCTGACAGCTGACATGTGTCGTTCTAAGATGGCGGCTGAAAGTTGACATTTCAAGATGGCAGTTGGATAGGCGATTAATAGGGAGCAAACCTGAGGTAACGCCATCCAAGATGGCTCTTAAGATGGCCGACCGGAAGTAAAAAACCCGGGGAATTTAAAATTCTAAACGATAGTTGGCACCACCTGTCAAAATAAGAGAGTCCGACATCTTGATTTGTATAAAAATAGTATATTTAAAGATGGAGGTTTGCGCATGCGCAAACCGACTTTGTTAGTTTTTTAGTTAGATCCCACTTGTTTGATATCGTGTTACTCGTCGTGACGAGTATAATGCAGCGCCGCCACCGGAAGCGGCACTAGAGGCGGTGGGGGCTGCGCCCCCAGTCGGAATCTAGATCAGGATATAGATCGGGGTCCAGATCTAAGTCGAGATCTAGATCTAACCTGTCTAAATAAGAAGAAAACCTGTCATTTTTATTTTAATGAAAATTACGTATGTAAAGATGGCGGTTTGCTCATGCGCAAACCGAGTTTTTTTATTAAGTGGTGTAGAGGTATAGTGTTTAGTGCCATAGAAATCGGCTCGAAGAGTGGAATAGAATAGCGGGTTAAGCAAAGTGATACAAGCGTTAGAGCGGGAGAGAGGGAGAGAGAGGGGGATATTAGCGGGAGTGTGACGGCTAATAGTTCACCAGACTCCAACGGCTAGAGGTTGATGAACGTACTGTTGACATCAAACCACTCATTCCTGATAAATTGGAAACAATCTAATAGTAACTTACCTTTTTAAGACTCATGTTGTTAGTTGAAATATGAACACACGTTGAAATATGGACCACGATACAGGTCCAATTTCTAACGTATGAGTGTATGAGGTATAATTTATTTACCTACTGAAACGGTTTAAACTAAAAATGAATGAGCTGTAACATATGACTGTCAGCATCGAGTACTAAATATGTTTGAAACTTAAAATTATTATCGCGCAAATCCGCTAGCAGTACGGTAGAACCAATGCTTCCTTGGTGTTAAGGAACCCAAACCTAAACGAAATATACAATAAAATGAGGACTTCAGGTCTAAACTTTAAAGCCTTATACTTTTTAAATGGAAAGTGATAGAAATGAACCGCCTTCAAAATATAACAAGGTCTGCATGAGTATAAGATAAAAACTTAAAATTCTTAGTTGTTTGATGAAATGACATATATATATATATATATATATATATATATATATATATATATATATATATATATATATATATATATATATATATATATATATATATATATATATATATATATATATATATATATATATATATATATATATATATATATATATATATATACATGCCATATGGAGGATAGTAGACCCCAAACAGACAAATCAGTTATATACATACCACATCATACAATAGACGTTAATGGGTAATAACATATAGACGTTGTTGTTGGTTGAAATAACATTTATATAGCAGTTGGCCAACAGTTTTAGAACTTATTTTCATTTTAAAGCATATTTAATGTACGTAGCATCGCATGGTTCAAGGATTCAACTATTAAGTCCAAGCCAGTGATAATAATTATATAATTACAAATTATGTTTCTCGCAAAACAATAAACTCCACTAGTTAAAGATGTAAAAAACGAGAAAACTCTATAATAAATAATAGATGAAGTGTTTCTACCGGATGCAACAGGTAATTATCAACTTACACAAGAAGGTGTATTTAATCAAAAGTTATTGTAAATCAATAGGAAAATCAGTGAGAAAAACCTAAAGCCGAAAAACTGTGAACTCATATCCCAAACAACATATTTTCTTACACCAAACGGAGGAAAATAATTACAAGTTGGTGTAGACCGTCTACTAAAATTCTTGCCCATAGTAAAATTATCACAGAAAAAATTGCAACATACCTGTGAGCTTTTAAATGTATTAGCCAGAATAATTTACAATATGAAAAACAACGTGGGAGAGAAAACAAAGAAAAACAGCGTTATTCAACTTTAAACTATATAATTGGGAAATATTGAACAATTTAATATACCACTGGAGGCTCTTAAAATAATAGAAGACATCAGTAGTGTAATTAGGGACTCATTAATAGAACTGAAGTTTTCGTTTTTTTTTTTAATTTAGACAGGTTTGTAACCAATATTAGAGAAGAATTATCTAGATATAAGAGTATTCCGATTCTCCCCTTGTATGTTTTTCATCACAAAACAAAAATATCGAGAAGACCTTTTTACAGTTTGCGAATTTATTTCAAAATATCAACAAGTAATTAAAAATATGGTAGTTTGTAGCAAATTTTAATGTATCATTTGTAGGAAACATTTGTATGATTGTATTTATAATATGATTTTTATATTATTGTAATTTTTAATGTGGTATGTGTAGGAAACAGAACTATGGTGTAGTATTTTCATATTATGCAATAATACAAGTAAATAAATTTTCCATATGTATACGTTTTAGTACAATAAAATATCTCACCTGATGTCTATCAAGCTGAATCAATATAATCAGCTTCTTGTATATACCTGATATAACTGCAAGTCAACATATGCGACAAACAAAACGTTATATTGTACATCTTGGATTGTCTTTCATTATAATTTAAAATGAAACATAAGCAGAATACAGTTGTTTTAGAGAACCTCGGTGGTTCAGGGGTAAGAACGTGTGTCTCCGGACCGAAGGGTACTGGGTTCGATCCCGGGGTACTCCTTTCACTTTTTCAGTACAAACTGTAATAAAATTAACATCAACCGAGGTTCTGGCATTATATTTGAGCAAGTTGAATGTCTGCACGTTCCGCCCTTCGGAGGGGGCGTAAAGCCGTCGGTCCCGTGTCCATGCGATGTTGGGCACGTTAAATATCCCTACCCTCCTTAAAGAAAGGCAGGGGTCCGGCAAAATCTCCGGGATAGTGAGGTAAAACTGCTCTCTGGCGACGTTAAAGAAACAAAACACACACACACAGTTGTTTTGGATATCTAGGAACCATGTCATATAAACACTTCACAATATAAGGGATACTTAATGTATTTAACATCAATAAGAATATTTCGAAACATGTTTACAATACGAGGACTAAACATACCATCGTCTAAATAGACGTTGTTTGAGAGATACATATAACATATAGCTCGATGTTTAAGCATAACAGGCTGAAACGATAGGATATTTAATGTATTCAGCATTACATACTACACAGGAACATTTCAAAGTTATTTAACAACGTTTATTTGTCATTGAAAAAGGGGGATACTTAACATTATGGAATCGGGTCTGATACCTGTTGTATAATATGTGACTAAATTTAATAATGTTTAAGGTATTTAAAAATTTCAGAAGTCTGGTTATTGGATTAACTCATGCATATACCTAAAATCCATTAACATGTATACGTGTTTCCATGGGTCAGTGTGTGAGGGCTTTAGATGAAGAAGAAATAAAACAATAAAATTTACTTAAAAATTTAGTGAACAATAGAAATTACCAATACATCAACAAAGAAAAGCAGTAAAATAATATTACACAAAAGTCACCAACACATAAAAACAGAAGTGTAAAAAACATGTGAAAATTCACTAAAGTCTGAACGCAGCAAGTGCGTTATAGCAGCGACTTTTCATAGAAATGTTTCCAATAGCAAATATTTTTTTCATTAAATGCTTATAACTATTTTTTTCGTTTAACATAAAAAATCTAAATTTTGAGACATAGTATACACTCATAAACTGACGTACCAAATTTGACTATTATAACTCTATTATTTTCAGAGATACAAATCTATCAAACCATTCACAATAGAAGGCACTACCCCAATTTTATAACAATCGTTTTAAGTTATGACTGATGATACATACATATAAAATATAAAATTGAAACTGATCCTAGTATGGGTTCTAGGGGATCCTAGTTAGCGTTAATTTATAAAAATGTTTTCAAATAGGTAACTAAGATAATCTAAAAGTACATAATATATTATAAAACTTACTAACTAAAAACAAAAATAATAAAAACAAGTAAAATTGACCAAAACCCTGATCGCAGTAAGAGTGTTATGACGACGAATATAGTTTACTTTTGTGATATAAACACGAGTGCCTAATTTGATTACCATAGCTTTGTTATTTACAGATATACAAATTTTAAACCTTGATATGGGTTCTAGTCATTTGAAGAAATTTTTTTAAATAGGTAACAAAGATTACCTAAAAAATACATGAAAATATTAAATTTAAGTTTAGCTACAGAAGTTAGGCTAAACAGTATTGATAAATTAATAGGTATCTAATAAAATTTAAAAAAACACATGAACATATTAAAATTAAGTAAATTTAATTAATACCTCTATACATAAATATTGCAACCTCTTTGGATTATAAGGATCGGGGAGAGTAGAGCCTCTGTGTTATAACTTATAAAGAGGGTGGTATGGTCATACCCAGAATTCTCAACAAAGTAATGTTTTTTATTCCTAGGACATTGATAAAATCCAAATTTATTACACAAAAAGTAAGATCGACACAGTAACTTCACTACACAAAATTCGATGTGGTGGTGAAACCATGCTTCCGGCACGAAATAAAACTACAAAATATACCATGTACATAATAACACTATTATGTACCTAATGAAAATATTTTATTAGGAAAAGTATAAAATATTAAGAATAGTTTTACTGCATAACAATGTCTGTAGATGCATTTTCTATATTTACATGTTTCTATTTACTACCCCTCTTTTTACAATCTTCATCGACGTCATCGTCGTCGTCTTCGTTTTCAGTACCAGCCTCAGCGTCGTCACCAGTTAGGAATTTATCCTCATCCGGGAGGAAAGGTTTGAGTACACTCAAATACCCAGACAAACCGCATCTCTTTAGACTGGTACAGAAAAACTTACTCGCCATTTTCCCATCGCAATCCAGGTAAAGTCTACACAATTCAGCTGCATAATTATATAGACGATATCGTTTCATACATCTCGATTCCGACATGTATCATCCAATTCCATACACCGATTTATGTTCAGCATCGAATGCTATATCGCCAAATTGAGTGCACAAATAACTCACAGCACTTTTTAAGTCGCTAGGGTCACTATAATTCGTGTAACACATCCACATGATACTACTACTCTTCTAAAGCTTCAAAATAAAGGAGAAATACACAATGTTTAATGTTGAAACTCTCGTAATATATTCTAACATAATATTTTTACATTACATCTATTTATTAACCACAATATGCTTATGTATCATTATGAAATAAAACCACTTAAACTAATAATTCTACTAATCAGCGGTTTTCACATATCCGCGGTGAACGTCTCCTCACATCCTATCACTACCTTAATGCGTGATATCAATTCAGCATTATACAGGGTGTTGTAACTTATCCCTTGCCAGATAAGATTTAGAGTACGTAAATCGTGGGATTGATATCCTCCAGGGGAACTTCATGGATCTTCTTAATTTCATTAATGATGTTGAACTCGGTGGCGGAGCAGGTTCCTCTGCTTTTAAATTTCCATAAACAAAAACAGTCTACTGTTAACAAAAGGACACAAACAGTTAAAGTAAAAACACTTATAGAAGTATGGATTACAGGAACACCAGATGTTTATTATGTAAGAACTTATTTTCATTCTAAAGGATATTTAACGAATTTAACATCGTACGATGCATGAAAGTGAAAGCCCTTTAACAAGAGTTATTTTTCGCTAAAAAGGATATTTAATGTACTTAACATCGCATGATACAACTGTTAAATCCAAGACATTGATAATACTTATATAATTACAAATTATATGTTTTTCGCAGAACCTCGGTGGTTCAGGGGTAAGAACGTGTGCCTCTGAACCGAAGGGTACTGGGTTCGATCCCAGGGTACTCCTTTCACTTTTTCAGTACATACTGTAACATTAACATCAACCGAGGTTCTGGCATTGGATTTGAGCAAGTTGAATGTCTGCACGTTCCGCCCTTCGGAGGGGGGGTAAAGCCGTCGGTCCCGTGTCCATGCGATGTTGGGCACGTTAAAGATCCCTACCTTTCTTACAGAAAGGCAGGGGTTCGGCAAAATTTCCAGGATAGTGGGGTGAAACTGCTCCCTGGCGTCGGTGATTGTCCATAGTTGCGAAAATAGGTCGACGTTAAAGAAACAAAACAGACACACACATATGTTTTTCGCCAATAAACTCTCAAAAGATGTTTATTACGTAAGAACTGATTTTCATTATAAAGGATACTTAATGAACTTAACATCGTGTGATACATGGAAGTGAACGCTCTCTAACAAAAGTTATTTTTCGCTGAAAGGGATATTCAATGTACTTAGCATCGCATGATACAAGGATTTAACTGTTAAGTCCAAGGCATTGATAACACTTATATAATACAAATTATACGTTTTCACCAATTAACTGTCAAACAGGTTATTACGTAAGAAAAACTGATTGGATACCTGCTTTCGGTTACAACTTGGTAAAAGTGGGTGCTATTTATCAAAAACCAAACCGTGATATTGCTGTATTTATTAATCGCCGTGTATTTTTGAGTGGATATTCAACACACACATATTTCAACTAACAACATAAATTTTAAAAAGGTAAGCTATTATTAGATTGTTTCCATTTTATCAGGAATGAGTAGTTTGAAGTCAACGGTACGTTCATCAACCTCTAGCCGTTGGAGTCTATATATATATATATATATATATATATATATATATATATATATATATATATATATATATATATATATATATATATATATATATATATATATAAGGCTTGTATCACTTTGCTTAACCCGTTAGATACCCGAGTCTAGATTCTGAGAATCTGCTTCTAAGAATCTACCATCCTCACCGCCTCCGGCGGTGGTCGCCGCACCTTCGAACGCTCCCGACTACTCCCGAAGTGAAGTCTTAGACACGATTACCAAGGCACCAAACATCATACCTCTACACCGCTTAATAAAAAAGAGAGCTTGCGCATGCGTAAGTCACCATATTTGAACTCTACTCATCGAGACGATTACCATAATACCAAACACTATACCTCTACGTCAATTAATAACAACGTTGGTTTGCACATGCGCAAACGGCCATCTTTACATACGTCATTTTCATAAAAATCAAAATGACAGGTCTTCTTATTTAGATGGGTTAGCGCGAATCTCGATTCAGATTCTAAAAATCCGATTCTGACCGGGGGCGCAGCCCCCCACCTCCTCCAATGGCGCCTCCGGTGGCTAGGTTCTACTCATCGAGACGACTACCATGATACCAAACATCATACCTCTGCATCACTTAATAAGAACATTGATTTGGACCGCCCCCATCACCGCCTCCGGCGGCGGTTGATACTACTTTTTAATTATACTCTTCGAGCCGATTACCATGACACCAAACACTATACCTCTACACCGCTTAATAAAAAAACTTGGTTTGCGCATGCGCAAACCGCCATCTTTACATACGTCATTTTTATAAAAATAAAAATTACAGGTCTTCTTCTTTTCTAGACGAGTTAGATCTAGATCGCGACTTAGATCTGGACCCCGATGTAGATCCTGATCTAAAGTCCAACAGGGGACGCAGCCTCTGCCGCCTCTAATGCCGCCTCCAGTGGCAGCAATGCATTCTACTCGTCACTACGAGTAACATGATATCAAACACGTGGGGGCTGACTTAAAAACTAACAAAGTTGGTTTGCGCATGAGCAAACCGCCATCTTTAGATATGTCATTTTTATAAAAAATCAAAATGGAAGACCCCCCATTTTGACTAGTGGTGCCACTTGTCGTTTAAAATTTTATTAGTTCCCTGGGTTTTTTACTTCCGGTCGGTCATCTTGGACTTCATCTTAGATGGCGTCACCTCAGGTTTGCTCCCTATTAGTCGTCTATCCAGCCGCCATCTTGGAATGTCAAATGTCAGTCGCCATTTTAGAATGTCAACTGGCAGCCGCTATCTTGGAATGTCACATGTCAGCTGTCAGCCGCCATCTTGGACGCCACCCTGGATGACGTTATCTAAGGTTAGACCCCGCACCCTGTGACGTCACTGCACGCATGCACAGTGTGGGTGGTGGCTTCAGAACCCCTCATATATACCTACTCACGGCCGTTAGTATTGAGAAAAGCAATGGGTACACCGGATCTTCCAGAGACATTCCAAAACACCCATCGGCACGGGAACGTGCAATGGATAAAAAAGAATCGGTATTTAGTGTCCGGCGAGGAACCAATGCCTAACATCTATGTACAACACGCTACAGTGAAACCTGAGAGGTGCAATCGGCATCCCGAATCTAATTGGAGGCCCTCTTTAATATCCGACAAACGACACACTGTACCGATTCTCCTAATTAGTCGTGTTGAGGTTACATAACCCGGGTCTACGTCTCATCAACATGATGTGCGGTAGGCTGGGAAAACAGCGCAGGTGTCCCACACATCTCCCTAACTACCCTTAATTTACTTTTAAACAAACTTTGCTCTACCTACTTTGTGCAAACCGACATAGCCAAACAATTAATTAATTTATTCTTAACCTCCTAAAAACACTAAAACTACTTTACTGAACCTAAAGTTTCAGCTACACTTTTTCCTAATATAAGCAAATTACCAATAATTACTTAAAGCCGCATTAATAAAATCAGTATTGATTGCATTTTGTTCTTAATATATAAGTTAACAGATAATTATATGTACCAATACGAAATGTTAAGTTAGAAAATTCACCTTCAATCCAGGGAGACAACGGGCACTAAAGAAATTACCAAGATTGAGCTAGATTTTTACACATCGCTCGAGCGACGGTTGAAATTATATTTTATGTTTTATAAGTTGTTGCTCTGTCAACTAAAATTGACACGAAGAAAGAGTACCTACACTTTAACCGGGAAACGTTCTTATAGACTAAGTTCGAAGGCTACAAATCAATCCCAATTTGTTTCTTTGGTTAAAATAACTTAATATTTTGATGTGCCAGTAAAATGAATAACAAAGAACTAAAAAAATAATTATTTATTTATTTTTTGAAGTGTGGGAGTTTTTTGGGGGCTCGGGACATATTTGTCCCAATGAGTTTGAAAGGTAGGACATAGATATCCCACTGGTAATTATGATTCTAACAGCGCAAAAAAGCTATGGAAAAAGTCTTTCATTTATCATAAACTAGGTGTGATAGGGAGTAAAACAACTTTTGCGTAATGGTACATTACAAGCCGTACAAATTGTTGGGGTTCTTTTTCCCTGCTTCATCTTAGTGCAGCGGTGACACATCCTTCTAGTGGGCCCTTCGATAGGTAAGTGATCCCCTATATTCATAATACTGGAACTTGATGATGGCCTACCATATTGTCTTCGGCGTACTACCTTTGCATGTTGTCGACCACAACTTATTAGAGATTCAGCCAGAGGAACTAAATAATCCAAAACACTTTTTTCTCGCCCCTTTAGTTCCGTAAATAGGATTCAAGAGTTTACAGCAGCTGTCATCAATAGCCGATAGAAAACTCTTTTCCACCATTTACTCGTCTTGTCCATATCGTAGAGGCCAACAAGTTGATCTGAAAAATCAACTCCTCCCATATATTTATTATAAGACTCAATCATCTTCGGACAAGGAATTTCTCTTAGAGTACTATCTTTGGCCTTTCACCTCAGTCATTTAATCCGTATGACAATTAATAAGCACTGTGACATCTTTAGTGTCTTTCCATGAAACTGCACGTGCCGTACTGATTGCACATGAACTGAGATTCACCTCGTTCTCTTTTTTGTCTACAACGAATTTTGGCATATTTTTTCTGGTGATTATTGATGTATCAGTTGCCGCAAAAGACAGCGTAATGATAAGTTTAGTACTTGTAAAAAATATGTCAAAACATAGTCTGACATCTGTATCTCGAATGGTACTTGTTAACTTCAGGACAACATCTTCTCCTAGAGTTGAATTTTGATTTCTGTGTTCATCTATTCCCGAACATATGTTAAAATCATATGTGTAGCCAGTTTTTGAATCACATTTAACCTATGATTTAACGCCTCTTTTGATGGGCTTTAGGGGAAGATATTGCTTCAGGCTGCGTCTTCCTTTGAACTTGGACACAGCCTCGTCGATGCTTTGGAAAGTACTTTCAATTCTTGCTGCTAGAAAAGTTTGTTTTAAACACGAGAGCACTTCTTCCATATAATAAATTTTGTTGCTACCATCTGGCTTTTGGTGAATTGAAATATAGTTTCGAAGAAAGAAGTTGAAATTTATTTCTAGAAATAGCTGGTTTGATTGTTGGGTTGCGAAGTGAAGTATTTGTAGACCAATAGTGACATTGTGCAGGTACTTTATTGTACGACATTATGAAGAAGCAGCCAAGTACTATCATTATTTCATACTGATTAGTTTTCTGTATCGACTTTTTCTTTTTGTCTTGTAATATTTCTAACCTTTCGCTGTTTTTTCAGCGATCCATAGGAAAACGCTTTTACTAAACAGTTTAAAGAAAACCTCAAGTTCTGAAGATGACCTATCAAGTTTTGCCAGAACCGTAGTAGGTTTTTCACTTGGAATACGTAATCTTGGAAAAAAATTGTTGCCTACAACTTTCCATTGATTTAAAATTATTATCGGCATATTTGTCACTGCTGCATTATCATCTTTGTCTTCGGAAGCGTCTGATGAAGAAGCTTCTGGTGTGGAATAACTTTCTGTGGAATGTAGATTTTTATATGGTTCGAATTTTGCTGGGATTTTTCTTCGTTTATTTTTACCTGGAGATGGTCCCAAAAACTCATAACTTGAGGCCCTGTAGATGACTGGACATACTCCGAACCACTATCAACAAATGGTTCGTTTTCTATATCAGATAAATTTTCTGCCAGTTCCATCAACTCAATCTCAGACAACGGTTTATTATTTCTGAAAAAACGTATTTTATTTATCATAATACTACTGGGACAAATACATCGCACATGGTAATACCACTGGGACATATTTTACAAAAAAATTCGTTTTTACACCAACTTTACATACACAAAATATGTCTTATATGCAAGATTATTACATAAATGAACTTACCTCCACGTTTGCAAGCAGAATATACAAAAAAACACCATACAAACAAGTCAAAACGCGCAACACGTGCTTTCCTTAGAGCAAATAATTGCACTGAACCACTGGAACCGAATAATCGCGCTGATATTTTCGGGTGGGGATAATAGAAATAAGGTATATTACCAGTGGGACACAACGCGGGCTGAATTAATAACTCAGAATTCGGTCTGGGCTTCTGTAAATATATTCTGGGACACATATGACCCATTGGGACTGAAAGGGTTAAGATTGCTTTTAATGCTAACTGCCCTGTAAGTAAAACACCATGCTCTTTATCCTATAGCGATGCGTTCGCTTAAAGAATTAAATGATCCTATACAATGTGCCCGAAATTGGTGATTCATGTATTGCGATCTCCGAAACTGTTAGAAATAGGAAAGCGGTAAAATGGGGAAAGTTTGAGACGATTCTGTTTGTAATCGAATGCCGTTTAGTTTACGATTTTATCTCTTTTGGATTTTACGATATTTGAAAAAAACTAAAATGACGCATTTTAGAAAATACCCTGTATTTTCTTTATTTATGAAAATTTCTGAAATCTGTAAAAACTTTCTCATAGCAACTTTTTACGTAGGAAACGCCTGTGTAGTCAGATTTCATTTCCAACGTTTGGATAGTTTGGAACTATCATCAACTTTGTTTTTCATATGGGAGCCAAATTGGATTTTCACGGTTTTGAAAAGTCCCTTTTTTTGCCTTTGCAAATATGTATCACACTTAGTGAAAAAAAAAGGTTATGGGTTGAAAAACGAAAAAATATGATTTTGTTACGAATTTGGCAAACGTCGCACGATAAAACACTCACACTTAAGGTGATTCTACTGCATTTAATATTTACTACAATTAATAACAACATATCCTTATAAGTAATAGTTTCTCCTATGTAAAAATCTTTTCAAAACCTAGAAATTACACTTTTCGAAATTTTAACACAAAAAAGAAATGAAAAAACAAGAATGTGTCAAATGACATAATAATTACCAAAATAAAATGTCTAATTTAACGTTCAAAATGCGACCCATTTGCTTCTATACATTACTCTTTTTTTATCACCGATTTGGTAACAAGATGAATTGTGTTACGGTTAACATTGGACAGAACATCCCGCGTTCGCTGTTCGAGGACTTCTCCGCTTTCTGGGGCATCAAATCCATAGATTTCGTTTTTAACATGTCCCCACAAATAAAAGTCTAACGGAGCGAGGTCGGGAGACCTCGCTGGCCACCGCACCGGGCCACTGTTAGATATTCTTTCACAAAATGTCTCAGATAAAAAAAATGTAGTTCCCTGGAATTATGTGCGGGGAAGCCGTCATGTTGAAACCATACATTACAGAACTCATTATCTGGGAAAACTTCCATAATTGTTGGTACTATTTCATTTTGCAACATTGCAAGGTATCTTTGTCCTTTCAATGTTTGATCATAAATAAAGGGCCCAATTAGTCGATTTCCTATTAAAATAAAATAGTTTAATTTCTTCTTACGAAAAGAATATTTAAAAAATTCGAAGGATAGAAGAATACTTATTTTTCAGAATAAAGCGAAAAATATCTCACCATACATTCCACAAACATTAAAGCCAAATAGAACTTGCAACTACGCTGTTCCCGTAGCTGAGGGCTTTTGGCAATCCAATAATGACGATTATGCTTGTTGAATATTCCGCAATTTGTAACAAAGTTCCGTCCGTCCATACAATGTTATTTTCAAAGTTAAAATTATCTTGACATTTTCACTGGTACCAATTGCAAAAAGTTACTCTTCTGTTAAAATCACCTTCTCGAAGTCCTTGTACGATGGTGGGCGTATGCGGACGATAATGTTGTTTTTTCAAAACGTCGTGAACTGTTGACCTAGCAAAATGTAACTCCCTGCAAGCAATCCTTGTAGAGGACATATGATTCTCATGAGAATATTCTTGAATACTTCTGTCACGATTTTCACTATCCTTCTCATAATTCTTAGACCGAGGTTTCCCAAAAGCTCCGAATTCAAGTAAATTCAATACAAGTTTAGATAAATACCTTTTGTTGGGTTGTCGTCTATCCAGGTAATTTTATAAATAATTGTTAACAGCCTTATCCGCATTCCATTCATTTCTAATATATGATACTAACATATCAAACTTTTCTTCATTCGAGAAATTTTCTGCAATCCTGAAAACTAGGCCCGAGTCAAGACATAAAACGCGTTTAAATAAAGGCAAGCGTCCACAGTTCTGACAGAAGTCGTAACAGATTCAAAAATTTTCATTCGTCTAAAATCCAAAGCCTACTAGAGCATTAATGTATCACGGATAAATATATTTCATCAAATTATTTGCTAAACTTTTGGTTATTGCGTATATTTAAATGATTTTTGGGTCATATTGGTGAAATTGGAGAAATAATAATTCAATTCGTTCATGTATTTCTCAAAACTAATGGCTTTTTTTGACGTTATTTTCTGTTGCACGGTACGAGTGTGATATATCATAAACAATGTTAACTGTTGCACAATTTATCGAATTACCAGATCGGTGATAAAAAAATGTGCAAAATGTATGGAAGCAAATGGGTCGCATTTTGAACGTTAAATTAGACATTCTATTTTGTTAATTATTATGTCGTTTGACATGTATAATGATATATCTGTTAAATACATATAACATGGTTTTCTAATAAAATGATGCTATTTCCAGAATTGAAACATGCATCCCTTACAGTCGTTAATAGAAGGCAGTGTACTTATCCACCAAATGATGTGCCCAGGGAATCTAACGTACTGGATATACGATAGGTAATACGGAAGTTTACCAAAACAATTACGGCACATGATGTCTCAAGTATATGGTCCTGTTCTTCCAGGTTTAAAATTATATTTTATTATTTCCTAATACAAACTTAAGTGATTCTGAATTTTTCCTTTGGATTAATACAATGTTGGAATGGCTTAAAACCAGACCTGTTTAATAAAAACCTGTAATAATTACGCCAACTTATAATTTTTTAAATGTAATTTTAAGAATAATACGCCACGGTTTTTTTCTAAATTGAAAATGTTTTCAAAAGTATGAGTCATTTATAAAAAAAAATCTGGACGCAGCAAGTGCGTTATGGTAGTGAATTTTCATAAAAATGTTTTTAATAACAAATATGTGTGTTTTTTTTAAGAAAGCAGGCATCAAATTTGGTTACCAGTATAACCTATATAGTAAAAAAAATGTGGCATGTTTCATCAAAATAACTTTATTGTGTGAAAATGTACAAAAATTTCCAAAAGTAAACTTAAAGTGTTCCCGAAAAAACACGTTTCTTGGTCAACCTTATAGGTTAATAGCAAATTGAGCTGTTCAAATATGAAACATTTGATCAAAATTCGCTACCATAACGCACTTGCTGCGTCCAGAATTTCTTTTCTTACAAACATGCATTATACTTCGATAGAAAATGCAATAACATAAGGCGTGTTTGATTAAAAAAAGGAAATTTGTATCACCAACGACTTATGGGCCACCCTGTGATTGTAGAAATATTATTTTAAGATGTAGCTCAAGACACCCTATAATTAATATATACAAATTTTTTTCATATCTTATATAATAACGGATATATTGAGCTTTATTGATTTTTTACGAAAATTCGACAAAAATTATATACCATTAAACGATAAACTCTATAGCTAAAGCTACTGCCAAGCATCAGAGAAAGGGTCTATTTGAAATGAATTTTCTGCAAACATTTTAGTAAAATGAAGGACAATGACGGTTGAAACTAAGACTTTAGGGTTTGTAAAACATCCTTCTTGAGACATTTTATTTCTATAGCCCGTATTAGATTCAAGTTACTTGCCTGAATGTTGACAATTTTGACATTTTAAATCGCCACTTTGACGTTTTGAGGAAAACCCCAATTTATTTTTCTTTAAATGCCTATAACTTTTTTGTCTTTTGAAATACATAGCTATTTGGTAGGTAACGTGCTTATAAGGATATAAACCTGCGTACCAAACTTGGTTGCCCCAACTTTGTTAATTCCGGAGATATAATTTTTTTTCGAAAGAAAACACAAAATTTTCCGGGAAAACCTGGGCAGATTTTCCTGGCTAACGAACTTATCCAAGCCATTTGCAAAGGGAATTTTTTCACCAAATTTAATTAAAATCGACCCATTATTTTTTGAGTTATCGGTGTGATACATATATATATATATATATATATATATATATATATATATATATATATATATATATATATATATATATATATATATATATATATATATATATATATATATATATATATATATAAACATATAAAAATTGAAACTGACCCCAGATATGTTTTCTGGGGGGCCTAATTAGCGCTCATTTGAAGAAATTTTTTCAAAATTCAAAAGTCGGGATCTCCTCATTAGTGAATTTTTTTTTAAGAAAATTTACTAAAAGGCCACTCCTCTTTTTTACCTAATGTAGGGTTCTAGAATAAAATAATAAAAATACATTTGTACCCTGGCGGTACTTGTTTGACCGATATGAAAATGTAGGCTTGAAACAGGTTTTGTTTAAATGGACGTCAAAAAGCTTTAAGTATGTATATCGGAAGAATGCGCAGTGAAAGTTGGAGAAAATTCTTTATATTAATGTTAATTAAAATTAATAATAATAATTTCAGAATTAGCAGAGATCAAAGAAATCAATCAGACGCATATGAGAGTATTTATATATCTAAAGTCATACACAGAAAAAGATGCGCGAACCGTGCCCCGATTCTGATTATTAGTTTGCGATTTGTACTGTCTTTTTATGTAAAAGATACCCCGAAACTCGGTAGGTACTGTTATAAGGGCATTTTAAAAAGGACTTCTGGCAATTAAAATATAGACGCAGTAAGTTTGCCTGTGATTCCTACCTCTCTCTCTAGGTTACGGTCTTTTACCTTACATGTAGTATAAATATAATGTACAATAGTTAAGTAGTTTAGAAATTTAAATCTCTGATGACGCTAACTCTATGAGTGAAACGTTCGTCAGGTCTTTAAAAAATGTGTTGTGGTGATTTGGGTTCTCCAGGTGTACTTATTGACGAAGATAAATTTTTCAGAAATACTATGCAAAATGTTTACAACAAAAACGGCATGAGATCACGCGATCTCATCACCCAGAATACGAGCCAGTCAATGTGTGGGCTGGAATAGTTGGATATTATTTAACTGGATTCTTGTTTATTCCGGCAGGAATAAATGGATCTGTCAATCATTATTTTGGGACGCACTTTACTGATTCCCTTAGGAGAGGTCCCGATTTTAATGTAATCTAGAGTGGTTGAAGTACGACTGTACACATATATGCATACGTGAAAATGACCGCCAATATCAAAATGAAAATTACAACAATCGTGGATAGCTCGTAGGAGAACGCAGTCCGGACCTCCAAGATCGCCCGATTTAAATACTGTCGATTATTTTATATGGAAGCACCTGTAGTCGCTAGTTTACAAAACACCAGTGCAGATTGAAGACGAATTAAAGAACCTCTTAGTGGTTCATGTGCAATCACAAGAAATATTTCAAGATTTGGTGAGAGGTCCGTTGAGAAAGAAGATCAAGGGATGGATACTTGCGAGTGGTGGACATTTTTAACAATCCCAGTAAAGACTGCCCTGGTATTCATTCAGGTTAGGTCCGGTCAGGTCAGGTATTGTACAAATTTAGCTATTGTACAAATAATTGTTAGTTTTAAAACTATTAAGTTTAATAAATAAATGTAACTTAATTTTGCGCTTGAGACAGGTAACAAATGTTTTTTTAATTTGAAAAGCGTTCATCAGTAGTTTTTTTCAAATAAATAAGACCACTTAGGATAATTATCTCAGTCTTAAAAAACAGTAGTGGCATACAATTTTTTAGAAAGAAATTTTCAAGTACAAAGATTCACATTCTTAGGATTAGCATATAGTTAAGAAACGCATGTAGATATTGTACTTTTAAAAATGGTAAGAACGGTGAAAATTACTAAATTGCTTAACGTATATGAAAGTCGTTATAATACCCACAGTATGGATCGCAGCCATGAACAAAGACACCACACATAATACCCACAGTATGCTTGGGTATTTTTCCAATAAAATAAAGAAATAGAGGAAAGCTGACAACTACCTCATATTTGAATATAAACCTAAAATTAACCCTAAGAATTAAACAAATTTTAAACGTGAACATTTGACCATCATAGTATATGAAATAAAGTAAAGTTCTAATTAAATAATTTTCGTTTATTATACCCAACCTGGAAAGGTTAAAATTATCGGTATACATTAATTTGACACACATTTAATGGCTTATGTTTACACACTTGTTTCTTAGTTTACAGTCAGTGTTGCTCCCACATCCAAGAGCTAGCACGACGGCCTTCATACACCAGAACGCTTCATTAACTTAAACAAGCAAAAATCTGAAAACAATTATTCTGAGGCACTCTCAAACGATTTAATTATTTGAGCGTTTACAACACAAAGGAGCAGGAAATTAATTCCCCGAGAAACCATCATAATTGTATAGCTTACTGAAATACTCTGAAGGAATAATACACAATTCAATTTATACTACGATTACTCTTTATGGGGTTTCACAGAATGTCTAAATATCGTATCAACAACGTTTATAATGAAGCAGCAATCTCACATCCTCTTCTTGTACTCCATCAGTTTCTGACAAGACCTAGGAACTTAACTCAGTTTCACACTGTGCTATGCCGTTTTCTGTTATTCCGCAGGGTTTTCTCTGCCTCTGTAGCACTATAGATGTTTTTTAATCCGTTTAATTAAACAAGCGTTGAATAATTTTTAATTAGATTCTGGTATCGTCTTTTAGCATTTGACCACACAAGTAAAATCTCGCTAAATTAATTCGCCGTTTAATTAATTCCTTGCCGCAAGACAATTCATGTTCTTTTATTTGTCCGATCTATTTTTAATATTTGTGCCAGAAATGCAAATATTTATTCGTTTATAAATATTTGATAAATCGTTTCTGAATTTTCAGCTCTTGGTGAAGTTTCGACTTTTGTTACTATATTACAGAAAATCACCCAATAGTACCATTACGAAAAAAAATAATAATTTTAGACTAAATTTCAAATACAATTCATCATTTTCACAGGTGAATTATAAATTAAATCGAAGAAGCACAAGCAACAGTTTTGTTGTTAAATATATAGTATATAATTACTTTAAATGGGCAATTATTATAGTAATTGTCTAAAACAAAAACCATGCAAATTCAGCAAATATTAAGCATTTATTTCTTGTTTCTTTAACGTTTGTCTATTTCCGCGACTATGGCGACCGACCACGGGGTACCATTTTACCTCACTATCCTCAAAATTTTATCGAACCCTTTTCTTCCTGTAAGTGGGCTAGTGACCTTTCACCCAAGGAAATATCGGCATTTATATAATTCGGACTCCTAAGGCCCAGTATATAGAACCATGTATATTCACAACAGAAACAAAGTTATTGAAGTAAAATTTTATTTATTATTACATATACACTCATACGTTTCAAACGTGAGATTAAATATGAATGTGAACATTGTTGTTGAAATTTGTTGCTGGAGATAAGAGAAGCAAGTAGTACATATTCCAATCATTTGTTCATTCCAAATATTATTTTTACAACAAATGCATAACATTGTGCTCTTCCGATTAATATTTGAAGATCGCACTGAGCGCCTTTTTCTTTTTATCGTTGCACTTATTTGAGCGGCTGGCGGACCAAATATATTAATAAATCTGTTCATACACTCCTGGACACTACGCCGTAGGTTAAGGTTAGTAGATTTTTGTTGAAGAAAAATATCATGGACCATTGTTTACTTGGTCTCTTCCACGTGTATGTGGACACCATTTGATCTGTATTTTAACACCTCTCTTTGTTTTACTATAATGAGAGATTATTTCGGGCTTCCTCTTACGGCACCATTGATAGATGCCTCGTGGTACATGGTGCATAGTAAAAAACGCATTTTTTTTTACATGCACAATATACCATGGATACGTTATTTCAAAAGCGGACATTGAAGAGCGGACAACACGATTTGTTAAGGCCTTAATTTTGTTCGGAATGACACCCAAATTTTTACATAGTGTTTCCACAACAGTAATATTTTTATCCAACATCTAAGTTGCTAGTGGAACACTAGTAGGGAATTCTCTATCGTGAAACTGAGACCAGAATTATGACGCCATGCACAAGAGTTTGTACTACTTCAAGTTCCAGGTTTTTATGTGGAGGTTCTGCAGGCTGGCGAACAACATAAACTTAACTGTTCAGAGCATAACCCGACGTAGACTCACACATCCAAAATATTTTAAGTGTACACTTTTTCGTTTACTTGGCATACATAGGATGAATATGCATTTACCTCTAAACCCAACAAGTTGTTTTTCTACAGTTACATTAGTATCTGGTATGACGCAGGTTTTGCGATCTTAAATAAATTAATCTTCAACGTAGGATACCATTCCTAATTTATCGGTTTACAATCGGATATTTCGAGTTATCTTATCGTCAAATCTGAAGAATCGTCGTATTTTTTCAAAATGAAACATGAACATTGTGGCTCGGTTTATAATATTAGCGAACTCAGCACAAAATAGTTCTCTCGCAGGATCCCAAATTCTAACTTCCACCACAGAATGCAAATAGCTTATCAACGGTAGCTCTGTGAACACGTTTTCCTCTAAATTAGTACAGTAGACAATTTCTTGTATAAAACGAGTTACAAATAACTAAAACGATTCTTTTGGTGTTGCTTTCTTGCCAGTCCTGGCGCACGCTCAATAATATTATGTAGTTGAATTTTACTCCTTGTTGGAGATTCCAGACTTCAATCCAGACCATTTGGAGTAATGTAACCACTCGTTGGAGCAAAGGTCAGACTACCAATATCGTTAGGATCATTCTCTGAAGTATTGTCAACATCATCACTACTGGATCCAGAACACTCGCCAGAAATCATTACAAAATTTGTCTCTTCTGTGTCATCATTTTCTGCTTCTAATACATCACTTTATCTAGAAGGCAGCTGATCGCATTCAGCTGCCCACTGCACCAGTAATCCTTCATAACCACCATCGCCAACTCTCACGCTTTTCATATTCTGTTTTGATACCATTATCACATGTGTCTCACAAGTTCACTCAATGAAACACTTATTTCAACGGAATGACAATCAGCTGAATCTGACTATTACACATCCAGCCGCAATACAAGTTTCATGCACAGACACGCACATTCCGTGCAGCAGTATGTGACAAATTTTAATCATTCTCAGTCGGCTATGAGCAAGCCGATACTTGTATCATAGATATTATTAGTAGACGGGCTTTGGAGGTCCGGTGTATGTAAATACGGGATGCTAATGGAAGATGACTTTTTTTTAATTTCTAAGTACACTTAAATTTCATATTAAAGCTCATGTTGATTGATATTGTAGTCAAGAATCGGCTAATTATGGAAGTAACGTTTGTGATTGGGTTTTCAGGCAGTTTATTAATGAGATTGCATTAATTTGTTCTATTGGATTTTGAAATACACTGCACACACAAATATTTCCATGAACAAGAAAATTACCTAATACATTTTAACAAAATGTGAGGGGTTTACGTACAAAAAGTCATGAATTTTATTTAGGTGTCTTGTCTAATGACTATGGTATAATAGCTATAAGCTAGACGTGGTTGGGCCCCGATATATTTGATTCGGAACTGTTTTATAGCAGATGTAACGTGTTTAGGCAGGACCGTAATGGCCGTGGGGGTGGTTTACTTATAGCAGTGAAAACTAACTATATCGTTAATAGACTTGACTCGGAGGAATCATCTGTGGAAATTATAAGTGTTAGGATAATGTTAGAGAATCATGTAAATATTTACATTTTTTTCTGTTTATTTAGCCAAGCCCAATATAAATGACGGTCTGAATATTTTTAATATAATCGAACCCAAAATCGATGTTAATTCTAAATGCTTAATCATGGGTGATTTTAATGTTCCTATATTTGGTAGGAAAGTTGTTGATTACCGGTATGAGCGCTTAAAAGTGAACTTCTTGATTTTATTGGTGTTATGGGATTGACACAAAAAAATACTATATTGAATGATTACTTGATATGCTTTTGACAAATGTACTAGAATATCAGGTTTCTTGGGAGGAGTGTATTATGGAGAAGGAGGACGTACATCATCCTCCACTGTTGTGTGTTACTCTTTTCTAGGGTCATAAAAAGTTCGGGTGTACAAAAAGATGCCCATTATTTCAGAAAGAGTCGGTAGTCAGATTTGTATAATTACATAAAGGATACCAACTGAGATGAATATGTTATAGATGATGTGGATACAGCAGTTCTATGGATGATTGATGTATTCTATCAGGGTTATGATAGAAGAGTTCCTAAGTTTATAAAGCATGGAAGGAGTTACCCGCCGTGGTTTACGCCTCAAACAATAAAATATATTCGGGAAAAGCATAAGTGTAGAAAACTATTCATGATAGCAGGGAACACAGAATTTAATTTAAGGTTCAGGCATTTGAGAAGAGAAATAAAAAGCAGTATTCATGAAGCACATCGGGCATATGTGTCAGGTTTGGAAGAAAATATTGTGATCAACCGACAATAGGCATGGATGCAAAATGATGAAAATGTTTTGTATCCTCCTACTATGTCGAAAATCATAACTACTGGACAATTGATAGTCCCTTTATTAATCTTATTTTTAAAGGGGTAGACATTGATCCAATCCAATCCATAGCAGGTGGTAGTGGAATTTTCCTTTATGTAATAGTAAAGGATTTTTTCACGCCCGAGGAGGTACCACCCCATACATCAAGGGGCCGGTGAAGTCCCAAGGACGTTTCCGGTTCTGGTGTATGAGTAGGTTTCCCTTATAAGCAAAAATGATGATGGCTCCTCCTTGTATAAAATATTCTGGAGGCAAAATACCCCTCCATTCGGATCTCCGGAAGAGGGGTGTACAGGGGGCGCCAACATCAAGATTTAACATATCCTTTTCGAATATATGTGGCCTAAATTCTAACCTGAACTCCGTCCACCATTTCCTCCAGGCTAACAGGCCCCAACTCCTCTTCCTCACCGAAACCCAAATCAGTACCAAAACAGCCACTAATCACCTTAATTTCCCGGGGTATGAGCTCCTTACTGCCTTTAAATTGCATGGAGGCGTGTGCGCATACGTCCGTAGCAAGCTACCCTGCACCAGACTTCCCAATTTATAAGCTGGAAGAAAAGACGTACTATGGATAAAACTCTCTCTCAGGGCTGCAACTAAATTCATCTGTTGCATTTACCGGTCACCTTCTGACAACAACTTTGTCCAGCTCTTTGACTACCTTTCTGAAAAAACCGACTATCTGATTTCTGAATATCCTTCCTCCGAGGTCACTATTCTTGGCGACTTCAATGTCCATAATAAGGAATGGCTAGGATCTTCAAAAACCGATCCACAAGGGAGAGCAGCGGAGGCCTTTGCAGTCAGCAATTCTTTGGCCAATATGGTTCAGCACCTACTTACTTTCCTCGTATCCCAACACACAGCTCAAATCCCTTGGACCTCCTTCTTACAACAAATCCTGAATGCTATAAGATATCAGTCACCGCCCCCCTTGGTCGCTCAGACCACGACATGGTCACTGCTTCCTGTGCAATGCAACCCGAGGTCACACAGTCATCACACCCGCGTATCGTTTGGCACTACAACTCCGCAAACTGGGACGAAATGCGGGATTACTTTTCCTCATTTCCATGAGCGTCTGTCTGCTTCTCTCATCCTGACCCCTCTGATATCTCACAAAACGTCACCGAAATTATCCAAGCTGGCATGGAATTATTTATTCCACGTACACAGAAAACCTCTTCAGACACTCAAAAGCCCTGGTTCTCTAAATCCTGTGACAAGGCCAGACTTGAAAAGGTCAAAGCTCACAAAACGCTTCTACACAATCCCAGTCAAGAAAATCGTCAAGCATTCAACGACGCAAGAAACCGCTATGTCCGCATTCTTTCTGAGGCAAAAAACTCGTTTAGTAACCACATCAAAAACAAAGTCCTCTCAAGCTCCAACGGCGACAAACCCTTCTGGACTCTTGTTAAGTCTATTGGGAATAATTTCTGCAAGAGCACGTTCCCACCTATCGTCTCAGGTGATGAAATTGTTTCTACCGCCCTGGGCAAGGCTGAACTTTTTGCTTCGTTGTTCGCCGGAAATTCTACTCTCAACCCACCTCCAAATGTTCAACCACCAACAGTCCCCAATGTCGCGCATAAAATGACTGATATCATTTTCAAAACTAAAAAGGTACGAAAGATGCTCCCTTCTCTTAATACCAGGAAAGCCTCTGGCCTTGACGAGATCCCAGCAATTGTTCTCAAAAAATGCGCACCAGAACTTGCTCCTGTCCTGACTCATCTGTTTCAGATATCTTACAATAAAGGCATATTTCCTAATAACTGGAAAACTGCTCGAGTACAACCCATCCCCAAGAAAGGATCCAAAGTGCTTCCTAGCAACTACAGGCCTATTTCTCTCCTTTCAGTCATCTCTAAAGTGATGGAAAAGTATATAAACACCGAACTACTGAAATTCCTTGAAAAACACAGTCTAATCCACGACAGGCACTATGGATTCCGTCAGCGCAGATCGACTGTCGACCTCCTTTCCTTTGTCACCCATTCTTGGAACAAGTCTATGGAACAACACGGTGAATCCCAGATTGTTGCTCTAGACATATCCAAAGCATTCGACCAGGTCTGGCACGCAGCGCTGCTTAATAAACTTCCGGCCTATGGCCTACCACCAAAACTTTGTACCTGCACAGCAAATTTCCTCTCCAACAGGAGCATATCTGTTGTTGTGGATGGCCATTCCTCTAAACTGTATCCAATTAATGCAGGAGTTCCTCAAGGTTCAGCTTTAGCCCCTACTTTGTTTCTTCTCCACATCAATGACCTCCTCTCTAGCACATTCAACCCAGTTCACAGTTACGCGGACGACAGCACCCTCCACTCAAACATACAATATTCAAAGCCTGTCTCTTTAACACAATTAGATGAGGATCGCAGACTCATGGAGGGTTCTGTCTCCGTAGACCTCCAAAAAATATTAGACTGGGGACGTAGAAATCTTGTACAATTCAACCTCACCAAAACTAAGTCTTGCTTTCTTTCTCACAAGAGATACAGCAGCCCTAGACCCATCACAATGAACAACCAAGTTATTCAAAGTAATGAGTCCTTTTCTCTTGTTGGCATTTCTGTGGATCGAAATCTTAATTGGCACCAACATGTTACATCAATTGCAGAAGCGGCTGCTAAGAAATTGGGTTTCCTCTTCCGGGCTTGCAAATACTTTTCACCAACTAATCTCTATACCTTATACACTTCACAAATAAGGCCAAACCTCGAATACTGCTCCCACATCTGGGGTGCAGCAGCCGCTTCTACACTCGCTATCCTGGACTCCATTCAAAAGAGAGCTATACGTCTCATCGGTGACCCTACCCTCACCCAAAGGCTTCCATCCATTGCTCACCGACGTGCTGTTGGTGACCTCTCTCTCTCTCTTTTATAGATATCTGCACGGGCACTGCTCAGAGGAGCTTTCCTCCATAATTCCCCCACCTGCTGCCCCCAGCAGATCTACCAGGGGAACAGAGCGAATGCACCCTTTTAATGTCCAGGTCACCAGACATAGAACATCGTGTTATGCCCGCTCTTTTGTCCCGAGGACTTCCAAGTTGTGGAATTCCTTGCCGGCACATGTTTTTCCTTCTCCTCCGAACCTCCAAACCTTCAAGTCCAGAATTAACAAGCTGTCTCTTTCCTCCTTGTCAACACCCACGGTACGATAGTATTTAGGCTGTAAGCCCTCGTGGTGTGTTGTTGACATAAAAAAAAGGTGTTTTCTGGGAACATGTAAAGCGCTGTAGGAATACATATGGCAAGTTGTCTGAAATGAAAGTAGGTAATGAAGTTTTACGTAATAGTTAAAGGATAGCTGATGGGTTTGCTCTGTATTTCTCTTCAGTGTATAACGAACCGAAACATGATTGGGACACGTCCTCGTTTCTTGACGAGTTAGGGAATGTAGCGGTTGGTGGATATATTGGCTTGCTTCGTATTAAGAAAATTACGCCCAGAGACGTTGAAGAAGCTATCAACATAATATAGATTGGTGGTGCTATGGGTGTTCATCATGTTCCTTCATATGTGATTAGGGGTTGTATGGAATTTTCGATCGCACCCCTATGTTATGTGTTTAATCTAATACTGGTGAAATGTCCAGTATTCCCTACTATGGAAATTTAGCGAGGTTATTTCAGTTTTTAAGTCTAGCTTCAGGAAACTGGTTGAAAATAATAGACCTATTTCGATACTGTGCAATTTTCCCAAAATGTCCAGAGTCTTTTGTATTCTTACATGTACAGCATCTGATCGTAGATGAACAACATGGATTTCTGCCGCGCAGTTCTACTGCTACAACCCTTGCTCTTTTTACTTAGGTAGCAACCGAGGCAATCAATGCTGTTGGTCAGCAAGGCATTAGATAAGGTGCGCCACAAAATTATTTTGGAGAAGCTTTATATGTGTGGTTTTTCTCTAGACCTGATTGAGTTATTTACATCTTATTTGACTGGAAGGGCACAATATGTGGTTTATGGTGGAAGCGAGTCCTCTTTGTTTTCGTCGCCCTCTGGGGTGCCCCAGGGGTCAAACTTGGGACCTTTATTGTTTTTATTGTTTGTCAATAATCTGCCGAAAAGTATAGCTGCCGCGCAGTTCTACTGCTACAACCCTTGCTCTTTTTACTTAGGTAGCAACCGAGGCAATTAATGCTGTTGGTCAGCAAGGCATTAGATAAGGTGCGCCACAAATTTATTTTGGAGAAGCTTTATATGTGTGGTTTTTCTCTTCACCTGATTGAGTTATTTACATCTTATTTGACTGGATGGGCACAATATGTGGTTTATGGTGGAAGCGAGTCCTCTTTGTTTTCGTCGCCCTCTGGGGTGCCCCAGGGGTCAAACTTGGGACCTTTATTGTTTTTATTGTTTGTCAATAATCTGCCGAAAAGTATAGCTGACTCCCGTTGTTTGCTGACGATTTAAAGATCTTTCGTGTTATTTCAAGCATTAGTGATTGTGAGGAATTACAGAGGAGCATTGATGTACTGTCAGAATGGTGTTTTGTAAATATAATGTTCCTGAATATTGAGGAATGTTTTGTTTCTACTTTCACGAGGCGTCTTGCTCCTGTTGAGTACCAATATACCGTTGAGGGTGACCAACTTTTGCACAGGACCCAGTTTGGGGACTTAGGAATTGAGTTTGACATTAAATTAACATTTGTGAAGCACGTGGAAAAATTGTGGCCTCAGGGTTGAAAACTTTGGCCTTTATTATACAAAACTCGAGAGGATTTCGTAGAGTTGAAACAGTTAAGACTATTTGTAATGCATACGTACGCTTAAAAACGGAGTATCTATCGGTGGTGTGGAATCCTTTTTACAGGGTTCATTCTGATGTGGTGGAGAGAGTTCAGCGGAGCTTTGTTCGTTTTCTGCATTTCAAGTTTTTTAGGTCTTATCCCAATTTTACACCCTATGGGAGTTTGTTTGTTGTGTTTAATATGACCAGTCTTTAGAGCAGGCGCGTAGTTGATGACCTGGTGTTCTGTTTATAATCGTGAGGAACTTGGTTTTTTTTTAATTTTTGGGCAGGATTCAGTTCAGGGTTTCTCAAAGGGATAGTAGACCAGAGCAACTATTTTGTATACCATTACACACAACGAACAGCCTGTTCAGTTCTCCGATTTATAGAATATGTTCAAGTTAAAACAAACCGTGTAAGCATGTTGACATCTTTAACATGAATTTAAGAGCATTTAAGAACATATTGACTGTCTCCAAATTACTTGCACTGATTTTGATATGAAATTAAAATAAATAAAGTAAATTTAAATTTGATTTTAGTTTTATACAATTGATGAACTGCCTGTGAAGCCTGAAATGGAATTTAAGCTTGCCGAAATGTTGTTTTGTTTTGTTGTTGATTTAATATGGGTAGTAAGTGAGATTTTTGAATTATAGGTGTACACCATAGTTATAGCTTATCCTGTTATGCAATATGTATATGGTTTTATGTATTTGCATATTAAATAAATAAATAAATAAAAAAAATAAATTAATTAATAGATAAATAAACGTTTTTTAATCAAGTGTTTGTGAATTAAAAGCGTGTTTAGAGCATATCTAAATGCTCACGCCTCTTGAAATCATTTCAATCACATTATAGGTTACAAAATCTCTCTGGGCCTGACAGGCCCAGCTTATTAATTCTAGGTTTAACAGGACTGACGGTAAACAGGACCGACGGCTTTACCCTACCTTTTGAAGTGCGAAATCTGTAGTCACCCTATTTGTTCAAAAACAATGCCATAGCTTTGGTTAATATTACAGTATGTATTGAAAGACTAAAATGTAAACGGGAACAAGACCATCCCAGATGTATACTTGACTAAATAATTAGATACAATTTCATTGTAAAATTGCTTTTACAATGTTGCAGTTTATACTTTTAATCTTTATCCTAAAAATAAACTGTTTATTGATTTTTTTTTTAAATTTGCAGGTTATTATAAATATATTTGTGTTGGAGTAAAGAAACAGCAAGTGCCCCATGGTAGCGAATTGTAATTAATTTTTGTCCAGAAAATGGTAAACAGTTAACAAAATAAAAACTCGGGAGGAAACAAGTTTGGTATGGTGGCGAATTTTTATGAATATCTGTCAAATCACGAATATCCCGAGCATTTTTTTTCAAAAAACTTGAAATCCATAAATGATAATGTGGATCTGATGAAATTCGGTACACATGTTCCTTAGATAAGGATTTTGTTACACACCAAACTAAATTATCTACGTTCTGAGAAAATTAGATGATTGATATTTAAAAAATATGTATATGAAAATGGGCTATAATAACGCACTTGCCGCATCCGAACTTTGACAACTCAAAATATTGTTTCAAATTTATTTTCTTAAATAAAAAACGGTAGAGCAAAAATTGTACAGCTTCTTTTGTTAAAAAATTTTGCCAAATTTATAGAAAAGTGGCAAACGACAAATTTAAACAACATCCTAATCGTTTTTGTGACGAACAGTTTTTACCGAAATCGCAAAGATATTATTTTCTATCTATGCTATATCTCTTTTGTCGTAGTATCACTCTTATCATAAAAATACACAATAATATTTGAAAGCATTATCGTTAGCTGTTACATTTGCACTTGACAAAATATTTTATAATTACATGGACGTACTCGCTTCGGCGGTACATATACTAAAATTGGAACGATATAGAGAAGATTAGCATGACCCTTACGTAAGGATGACACGCAAAATCGTGAAGCGTTTCACATTTTTAAAAAGAAATAAGAAAAAAAAGAAAAAAAACAAGTTAAAAAAAGGCGTAAATAAAAATAAGTAAATAAGTTTAAATATTGTATAATTGTATATAGGTAACATAATTGTGCCTTCTAGATTTGTGTAATACAAAATAATTTGTAGGTATTAGTATATATGTACGTACCTTATCTGAATGTAAAATAGGAAAAGTCTGTGGCTGATGGAATAACTGTCCCAAAGTCATTAATACCTCCACCGCCAACCATCACCATCAACCAATTACATGGACAGTTGTTGAGGGGCCGTAATTGCATAAATCGTGTGTAACAATTAAACGATATATTATTCTTTCTCAAACACATTTAAAATTAAAATTTAGTCTGTATAGCTGAATGTTATGTTGCTCAATTATTTTCAGAAAGCATTTCAAGCACTCCACCCAATACAATAAAAAACAAAATCATCCAAGAATATATAAATATGCTTTACAATATAACAGACGCATGCAGAATCTTAAAAAAGTTCGAGACGCCACAAGTGCGATATGATAGTGAATTTTCATTAAATGCTTCAAATTTGAAAAACTCAATTTTCTACAAACTTATATAGTTGAATTTTGGCTTGTAGTATGGTCTTTCTTAAGGCAGCATATCCAACAAATTTCATTAAAATAGCTTTGTAATTTTAGAAGATACATTTTTTTTCCAAATGAAACTCAAAAATTTTCCGGAAAACCTCGTCAAATTTTCCTGAATAAGAAACTCATCCAAGTTATTAATCAAATTAAGGCACTTGCCGAGTTTCACCCAAATCCGTTAATTACTTTTTGAGTTATTATATATAAATATATATATATATATATATATATATATATATATATATATATATATATATATATATATATATATATATATATATATATATATATATATATATATATATATATAATTACGGTATCAATATGTATAGTGTTTTTATAATTTATTATAGGTTTGTTTCTCAGAGGGGGGTTTGGCACTATGAAAACTTGTCAATGAAGTTGACAAAAATTTAAATTAAATAGTTTATTTCTTAAAACAAAAGGATTGATCAACTTATTAAGAACCGGACAAATGAAACGAAATCAAAACTTTCAAAATACTGAGTATAATTAAGGCTAAATGAATTATTAATACAATAAAAGATATGAAAATGAGAACACTTAAACAACAAAGCTGTCTAAAAAGCTACACTATTCTACTAATCTCTCTAGCTAAATTGTACTTGTGAATTTATTTTAATTTAAAAAGGAATGTTTTTGTTTCTGTAGTATTCTTGTTTTATGTATAATTACCAGATTAACTGCTTATAATATTTGGAAGAAACAATACAAATTCTTATGAATGTCTCTACACCAATTTTCCTTGACAATATTGATAACTTCAAACACTGTTTTTATCTCATTCTTCGGCCTTAATACTTCTATCTATAATCAAACTATTTGCCTGATTCGTTAATGTCTCCCAGTTCCCTGTACACCTTGTGTTGATCTTGATGTTATGTCTGTGATGGTGTAAAAGACTCACTTATGTCTTTTTTAGTTATGTTCACCAATTTTTCTCGCTCTCTAAATTCTGTGTTTCCGCTTTCTGACGATGTGATGTATGTATAATAATATATGCCTTTTTTGGCTGATATTTTACTTCAAAACAATCTTCTAACTTTCTTTTCCTACTGACAACTTGTCATTCCCCTTCCCTTCTTTTTTTTTTTGCTACTAAGTCTTATTGCTATGGATACATAGTTGGTTAAAACGTTACAATTTTGCTTTCATTTCGTATGATAAATATGGGAATTGCCAATTGAAAACTATATTGAACTTTTTTTTATAAAACTGATTTTTTTCCACTCTAGAGGCTCGCAAATTTACCTATGGATTCATATTCTATAATTTTCAAAATGATTCCATTTGTGTGTATTTAAAATTTATATTATTGTTACTTGTCGTCTAGCAACAGACTCTACCTCAACAAATTTATTTAACCAGGTATAATTCCCCTTACATCCGCCAAAATTCGTTTGTTATATTATTTGTTTGTTTTTACTACCCTGAGAATGAATTACCGACGAACAAATACTGTTCTGAGATTATTATTCTTAATACTGGTAAAATTTAGCTTCTTTTGTACTTGTTTTGATAAATATAATATTAATTTCATTTTAATTTATAAGCTCTCCCAAAAGTTTGACAGCGATTGTACTTGAATATTTGATTAGATGAAAAGTAATTTGGTGTCACCTTATATTAATTGAAAAACGAAACAAAAACACTCTATTATATACAAATTAAATCTATAACTTACTTATGAACTAACTATTTATATACGTAATTAATTATTATTTTTAACTATCTCATAATGTTTTAAGAACTGATGTGATTTTAAATATTCTTCTCAATATGTTCTTCTGAAACAGATACATATTTAAATATTTGACTGATGTTGAAAATTCCACGAATGTTATCGTTATACCGGTGTCCTAGCAGATAACAGTGTGTCCCTGTAAGGCCCTTTTAATTGCAGTTGTGTCTTGCCACATTTGTCTTTCCACCTGTTCGCGACCTGCATACGTTTTACCCCTACTAAATCACCTTTATGAAATAGAGTTCTCTTTTTGACTTTTTTCTGTTCCCGTAGTACCCATGTCTTCCTGGTTCTATTGACTCTCGTTTTCACTATTTTCAAAATTTTCTTCCATCGCTGTTCGTCCATAATTTCCCATCTTTTCTGAGGTATCTCGGTATGGTACTTACCATAATACAATCGGTCTCGACAAATTGACTGTTGGGCCTGTCCCCAAAATTGGTTTAAGAATTCCTTCTTGAATATTTGCATATCATTTATTACTCCTTCTCGTGCTGCAAACCATATCGCTGCTGTCCCTGTCAGATTCTCTTTTAACATTTCTTTTACGTCTTCGAAGCTTAATACATTTCTCACACAATTTTCGATCATCTTTACGAAAATTTTGGGATGTACCCGATGTACATCCCCATCGAAAGATATCCCTAGTTCTAGCGTTGGTATGGCTTTATATCTGATGTTCATGCCAGCTCCTTCGTGTGAATTTTTTAGCTGATCTTTTTTTTAAATCTTGTTCTACGTTTATAATCTTTTGGCTTAGTCCCTTGTTTATTTCAAATGCGTTGTGTTGTACGTTGTTTAGTCCATCTGCAATGTTTCCTATCTCCTGATAAATCTTTTTGGTGATGATTCTATTTGCCACTTCTTCCTCTTGAAAACGCAATTCCATTATTTCTTCTACGTTGGAAATATCTTGCTTTAATTCTATACATCTGTCATCAACATTTCCAATAAGTCTTCGTTCTACTACGTCAACGTTTTGACTGATTATTTGAATATTTAATAGTAAATTGTCCATCTTCTTGTCATATTATTCAATCGTTTTTTCTACCATGGCATATATTTCATTTTTTGTTTCATTTAGATTATTTTCTACATCTTGCTTAAGGTCCACTATGTTCTCTTCAATCTTCTGAACCAATTTTTTATCTCTTTTTTCTTGTTCCGCTACACATTTTTTGTGATGTTCCTGTATAGTTGTTAACATCTGCATGATTACTGACATATCCATTACTGTGATTAGTGGTTGCGCATCTGTATGAATAACACCATCTCCTGCATCTTCTTCTGGTATTTTCTCCGGTATAACCGTTTTACTTGTACTTCTTAATACCATAGTTGTAGTTTCTGTGGCTAATACGTTTTCCTCATTTTCTTTCTGGGTTTGGATTGTTTGCTTTTCGTTTGTTGGGACTTTCTTGTGGCTTTTACCAGACATTGTTGAATTTAATAAAAAAATGTGAGTTAAAAGTCAAACCCAAATTGATATATAAATGTTTACCACACAGTAATAGTAATTTCGCTGACACTCAATTCAAAGGTAATCAATCTACAGTCGTAAAATTTTTATGGTCATGTAAAGTGACGTATCTATGATATTTGTTAGTTAATAATATGTTTGTAAAGAACCACACAAATCGAATATAGGTACTATAAAAAAGAAATATATACTTGAAAAGTTAAAAATTGTTTGTGAACCTTTATATTCTGGCAAAGTTGTATGTTCAATTTTGTTTTTTATTTTATTTTAGAATTTGGAAATGATTCATTCCTTTTTGTGCCTTTCTAAGCCTTACGTTGATTGCGCCATTTATTACGGTATCAATATTTATAGTGTTTTTATAATTTACTAAGGTATTTTGTTTCTCAGAGGGGGTTCTGGCACTATGAAAACTTCTCAATGAAGTTGACAAAAATTTAAATTAAGTAATTTATTTTTTAAAACAAAAGGGTTGATCAACTTATTAAGAACTGGACAAATGAAACGAAACCAAAATTTTCAAAATACTGAGTATAATTAAGGCTAAATGAATTACTAATACAATAAAAGAAATGAAAATGAGAACACTTAAACAACAAAGCTGTCTAAGAAGATACACTATTCTACTAATCTCTCTAGCTAAATTGTACTTGTGAATTTATTTTAATTTAAAAAGGAATGTTTTTGTTTCTGCAGTATTCTTGTTTTATGTATAATTACCAGATTAACTGCTTATAATATTTGGAAGAAACAATACAAATTCTTATGAATGTCTCACCACAATTTTCCCTTGACAATATTGATAACTCAGAACACTTTTTTAATCTCATTCTTCGGCGTTAATACTTCTATCTATAATCAAACTATTTGCCTGATTCGTTAATGTCTCCCAGTTCCCTGTACACCTTGTGTTGATCTTAATGTTATGTCTGTGATGATGTAAAAGACTCACTTATGTCTTTTTTTAGTGATGTTTACCAATTTTTCTCGCTCTCTAAATTATGTGTGTCTGCTGTCTGACGATGTGATGTATATATAATAATATATGCCTTTTTTGGCTGTTATTTTACTTTAAAACAATCTTCTAACTGTCTTTCCCTACTGACAACTTGTCATTCCCCTTCCCTTCGTTTTTTTTACTACTAAGTCTTATTGCTATGGATACATAGTTGATTAAAACGTTACAATTTTGCTTTCATTTCGTGTGATAAATATGGGAATTGCCAATTGAAAACTATATTGAACTTTTTTTATAAAACTGATTTTTTTTACTCTAATGGCTCGCAAATTTACCTATGGATTCATATTGTATAATTTTCAAAATGATTCCATTTGTGTGTATTTAAAGTTTATATTATTGTTACTTGTCGTCTAGCAACAGACTCTACCTCAACAAATTCATTTAACCAGGTTTCATTCCCCTTACATCCAGTAAAATTCGTTTTTTATATTATTTTTTTGTTTTTAGTCTCCTGAGATTGAATTACCGACGAACATTTTTCAAATCATATTACAGCAATATATATATATATATATATATATATATATATATATATATATATATATATATATATATATATATATATATATATATATATATATATATATATGAGTTTTAGGGGTCCCAGTTCGTGCTCATTTGAAAAAATGTTTGCAAAGTCTCACCATCGATACCTCTCTATTGGTGATTTTTCAAATATAAAAATGCACCAAAAATATCGCATGTATGTAAGTATAATGTTGAATTTAGCGCGATCGCCAAATAAGTATTTTAGGATTTTTTAGAATATTGTGTTACTATTTGTTACTAACCAGTGAAATGAATTTCACATAAACATCTTTATCGTGTTCTATGCTTGGAGTTTTTTTTAGTTTAAAACATAAAACACTACTGTATGTTATTGTTATTTATCATTATTTAGTGGCATAAATTTTAGATACATTATGATGTTAATACATCATGAAAATTATCACAATGGGTGTTTCAAAAAAACATGTGCAGTTGCTCGTGGTTAGATTCCTTACCTAACAATAAGAGTTTTTTAATCAACATGGGTCCGATCTTGCTTCGTTTAGTAGCTACAGGTGTTAAAAATTAAAAATGTTTTGTTTGTTTTATTCCAAATTTTTATAACACGACTGTGGCAATCTAAGTGAAATTTATAGGGTAAAGGTTATTTAAACTAGTGCATATTTTACTGCTAAAAAGTGTGGACCGCTTCACCAGGTCCGTGCGTATGTACTATCACTGCAATAATTTTATTAAGAAAAACATGTGCGCCACTGACCTTTTTTTGAACAGTTATGTAGGTTTAGTGCCTGTTAAAAGCTACCTATTGATATTTTGTCGATTTCCCTCTCTTTTATGAAATTATTGCAAATATGTTTTATTATGTAGTGTATTCAAACATTTTTAACGTATTTAATTCAAATTATTTATTAGTTAAAGGTACCTGAATGGAATCACAGCGAGTGTTGAAAATAGCCAGCTGCAGCTTCGTTACAAACCCCCAATTGTCGGTACAAACAACTTCTTACTCGGGTACAAGTGCGAGGATTTTGTCGAACTTTTACAAATGCTAGTTCAATGCGGTGTTAAAGTTCTTAAAATGTTTGTACTTGTGTCTTGAAAACAAGCCCCTTTTTGTGCCCCCATGAATAAATGCCCGACAAATTCAAATAAGGGGATCTTGGTGGCCATCAACCACAAAATACGCCGGTGCATCATCGTGTTGGAACCACATTATATTTATCACTAACACAGGTAATAATTCGGGCAGATCATTCATCAGAAAATTCAGATATGACACATGCTTCAGTCTGTGTGTGGCAGAATAAGTGAACAATAATTTTATTTCCAATAATATTTACAGAAAACGGATACTGCGAGTTTGCTACTATAAGTAAATAAGGATTTTATTAAGATTTGTTATGCAAGGTAGGGAAACTTGTAATTCCCTTTTTGTTTAAATGATGCTTCGTCTGTAAAAAGAATACGACGAAGGAAATGTTCGTCGTTTTTCAACTTATTTTAATAACCACGGACAAAATTTTTGTCTAGGTCCATAATTTCTTGGTAAAAGTTTTCGAAGACGTGTGTAATGATATGGTTAAAATTGTTGCTCTTGCCAAATTTTGTGTGCAGACGATCCAGAAATAATTCTTATTTCGTTAGAAACGATAGTGAAACTTGCAGCGGGGTTACGTTCGTCTGCTTTGAGAAGTAACGCTTGGACTTGAACAGTTCGTAGGTATCTTTTGCGGCCTGAATTAGATTTTAAAGGCGTTAAGTAACTGGCTTCCCTTAAACGTCTGCAGATATCTT
Organism: Tillus elongatus; assembly: GCA_964006375.1. Taxonomy (NCBI): domain Eukaryota; kingdom Metazoa; phylum Arthropoda; class Insecta; order Coleoptera; family Cleridae; genus Tillus; species Tillus elongatus. The sequence continues at coordinate 141,059,775 of OZ023263.1, read as the reverse complement.
TAAAAATATTTTTGCTGGGTGCTCTTCGTCCTGGAAACCTGTGATTATAAATTCTCGCTGCTTTTCTTCCATTTTGGTTCGCTAAACCATAAACTAATAACATATTGGTTAATTCAGTCAGGGTATAATTTAAAAAAACTCTGGACGCAGCAAGTGCGTTATGATAGTGAATTTTCATTAAAATGTTTTTAATAACAAATATGTGTGTTTTTTTAAAAAAGCAGGCAGCAAATTTGGTTACCAGTATAACCTATATAGTAAAAACAATGTGCCATGTTTCATCAAAATAACTTTATTGTGTGAAAATGTACAAAAATTTCCAAAAGTAAACTTAAAGTGTTCCCGAAAAAACACGTTTCTTGATCAACCTTATAGGTTAATAGCAAATTGAGCTGTTCAAATATGAAACATTTGATCAAAATTAGCTACCATAACGCACTTGCTGCGTCCAGAATTGCTTTTCTTACAAACATGCATTATATTTCGATGGAAAATGCAAAAATGCAATAGCATAAGGCGTGTTTGATTAAAAAAAAAGGAAATTTGTATCACCAACGACTTGTGGGCCACCCTGTGATTGTAGAAATATTATTTTAAGATGTAGCTCAAGACACCCTATAATTAATATATACAAAAATTTTTCATATCTTATATAATAACGGATATATTGAGCTTTATTGATTTTTTACGAAAATTCGACAAAAATTATATATCATTAAACGATAAACTCTATAGCTAATAAGGCTACTGCCAAGCATCAGAGAAAGGGTCTATTTGAAATGAATTTTCTGGAAACATTTTAGTAAAATGAAGGACAATGACGGTTGAAACTAAGACTTCAGGGTTTATAAAACATTCTTCTCGAGACATTTTATTTCTATAGCCCGTATTATATTCAAGTTATTTGCCTAAATGTTGCCAATTTTGACATTTTAAATCGCCACTTTGACGTTTTGAGGAAAACCCCAATTTATTTTTCTTTAAATGCCTATAACTTTTTTGTATTTTGACCTACATAGCTAAATTTTGGTAGATAACTTACCAATGAGGATGTAGACCTGCGTACCAAATTTGATTGCCCTTACTTTGTTAATTCCGGAGATATAAATTTTTTTCAAAAGAAAACACAAAATTTTCCGGGAAAACCTGTGCAGATTTTTCTGGCTAACGAACTTATCCAAGCCATTTGCAAAAGGAATTTTTTCACCAAATTTAATCAAAATCAGGCCATTATTTTTTGAGTTATCGGTGTGATACATACATACATACATATATATATATATATATATATATATATATATATATATATATATATATATATATATATATATATATATATATATATATATATATATATATATATATAAACATATAAAAATTGAAACTGACCCCGGATATGTTTTCTGGGGGGCCTAATTAGCGCTCATTTGAAGAATTTTTTTTTTAAGAAAATTCACTAAAAGGGCATTTTAAAGCAATAAAGAGGATCTATCATTTTGACAAGTAAATGACAATAACAACCTGATTTTTTCATTTAGCCCAGGACATGCTCAATACACTACATAACACAAAATAATTGAATTTATCTCATAACAGAAATCAAAAATAGACAAAATATCAAGAGATAACTTTTAACAGGCATTAAACGACCTACACAATTGGGCTTACAAAAAAAGTCAGTAGCCCTGAGTTTTTTTTTACAAAAGTATTGCAGTGTTTACTTGTTTCAGGAAATAAAAAAATGGCTGCCACCGCCTTACCAGTGACCAAATTGATGAAGTGATTTTTTATAGTAGACCACTTATAAGGAATTAATGGTCAAAATAGTTGTGCAAAGATAACACAAATTTCTATACAAAACGCGGGGCAATTTGAAATACGACAGGTATCCTGAGATAAATAAACCAATAATGCTTACTATAATATTGATATTTAAATGCAAATTTCAAATGCGTCAACTAGTATATTTTCATTAGAAACATCAGGGAGGCAAACTTTCGAACAATTTTTCGAATTAGCGTAATAAGAGCTTCCAGAACCCATATATTAACTCCGTTAAATTTCTTATATGTTTATATTATATATCTTATATGTATATATATATATATATATATATATATATATATATATATATATATATATATATATATATATATATATATATATATATATATATAAACTTTAATTGAAAAATAAATAGGGAAAATTAAGTCGAAATGGGTACGGAATAAAACAAAACAACAGCTACTGACTCACAAAAAGTGCGGAAATAACCTCACTTGTATCATAAGATCATAAGAGATTCAAGAGACTGTTATTGTAAAACTAAATTAAGGCATCCTTTAGGGACTATAAATTTTTTAAAACAGAATAACGAATGTGGGTGCACGGCGAAAAACTATAATCAAAGAAAAATTAATTTAAGAAATGCAGTTGAATCTAAAAATAGCTTTGGCTGAAGAGCTTACTACAGATTTTAGTACAGCTGCAGAAAAATGAAAAATCCTAACGGTTAATAGTAACCTTAATGAAGGTGTATCTATTCTGAATAGTTTTTACCTTCACCCAGTAAACAAAAAACGAAAAAATCATTATTTAGTACGTTGAAGCACTTTAAACAGACACTGCTACATGTATAGACGGCATATCCAATAACATCCTGAATAATTGTCTATAATGTATAAAGCAATTTCTAGAATATTTAAGACACGAATTAGAAATGTTGTTTTATTAACATTTTAAATATTAATACAAAAAACTATCTCTTGCAATTGTGAAAGAGGTAAATAAACCGGTACGATATAATGCGCCGTAAACAACAAACTATATCTACTAATATAGTCTATTGCCTTTCTGACAGTGGCTACACGTTTCACAGTTTATATTCCAGTTGTAAACGTACATATTTTTCTTAACAACTATTTTAATCCTACAAATAAATGTATAATAGATAAAAAGATAGTCTTTGAATAAAAACAAATAACCAATATATAGTTTAACATTCAAAAATATACCTATGTAGTTAAATAAGCAAAAAATTTAAAATGAATGGCAAATATCAACACTTGCAAAATATTTTATTTTATTTAATATGGGACACTTTTAAATAGTTGACTTGTATTATCTATTTTAATTTATGAGTCCACAGGAGGTGTTAAAAAAATATTTTAGAAAATATTAGTCTTTTTCAATGCCCACTTGGTAAAAATGTTGGTTCGCTGAATTTTTTGAATCTGAAAAATGATTGATTAAAAAACATTTTGTTTTGTCCGAACATTTTTAAATCAACTACTTTCAACCGGTGATAATTAGTTAATTGCCCTTTTGCCCCCTCTTCAAATAAAACTACTCTTAGAATGGTAATTTTAGAGTCACTTTATTTATAACCATTTTAAGAGTAGTATACTGTTTTCCTGAAGTGTAAATGATAACTTGTGGCAAAAAAGTTTTCTTTTAAGTTTGCTGACTGGTTGCTTTAGTTTCTACGTTTACCATTAAAACTTATTGTCGTCGGAGTCATCTGTCTTTATTTTAGTTGTTTCAGGTCACGAAGAGGAGTTAGTGGTTAAGGTCTGCGCGTCTAAGTGGTTGTGGCATCAAGCAACTTATTCCGAAGGATCAGATGATGCCTATAACAACAGAGAGCGTATATTTCATGAACTGTTTACATTAGCATATTTGATCATATTTAATTAGGTACTTTGCATTATCGGCACCGCTTTTATCAGACAAGCAATCTTTTTTGTCTCCTTATTTTACATTTAGTTAATAGCTTCTATGGAAAACTCAGCTGTAGTTCAATTTAAATAGCGCGAGTTCACAAAAATTTTTTGGTTTACTACCGTAGACGTAGTAAAGAGATATTCTTATGTCATTGCATATTATGAAGCGACAAACTATTATATGTCATTGTATTAAAACCATTATTTATATGAAATGGAACCGTCTTCATAAAGAATGAAATTGGGATTTTTTTTTTAATGGATTTATATTAATCTGAGTTAGGATGTTTTTTAAATCAGCGCCAATTTAAAGCAAAACTCTTTGGTGCAATATGCTATTATATACAAACCAGAAAATACGTATTACGAATTAAATCACTGGTTTCTTCATTCTTGGGCCCAATTAATTATTTCGCTATTTAATACTCATTTGGTAATATGTAGCCTTAAAGCTTTTTTATTCCCTGCTCCTTACCTCAACTCTGTAGATTTCTAAATTGTTAGGAATTTATACATTATTCTGCATACAAAGCCATGAAACTATCAGAAAATTTTGAGAAACGTCGAATTTTTCAGATAAAACGACTAATTATCAAATTATTTCGTTTTGGGTATCTATTAAAAATTACATTAAATTCCAAAAAGTATTATGGAGATTTAAGTTTTTAAGACCTTTTAAAAATTATGTTGGAGAAAATTACATGTTTGTGCTTGTAATTAGAGCTTTGCTTTTATTCTAATTGGCTTTGTTTTGTATTGGTATTTTCTAATGAAAATAATATTGTTAGTAAATGTTTAAAAGGAGAACATGCATTTTGTATGATACGTAAGTTTGTGTTGAGTGTTTTAAATTAAGGGTGGTGTATTTAACCGAAACGGAAAAAATCGATCTTCTAATTATTCTGGTGGAATATGTAACTCGAAATAAAACGCAAGAAATTGTCACGTGGTTTAATATACTAGTTATTCTAGTTTATTCTAGCCGACTCCAATTTTCCAGTCATCTGTTGTATAATGTAATAAAATAGTAACAAAAATAATAGCAAATCATGTTTCGCCACTTCTTACTTTTGAGAAATTGTTCCCGTGAGAATCAGTGGTCTTTTATTCTGTATATCAACTGACCTGGCTTGTGTTGACAGAAATTTGATATTTTAGGTACCCTCGAGCTAACTGCATTCTCTCAATGCACTTGCAATAGATAAACTTTAATAACTACTAGAATAACATGGTAAATATATGAGCATAACATGACTCTACCCTCCTTAAGTTGAAACATGCAATGGAATTCAATATGTAAATCACAACCTGGTCGTTTTGTGGATTATGGCCCATCTGGGTTGTTGAGTTTGTTATTTTCCTTGCTTAAATTTTATATTATACACAAGATAATAAATTAACACGGAAATCACATATAACATTTCCAAACACTTATTTTTTGAAATGGATTGGTTTAATTGTAATCTCCTCAAGATTGTCACGTTGCTTTTGTAGAGAACTACGAATACTATTAACTTCATTTGAATTATTTGAATCCAATTTTATAGAATTCATATGGTGATCCGGATTGTCTGCGGTTTTAAGTTTGTATTAATTTTCGGGAGTTCTATTAATTTAAACCGATTCCTCAGATCTTGATAAGCTCTAATCACTTGATCACCTATTTGTATCTCGCACACTGGTTCTAGTTCAATGAGGTATGTTACTACTGAATCAATGTTGTCCCGTTGATTGGCGCACTGTTTGACAGCTACTATTTCTTTTGGGGCGACCCACATCCACTTGTTATTTTCAAATTTTTGTAACTTTGTATTTACGATTTTTTCCAGGGATCGGTTCACAATTAATATCCGTCCTAATGTATTTCAATCATTGTACTTCGCATGGTAGTGGATCGTTTATTTGAATAACGTCTGTTTCTTGACATAAATAATCGTTTATCGTTATTTCTTTACACATCCTTTCCAAAAATATATAGTTGTGCTCATTTAAAAGGAGGTACTTAGTTTGAGGAATTATAACCAAAAATTGATCTTTCACGGGACCAAGAAATCGGTATAGGTGATAATAATTGTAACTTTTGATTTCGACAATGGGTATCTCTAATAAATACTATTTGATTGTTTGGAATAACTTTTGATTGTCATTACTTTTTTAAAACAGAACATTTCCCCATTCAGAATAAAAGCGTAATTTTACATTGGTAAGGTGATCTTGAACCTTAAATCGTGTTTCCTGAAATAGATCCGCTGGTTCGATCATCGAATTAGGAAATATATTTAATTTTGGAAATCAAATGGCAACTTCGTTTCTTTCTAAAACGTCATAAATTATTTGGTAGACAAACTGGATTTGTGTCAAAAGTATTTGTACCAAGAAGCAGTTGTAGTCGTATACTTTCAACTCAATCGTCCTGATTGCACTTTCGACTTGTAGAATCCGTGACATTAAAACTACTTCATTAAGTTCTAGAGTTAGGTAGCATTCTGAAATTTGTTAATTGATTTTTCTAGTAGAGCAATTTGTTCCTCCATTAGAGTTTTTACCTTAATCTGATTATCGGATAAAAGAGAAATTACTTCATCATACCTTCGTGCATAATTTTGATCTAAATTGCCTGTGATACTTTTAATTATTGAACCGATTCCATCTCTAAGGCACCTTTTTGTTTCTATGTATGGATTAATATGACTAATTTGACTAAAAATCTTATTTTCTAATAAAATTATGGAATTATAAGAGTTAACATATTCCTCTTTATGTGTGGTGGAATTTTTGCCAAGGCCAATCTGTTAAATTTTTGCTGTAGTGCTTTGAACTCACTTATTACAGAACTCACGTCAAATTTAAAAAAACGACCAGTAATCAACGACATTTTAAGCAGATCCTAGTTTAAGTGAAAGTATAACTAGATTTTGGTTTAGTTGGTGGAATTTCGGGATTGTCGTCTGTCCAAATTTCCCCCTTCTGTAACAACAGAGGTAGGTTTTAATTCTTTCAAATGAACTATTTGCATATGATTTTTCTTATCTTTAATTTTTGCTTTGTTATGTTCCAAAAATTCGAGGACAGTAAACGGCCCAGAGCATTTATTATCTTTTTTATTTCTTTTCTCTGATTTTTTAAACAATTTGAATTAATCTAAAATTAAGAGTTTTGAACCTAATTGATTTCGTTTACTTATGATTGTTTCTTTGTTAGATTGAATTTTTTGTTTAATTTTCTTGTAAAGTTTTTCAATTTTATTTCTGTGACTGACCACATAGTCGCAAAAATTTCAGTAAATATATTTGAAGGCTCTCGAGTATTGGTATGCCCAGAGGTGTATATTTGGTAGTGATGTGAATTGAATTATTATAAGCTTTTATTGCATATTTTATTAGTATTTTAGGATCTTTGTCTTTGTGTGTCTGACGCAAAATACGAAAATGTTCAACTCGAGTCGAGCGAAACCTTTTTGTTAGACCATTAGATACATGATGTTTAGGGGTCGTAAAATGGATATTTATTTTATGTAACTTTAGTAGTTCTTGCACTCTTCCATTTCGGAATTCTAATCCAGAATCTGAGACGGTATTTATTGGTATTCCGTAAAAAGAACAGTAGGTAATTAAAGCGTTACATATCTACAACATTTTTTCCAGAAATCGGAATTACATTAGTTTATTTATTAAAATCATATATAACTGCTAAAAATTGGTAATTGTCGAAAGGAAATACATCTATATGTACTAAATCAAAAGGTTTGCTCACTGTTTTTGTTAAGACTAATGGTTTGTACGGAGGTCTGCTATTATATTTTGTTACATTACATATTTCAGTTATTTGTATAGTTTTTAAGGTCTTGTTTCATCGTGGGCCCATAATAGTTGCTTTTTAGACGATCCATTGTTTAGATTATACCCCTATGGTTTGTTTTGCCCTCCTGTTGGTATTCATGGTTCTGGTTCAACTGGATGAGCGATGTGTCTCCCTCATCGGAAAACCTGTGGTGAGCGATGCTCGTCTCTCCTTGGAACACGTGTGGTGAGTGATGCTTGTCCCACCTTAAACCTGTGGTGAGCGATGTTTGTCCCTCCTTGGAAAACCTGTGGTGAGCCATGCTTGTCTCTTCTTCTTTTTTTATTAACAAATTCAATCAATTGCGGATAAAAACGTAATATTTAATAGTCAATCAAAGTTAATCGGGCACTATATTAATTGCGGACGTAACGTACACATCGTGATTATTATGCAAAGTGTCGCAAATTTTGCCGTCCGAGTAAATCATTTTTAAACTTTTCTGTCAAAAATTCCACTCACGTGATTTGTCCAAGGTGGACTAGTTTCACGCAAACCAGCCGCTATCCATAAAGTACTTTGATGTTTAATACAAAATCTTCCGTCCACTCTAAAAGAATAAGAACTGGCCTACTCGATGTAAAATTTTCTGGAGATTTCGTTTTTGGTAATGGCGCGTTTTGCAGTGCCGTATCTTCAAATGAGATAGACCCCTCATCGGTCCACCTTTTTGGTCGAAAATATAGTTTTTAGTCTTGTTTCTCCAATTTTTGCCACCCCAACATTAAAAAAAATGCCTCATAAAATTCGACCCTTTACGTTCCGGGCGGGCCGTTTTCTCCAGCAGCTTTCCGTTCGCTCTCGGCGACTTTCTAAAAAAAAACTGATTCTTCGGGTCCCCGTGTCCATCCTTCCCCCTCTATCGCCACCGATCACTCCGCAATGCCTGCGTCTATCACGCCGGCCTCGCCAAATTTTTAAATCATCAAAATAAAACAATTTTCAACGACATTATTCACATTTATCAGTTTGATGTCAGAATCGGATGCTTTTTTTTCCTTGCTGCTTTAGTAATATAGACTAAAACATAGAACCCACTCATAGAACTGTGTCCGAGCAAGTTAAATGCATACACTTTTCGTCTTACGGAAGGTGCGTAATTCGTGCGTTACGTCTTTAATACAATTCTTATTTATATCGAATATTAGTAGCAGAGTGTGCTTGAGGCTCTATTTTTTTTATCTGCTCCTGTGTCCATTTATTCCAAACTTAGCGGCAGGTTGGAGATTAGATAGCGATCCTATAAACTTGAGTGATTATACTGAGTTTACAATTTTGCTTCACGTTCCGCCCTTCGGAGGGGGAGTTAAGCCGTCGGTCCTGTGTCTATGCGATGTTGACCACGTTAAAGATCCCTACTCTCCTTACAGAAAGGCAGGGGTTCGGCAAAATTTCTAGGATAGTGAGGTGACACTACTCCCTGGCCTCGGTGATTGGCCATAGTCGCGAAAATAGGCGACGTTAAAGAAACAAAACACACACACAATTTTGCTTCATTTAAAATATATAATAATAACACATTTATATAAAGCTAAAGAAATAACAAAAATTAATGATTCGGTATCCTGGTTTCTAAAATTTACATTTCATTATTATTACATTTTATTATTACCTCTATTGCATTAAATCATACACCTTAATAATTTTAAATTGTGTCGGATAATAACATAATTATATATAGTTACATACAAAATAGTTTAACAGCAGTCAACAGTTGACAATTTTAAAATTTGACATGTGAAAGGATTTTCTTTTCTTCCAGCTCATTCTTCTAATCTTTCACCCGACACGTCCAATGACAATAAATACTGATACCTTTTTAATACTTTTCCAACTACAATTTCTTTCCAACTGCCCGCATTTTTTTGGAAATTGTAAGTTTTTATGAGGCCAAAAATGACATTATACGTATTTAATATTAAACTTATAAAAGTAATATAATATGTTAAACTTCCAACATCCTTTATACCGAACATTTCTATTTTTTAAGTCAGTGCCAATATAATTTTTATAAACAATGTAACCGAAAGCTTTTAAAACAATTGCAATAATTTTTTAAACGCACATGAGACTTGCTAAAAACATATCGTTATATACATTTTTTATTTGAAGTGATAACTGTTTTATATAAAAATTTTTGTAACACCGCGATTTTTAAAATAATAATTCAATTTTAGTTTTATACGAGAGTTTCTTATCGAAGTAATTTACAACCTAATGTGCAAAATTGGGATTATAAACGTGCTCCAATATCAAATATCTGATTTCAGGTTATTTTTGCTTTCAAATTCCGCCTTCAATATTTGCCACGATGAATATTTTCGCATAACTGATTTCACATTTTACCCATCAATTTCAAATAAAATATTTATAATTATGGTTTATTCGCTGGAATATTCAGTGAATTTGATTAATGAATTTCATTTTAAGCATATCTGTTTTTTAAAAGCAAATTTATAAATTATACATCATATATGGGTAATTTGCTTATTTATTCCACATATTAAAGTAAAAGAGAATCAATATTTTGATGAAAAATATATATCTATTATGTTAAGAATAATATTAACAATTCCACTGTCGACAGACAATACTGTAAATGGTTCGCAAAGAAAGTTTTGGCCTATTTCATTTTACTGAAATTAAAAATATTTTTCCAAATATTTAGAAGATCACAAATAATAATCTATACGTTGTGAGTAGAACAAGCAAAATGAAAATTGTAAAAGTCTTTCTGAGACTGCGAGAACTGTGAGATTAGTGGGTCCATCTAAATTTGCGGTCAGTGACAAATAAAATAAATAAAGAATTTAATCAATACCCATTGAAAAAATTTGATCCCAAAATTTACAATTTGGATGAGTTTAAAAATTACATATCGGTTTTATACCCAGCTTATATGCGCGCAGGGATAGTAGAAAACAGCGCGAAAACTGCACTTTTTGTCTGCTATTAGTGAGAACAACTTGTTACAAATCTGGAAAGGTTTAGTGGTGTTTTAGTGTGATTCCATCTAGCTCGTAGCTAAGTTATATGTAAGTTATAAATCTGCACTTGTATCATCTTCTGTAAGCATACGACCACATTATCTTCAACTGCAAACCCCCAAGTTTGTGATGTAAATAAAAGTGCAGTGGATGAGGTTAGATTATCAGATTATCTGCGTCAAAGCGCGCCTAGTTACATGATAATTGCTGTGGGCATCTATCCCATACACAAAAGTGCTCTGAGGATAATTTATCTGTATATTTGGGATAGATGCCCATAGGTTTTTAGCATGAGTGGTCCCAGATTGAAAGGCAGATCAAAACGATGCCCCAACTTCTTTCAGTGATATGTCGAGTTTATGTTTGCTCCTGTCATTAAAATCAAGATGCCTCGAACCTATAAGAGGAGATCAAACCGTGCTAGTTGGTCAGAAGACGATTTGAAAACAGCTATAGAGAAAATAAGAAACAAGTTTCTAACCATAAATAAAGCTAGCCAGATACGCAAAACAGTGGCAGCTCGTGACTTTAGAAGTGGGTGAAGCAGAATCCGCGCATTCCCAAAGGAGGGTCCAGGGAGACGAAGACCCCCTGCGCCGCAGTCGTTTTTTTAATTTTCAAGGTCACACGTTCTCCTGGCACTTCAGTATTTAAATGAAAAATCGATTTGTACAAAAATATAGACTTTCACAAGGAATAATGTCCAGGAATGTTCGATGAGAGAACACTGTACACATACTGTACACGCTCGCATACGGTAATTTAATACGGCGCGTATTACCTATGAAAATCTGTTTAAAGATGGAAGAGCTACAAGCATTTTTTTTCAAATTCAAGGCGCTTCTTTTTTTACAACTTAAAATTTTATATCTAATATTCTATTATTTTGAAATTATTCTTTCAGAGGTGATAATAAACAAATCAATTCCACTTACGAAAAAGAAACATGAAAAATCCAGCTTTTCAAATTCTGTAAATGTGACACATACCAGATTATTTAACGGCAACATAGTAAAAATAAAAATACGCCTCTGACGATCCGACTCAATCTAAATAAACGACGGACACTAAGCTTTGAAGCAGGCTCAGAACTCTGCATCACTTTTGTGACTAATAAACACCAACCTACGAGCGCGCGTGCCGTTGCCATGGCAACCGTCTCATGCAAGCGTCCCGAAACAGATGCAGCATTTGTATACGAACGAATCGGGCTCAGTCAGTCTGCAACTTATTGATGCTCTAGAGTAGTCTACGGTCTGCAATACGCAAGCACTGCGCGCTGGGGCAGGTATACATTCAATTCGGTGATCAGAGGCGCGCTTGCAAATTATATCGTACCATAAATTACTATAAAACTACATTATCAACTGCGGCGCGACGTAACAAGATATTTTATGTGGTTGTACCAAATGAATTTGAGAGAATGAAAAAATTACAATTATGGTGGATTTTGAATAAAAAAGTTTAGCTAAACCGAAAAATATAAGTGAAGCAGCGCTTCATCTGCGTCATCTGACAAGCCGCCACTGATACAAAATACCAAATAGAATACTGAGAAAACATCGCGATAGAAATACTAGAAAACACACTCTCGCAAAACTGGAATGGGACACGCAGACAAAAAACGTTTGGTGACTTATACAAAACGACTTCAAGGTGCAGGGTTTGCGCCAAGCAGTTTCTCCAAGCCCATTGACAGAGAAGAATTGTTCGGGAAGAACAAACGTCACATGTATCTTGTCGAGAATTCGTAATCATTGGTTATTGCAGAATACCTATATAAGTGCTTAAGAACACATCTGCAAATTAAAGTGAATATTTACTGCCGATTGTTTGGGAGTACTTAGGCGAAAAATTATTGCACATGCACAAAAGATAAAATATTACCGATTTAAAAGAAATCAAATTACAAAAGCTCTGGACGCAGCAAGTCCGTTATGGTAGCGAATTGTTATGGAAATATTTTCTCTAACGAACAAGTTTTTTTTTAATACTTATAATTGTTTTGTTTTAAAATTATAGAACTAAATTTTGTTTGTAGTATAAGTTTTACAATAGAAACCCGCTTTGTTATTTTTGAAGATACAAAAATTTTCCCAAAGAAAATCCAATTGGTCCGATTTTCTAGGCTAACCAACTTATACAAGTTATTTACAGAAGAAAGCTAAGCAGTTGTGACGAAATGCCTGGACACGTCAACTATAGTTTTTAAAAAGAAACATTTTTGCATAAAATTTACGTTTGTCCCGCTCTTGATTTTCCAATATGACGTCAGCTACTTTTTTCTTAAATAACAACCCGGTTTTTTTCTTTTGATAGAACATTAAACTGTCTACACGGTACTATCGGAATTTTGATACTTAGCATTGTTAACTTTTAGAATGAAAGTCATTTAAAGAGTGGAAAACATAAACTCCCTTCATAACAACAATCAAGAGATAAAGGCTCTTATTCAACAAATTAAAGTGTTGTTTCCTTTAAATATAATGTTCGAAATGGAATCCACGAACTTCTTGACAATGAGCAAATCTCACACTCTTGTACATTGCGAATGACGTCAGAGCTAATTAGTCTCCTTTAATACCTTATTAGATTTTTCAAATCTTCTTGGTTATTTGGTTTGTTAATATCATATTTCTTTGTTTTTAAATACCTCCATAAAAGAAACCTAGAGGCGTAATAACTGGGGACCTGAGGGGGAGGCGACACTCTATTGTTGTCCTCGCTTTGCCAGAAAAGCAGTCGTTCAGAAACTTGCGACCAGGACGTGCAAAGTGGGGATCTGCACCGTCTTGCTGAAACCACATATCACCACAGTATATAGGGAGACACTTGGGACCGTCGCTCTGAGCCTTCTGATTGGATGTGACGTCAGAGTTGGGAGGAGTGAGGGTAACCTAAGCCGCATCCATGTGAGCATGCGTGTAACCTGTCAGCTGTTATCTGTCATCTGTCGTCTGTCATCTGTCAGCTGACGTCACATGTTCCAAGATGGTCGCCGCTGTTAGGTTCCAATTTTCGGTTACCACCATAGGTGAATTTGGGGTTATGTTGGCTATTCGAGGATCTTAGGTTAAGGCATAAGCCACGCATGTGTTGTTTGTTAGATTATGCTCATTAGCCGAATGTTATAGGTTAAGCTGACACACTGCTACCCGAGAATGTTATATGTATACAGACACATGTGCTATCCCTGTGACGTATAGGACTCCGATTCCCGCTAGCCGACTGTGCCTTTTGGTTAAACTCACCTCGTGTTTTTGTTTTTTGGTTCCCAGGAAACACTCTCATCACGTGTTGTATATGCAACGTGTTATAGGTTTGTTTGTTGTGAGTTCACCATGTGATAAGTTGTGGTTGTGTTTGACATATGTTGAATGTTTGTTATTGTTTGTTGAGGTTAAGTATTCACATGTGTCGATTTCCCATGCTGAATGTTTATACTTTTTGAGTTTTTGATTTAGAAGGCCAGTGTGAGGCATAATTTTAAATTCTCTGAAAGATATGTATCGCAAATGTGTTTGATAATACAAATAGATATAAACTAAACACCTGTGGTTTATTAGTCAGGTCTTATGTGAAAACAAATACAGTTTACAAAAACGGAGGTGATGTCAACATGCATAAATTGCTGTTCACACACACACACACTCTTAAGCTCATTCACAATATTCACAATTGAGTCACAGAGAGAGGACGCGCTTCAGTTTGCTCTATCTGTTTTTAAAAATGGCTACATTAAGTGATGTGTGTTATCAGCAAATTAAAGACAACTTCTGGTATGGACTATTTGGAGACTTTTTCAACTATCGATAAGAATAATGGTTATTTCAATGCAACAAAATTGTGCAAGAGTGGTGAAAAAAGATTCAGACATTAGCTGGAAAATAAGAAAACTAAAGAGTTAATTGCTTATGACAACAACTTAAAGTCACATTTAGAGTCACATCTCAAGTAACACCAATAACCGCTACATACTTGGTGAACTTTGGTGCAACACAGACTGAAAACAAGTTGATATCTGGTACATATGTGTGCAAACATTTGATTTTAAATTTAGCCTGTTGGATTTCGAATCATTTTTATGGCAAGTGCAACCAAATTATTTTTGATTACTGCGTAAGCGAATTTAATCAGAAATACAGGGACAAGCTTGAGGAGATTAAAGTGAAATTAATGGAGATAGATGATGAAGTGCAACGTATGCGAGAATCAAATAAGTCACAGAATATCTTGAAGATATATCCCCAAAGCCAAGTAGCCCAGGAAAAATAAGTGTGTTTGGGTTACTTGCAAGAAACGAGAAAGATTCCACGTATCCATATCATGCTGTAAGAACGCAAGAGAAAAGTTTCCAAAGAGCTGCCAAGAACTTTAAAAATAAACATCCCGACGTCTAAGTGATCCTAAACATGTTGTATGATCCAAATTCAGTAAATCTCTTTAACAGAATAAAGAACGAAGTGAAATGCCTTACGGCGCATAGAAACAACCTACAGATAGCAGATTACCGCAAGAGAAATTCATTCAGGATATTCTTGATTTACGATTTAATTTTTAAAAATAAAAAATATTTACCAACTGTATGTGCGTTGTCATTCCCTGCCTGCGTGACCTCGTTTCTGTTTGAGCTTGTCTACAGTTGCTATTTCTTACCGGTGACCTACTTTCAGAGTTGTTAGACCGTGACAAGTGAACGTAATCACTTGTGCGTGACGTCGTTCCTGTTTGAGCTTGTCTACAGTTGTTATTTTCTGCCGGTGACCTGCTTTCAGAGTTGTTAGACCGTGACAAGTGAACGTTATCGGTTGCGAGTGACCTTGTTCGTGTTTGAGCTTGTCTACAGTTGTTATTTCCTACCGGTGACCTACTTTCAGAGTTCTTAGACAGTGACAAGTGAACGTTATCGGTTGCGAGTGACCTCGTTCGTGTTTGAGCTTGCCTACAATTGTTATTACTTACCGGTGACCTACTTTTCAGAGTTAGACCGTGACAAGTGAAAGGTATCAGGTGCCATTAACTGTTTGGGTGACCTCGTTCATGTTTGAGCTTGTCTACAGTTGTTATTTCCTACCGGTGACCTACTTTCAGAGTTCTTAGACAGTCACAAGTGAACGTTATCGGTTGCGAGTGCCCTCTTTCGTGTTTGAGCTTGCCTACAATTGTTATTACTTACCGGTGACCTACTTTTCAGAGTTAGACCGTGACAAGTGAAAGGTATCAGGTGCCATTAACTGTTTGGGTGACCTCGTTCATGTTTGATCTTGTCTACAGTTGTTATTTCTTACCGGTGACCTACTTTCAGAGTTAGACCATGACAACGCCTGAGTGACCTCGTTCGTATTTGAGCTTGTCTACAGTTGTTATTTCTTACCGGTGATCTACTTTTAGAGTTCTTAGACCGTGACAGGTGAAAGGTGTCAGGTTCCATTTACTGTTTGGGTGACCTCGTTTCTGTTTAAGCTTGTAGAAAAGGCCCCCTCTAACATCGAGAATGGTTCCTTTTTTACATAACATTCCATGTATTTTAGCCCAATATACAGCTTTTGACACTGTTTTTCATAAGAAACAACGTATTTGTAGACACACATATAAGCACACATGTTAGTCCGTAGGTATAAATAAGTGGACAAGTCCGGTTGTATTATTAGTTAGGTGTTGAACCATGACGTATAACAGTTAGTTGTGGTATGGAAAGAAAAATAGATTGAACGAAGGAGTCTGTGAATTTACATTAAAACAGTCAGTGTTGAAGATACAAGAAGAAGCGTTTATAGACGAACGTGATTCGGAAGGAAAAAATTATGAAAGTGGATATATAGTCGAGTTGTGTGACACATATTTAACTGGGTACTGCTCTACACAATTTTTTGCTTTAGCACTCATTCGATACCATCCTGGAGCTTCGTTAAGTAAACCATTTATCAAATATCTACACGAAGAAGCAAAAAATCAATACAAACGTTATTACGATGAACAGGCCACCCACACCGCAGAGATTTAGTTTACACAAGATGTGGTATGCAGAGAAAATGAGAATATATCACAAGGAAGACGACGCAAAAGTCAGACTACTAGTGTTAAAGATACAAAAACAAGCTTATCGAGACGGTCGTAAGTCTGACGAAGAAGCCGAAGATTATGAAAGTAGACAGATAGTTAAGTTGTGTGACGTATATTTAGTTGGCGGTTGTTCTACACCATTTTTTGACACTCATTCAATGTCAGCCGGGAGCCGATGCAAGTCAACTATTTTTCAAATATTTACCCGACAACGCAAAAATCAATACAAAAGTTGTTATGATGAGGACACACTCGCAATAAGGAACATAGAAATTGAACCACCAACCAAGGAAGAACTTAAACACGAAACACTCGAAACGGTGAGAGAGGGGTTTAAGAATTTGAGTTTGCAAGCTGCGATGACATCCACAACTTTGGAGACGATCTGAACGATATATTAAAACACCGTTATAAATCTAATGATGATGCTGAACGTACTAAATCCATTAATTTTCTAACACGAAAACTTCACCGTACAGATGTCACCGAAATGTATATTGTAGCGAATATTTCGACAGTCTTTCAACCAATGTCGATTGGGAATGATATGAGCACAAAGATTGTGTCGCTGTAGAAAAGTTTGTTAAAGTCTGGCAGAAACACCTGAAAGATCATGGAGTGTAGCACGAAATATGATACGGTATTTAGTGATGGCAATAGATTTTTAAAATTTACCAGTAAACCAAGCAGAACCATACAACCGAAGGCTGTGGTGGGAGAACAACAAAACCTACTTAACATGCCCATCAAGTGTCAGTTGAAACGTAAACAAGTTTGTGTAAACATGTCTACTTGTGATTGTATTAACATGAAGATGTCGGAGAGTGACAACGACGACGACGACAGCGACGACTATGCCGTTGATGAAAACGACGGTCCCGATTTCACTGAACACCAAAAGAGAAGAGTATTATTTAACAAGTATTAAGCTGACGACAGGCTGTTGATGGAAACCACTTTTACTGTTAGACGAACCTTGAAATTAATTACTGATATTAGTGCAAGAAACGACTTTACAAATGTTGTGAAATTTGTCAATCCGTTGTCGCTGGATGAAGAAAACCAATATTTGGCATTGGAAGAGTGGGATTTTTACAATTTGCTAGACAACATACGTGAGTTGTGTAGAAAATATCTTAAATGTGAAGACAAACCAACTAATAGACTTATAGTGGATCATCTTAATTACTGTCGCATAACCTATTCAAACGTACTAAGTGAAAAAACCCTGTGCATCGATAACGGTTTCACATCTATACATCTATTTTTTGAACGAAGAGTGTGTGGAACAGCTGCTTGGTCTTAAGGTGTTGGTTAAAGCAAGACTGGACTATTTAAAAGAATCACATTTTGCATGGACTTACACGTGTTTTATGGAAAACATAGTGCAAATATTAAACGATCTGGGTAAGTGGGACATCAATGTACCGTAGACCATCCAAACTATATAAACTTTACTCGACACCGTAACACCAGCATTTGAATATTACATGTTGGAGTGTTTGCACTACGCTCAAGAGCAAGTATTGACAGACATCGATAACATTCGCAATGGTTCCTTTTAAAGCATGTTTCATCATCTTAACAGCACTGTGTCAGAATGTGTTATATATTCATAAACCACCCAATGTAGCAGAAGTACGAATTTGTTTCGACACCGATGACTGAATGATATGGTTAGCTCTTACAATAACAACATATCTACACAACGATGACCTTGTACCGCTTGTAACGTATAACATGTCATCCAAAAGCATGACGTCTGATGTGGTGGTGCGTTACAAAGTTATGTTTCTGTTTGATAATGGCAGCCGTGGTGAGACATCCGATTGGAGAACACTTGTGTTGACTGATGCCCAGCTGTTCACTTTAAAGTATATTTTTGTGTTTATAGCCACTGGCTTTCTCACATGTCTTACCACATTCATGTTGATGTACTTTTCTTTTAAATATAGCTCTTCTCTGAACATGTATCGCAAACGTGTTTGCTAATACAAATATATAAAATGAACACGTGTGTTTTATTTACTAGTTTTAAGGATTGTGAGGGTATTAGCAAAAAAACCATATATAATTTACAACTTTATAAAGGCATTAAGCTTACAATATAACGCAATTGCAACATGCAATTATTTATGCTACATATACAGCTTCTAGTGTCTCCTGGTGAGTGATGCATCCACAGAGGAATGTCTGACAGCAGCTTCGGACAAGCCTCGTTTATTTTCAAATTGATCACGTCCACACGGTAACTACAAGTGAGGAGTATCTGTGACAGAAATTTCTGTTTATTCTCGCCTTTCACATAGATTCGGTCCACTTGTTGTTCGTCAATATGTTTCACCAGTATATTTGGCAATTCTTGCAAATAAACAGTACCATAATTATAGTTGATACAATGGTGTTGGGCCTGCAGAAACTTGACTTGTTTAATCACACCGGCAGACAGAAAACGCATCGGTTGTGGCGGTTTAAACACATGATGCACCGTTTGATACCTATTATATATAGCCAATTCTTTGGGTGTGATCTCGGGCAGACAGAAACCTTGAGTGTCGACGACGACAAACCTCACATTGACACTGCCCAATCACTATACTTCCATCTTGGCTTATATAGGCCCCAGGGTGAGTGATGGAGATGGGGGTCTTGTACTCAGATAATATAGCGTACAACGTTAAAGAGTGGAGAGTATTCGATGATGCAATCATGTATAATTATGCAGAAACATTTAGGGTGATCGGGGAAGTTCTGGTTACTTTCCATCTCCAATTTGATATCGACAATGGACGGTTTGATGGAATCCGTATACTTTGAACAATCAAACACAAACATGGGATAATGTGCGAAAGCTTTGTAATCCAGCGTAGCCTGCGGTTCTCTGCCGAGATATGCTCGTTGAAATTCAATCATGTTTCTATAGGCTTCCAGATAATTTGCTTGTTAAAAGTTCAGATTCATACCTTCGGTGGGTATTTGTTTTGAATTCAGGTGCAGTTTACATCTCGAACGTTCACATGATCAAACTGATTGATATAGTTTCTCGGATTGTGGTGGCGATCCGTTTGAAAGACGACAATAACAAAGCGAGTTCATTCGATGTTTGAGGAGGTCTTCACAGACCACTAGTCCCTGGTTGAATTACATTTTCTAAACGGTATAAGAATATTTTTATCTTGGGCAATCGATTTCAACAGCTGCTGTTGTATCACATCACTGGGATGGATGTGTTTGACTTGCAAGGCCATATGTTCAATGTTAAACTTTATAGCTTTGTCGGACCCTTGTGCGCCGCTCAGAATATAGCAATTTTTATCGTTTTGACCGCGAGTGATACGTACCAGCAAGCGGCTAAACAGCACCTGTCTGTAATCTTTGAAAATATTGCACAGGTAACTGAGCGGTAGGCAATAGCAAAATCTGTTGTTTTTCACCATGGTATTCCTTTCGCTCGGATGCCAGCCTGCAGGGATGAGAGCTCGTGCTTCATCGCTGTTTGCTTGTAATAAGGTGCGGACTGCTGTAACGATGCCAGGATTTCAAACATGTTCGATAATCTGATTGTACATCTCAACGGCCACAGAGGAGAACAAATGAGCTGCCGCATTCCCTGTTACTGCCACATCGCTTGTTGTACCCGTCGTCTAAGTGGAACCGTTAATCAGGAAAGCTGCCGAAGACCAATCGTAAAACACATCTTGCTGGTTGATGACAAACTCAGAAGTGTCGTTGTAGTCAAATGATCTGGTTTGCGGAGTGTACGTGTGTACTTCTTCTCCCCTGATGGACTCGTCGTGCACGGGTTTTGCGAAGATATGTAGTTTGCCAACATTATAACCCAATGATTTTAGAAACTGTACGTTCTCCAAGGATAGAACCCTTTGTGATGCAGGTAACGAAGATACTGACCTCTGTTGTTCGTCGTCACTGTTATTTATAACTAACATACCGTCGGTGTATTGCTCAATTGCAATATCACGATGATCTTTTCACCTTGAAATTTCACAGGCGCTGCATTCTGATCGATGATGTTTACATTCATATGGAAAATGATGCATGTGTTGACAGTTTACTGTGAGGGTTTATGTCGATTGCATAGCCCGGATCAACCATCGGAGCAAACTCGTATAATGTGTGTGTCGGTTTTCCATCGTGGTAAAACCCGCTCACTATGTTACACTTCAAACGGATCGTTTTCACTTTAACAATCTCCTCGGGCAAATCGGATTCGTGTACCTCATCCCTAATGAGAGACATGTGTGAGGAAAAACCCAAGAGAGGAGCTATTGAGGCATCATTTGTCAAATCAATGTCGTACTTGCACTGTATATCACACTTCAAAGTGTCGTTGGCTTTCAAACTAAACAGATTACTTGCATCTGCGACAGCAGCAGCACTCCCAGGCAACTTATTTAACTTGAGATAGATACTAGCCAATTCGTTTTGGATACATCGTTCCAGATCGCTAATTTCAGAAGCTCCATTGGGAATTATTATTTCTTGTAGCACACCGTTTTTCTTCGGTTTGGCTTCGAGTGTAAAATAAAAATGCAACTTATTACAGCCGGCCTCTATGTTTGGTATGGTGTTGTATGTGTGAAAATTTGAAAGTGCCAACGAATGATCGAACCGTGGGTCCAACACTATCGGTGGAAATATTTACAATGACAAGGAGAACGTAGAGCCCTTCAACTCGAACGCTAGCGACATGACTGATACACACAGGCTATTGTTCGAGTATTTTATTGCAAAAATTTTAAACACAAGTGACCACAATTAAAAGTATTATATGTTTGATATACATAATGATTATACAATATAGAATAGTCTTTAAGGTAACGTTGCAGCTGCACCGGAGGCTTCAAGTTTCCATACGAGTTAAAGTACTCGACGATGCCGCCAGGTTTTCTCACAGCAACCCAATGATTGCCCGGCTCCTTCTTTGTTTGTTTCGTGATGAATGATTCGTTTTTACGTGGTCCATTGCGTGGTAGCTCATCTCGCATGTATACACCTCTAACATATGGGATTTTCATTTTACCAGCAAACTTGACAAGACATACATTTTTTAGAGGTCATGCTGGTAAAGACATCACACGTTTTTTGGCTTGTGTAAATACAAACCTCTACCGCTACGTTGTTTCTTCATGAACAGACCGTCACCCACACCAGTGCCTCTCTTACCCACAGAAATTGCCTCCATTGTTTGATTGTGATGTTTTGCCTCTTCCAGTTTATGTTTAGCTGCTTTGGCATCGTTCACGGCTTTAGCAATACCTGCAGCACCGCCACCCAGAACCCCAAGAGCAGAGTCCACAAAATACGAGAGGCAACAGTGAAAGGAAGCCTCCGCTTTTAGGTACAGGAATAAGACGAGGTACCTTAACTTTCTTACGACCACCGGCATTTTCGATGATTTTTCTCGCTACATTAGCAAATTTTTCAGAGATGGCACTTGCTCACCCACATTGATAATGCCTCGCATCTAAGCCAGTATATTTTTAAACGGCACCTTGCCACCAACTTTTCTCTTACCAGCACCAGCACTACTAGCTTTTCTGCATTTGTTCACGCCCATACCGAGTTTTCTTTTAACTTTCAATGTTTTTCCTACACTCCAAGCGGCCACCTTTTCACCAAAATTTGCATCCGTCGACTTGACTCGTTCCCTGGCACGGTGTTTCAACACCTCGTCACTCAACTGTTTTGATTAAGAGTATGCGATATCGTGGTCGCGACAAGCACGATCCAAAGGATTGATACCTTGATCATCTCTGGCAAAACGTTAATTTAAATTTAGTGCCCGGCCCACAAAACTGATAACCGGGTATGTGTAACTCATCAGGCAATTTGTTGATGAGTGTGTTGACGAGACTTTCACCCTTAAATTCCAACATTGATACTAAAACGTCGGTGTATTAATCACCAGTATTTATATTTACGGCAGATAGGTTGGTTTTAGTCTAGTTAACGATGGGTATCGTAAAATACACAACAGAAACCGTAGCAGTTACAAACTTGCACGATGTTGTTCGTGTGGAAATAGCTGCACAAAACAGACACGGTCTTCTGTTACCCGACACGGTGCGCTGTTTGATCCAAGTGGATGCGGCAAAACAAATGTCATGCTGAGTTTATTGTTTGAAGCAAACGGTTTAAAGTTTGCGAGCGTGTATGTGTTTTCAAAGTATCTGTATCAACCGAAATACAAGATGTTAAAGGAGGTGTTGGCTGGTACAAAAGATTTGGTTACTATCCATATAGTGAAAACGATGAAATCTTAGATCCAGCAGATGCCTTAGGCAACTCAATCTTTATCTTTGACGATGTTGCGTGTGACAAGCAGGATAAAATAAAATCGTATTTTTGCATGGGCCGGCATAAAACATTGATTCCTTCTATCTTAGTCAGACATATAGCAAAATACTAAAATAACTGGCACGTGACAACGCAAACGTTGTGGTGTTATCAAACAGCACGAAACAAATCTTAAACATGTGTACAACAATCATGTGACCACCGATATAACTTTTGAAAAGTTCAAGACACTGTGTGGTGAATGTTGGTGGACCAAGCATGATGTGCTGGTGGTCGTTAAAGACTGTGATTTAGCAAAAGGACGGTATCGCAAAGGCTTCGATCACTTTATATATATTTAAACTGACGCGTGTATGTTTTAGTCTTCATGTGTTCAACATACTGTGAGCATGGCGAAAAAATCTAAAAGTCGTCGTCCCCAGAAAAAACAATCAACACAGCCACCAAATATCAAACGTAAAATAGCCGATTTATCAAATATTATTCGAAACAAATATTTATCTTTGAAACTGGGAGAAGCAGAGACGAATGAAACGTTACAGCGTTTACATAAGCCTCTGTTAAAACCGTTGCGTGATATATCGAAAAGCACAGCCGTCACAGCATTGGCTACTGCTCAAACAGCCCAGCAGCAGCAGCCGATTAAATCTAAAGTTGATGTGAAACCAGCAGCACCAGCAAAGGAGGAAGTTCCATTCCTTAGTGATGATGAAACGTTTGAGTTGGAAGCAGAGGCACCTGAATCTGAATTATGGGCGACGAAAGCTTATAGAGAATTAGATGCTGCAGCAAATAAAATACACCGGAAGCTATTTACGAACGAGTGTTGAGTTCATATCCCACAGCTGTTAAATACTATGTTGATAAATAGTTCACAGAGAAACAGTCATGCAATTCAACATATGGTGTTACTTATGATAAAACCACCAACACTTGGATGCTCTGCAATAAACCTATTAATTTTCTCGTCGTCAACATAGATGCTAACAACAGACAAAGCTTTCAGATTATGGTCGGCGATAGAAGATAGTACGGCACTAATCATCTGTTGGAATTGATATTTTTGAGATAACCTGTTTTGGCTGCCATGCACAATTTGCTAGCTTTACGTGACTATGCGGACATTATGGAAGTTACTAGTCTGCACAGAAAAGAGAACGATCCTAAAGAAGACATTATAAGAAACAGTTATATCAAATATCAGCAGGTAATAAAGCCAATTTTGGAAAAACAAGAAGGTGCTAGGGCACGATCTTCCACGTTAACTTTAGGTCATGGCATGCCATACACTCTGCATACTAAGAAACAGAAAGAATATGTTTACTGGGATCATGTGAACGAACTGGTTGACAGACTTCGACTTCTGATGGCTTCCCAAGTTGCAGGCAATAATGCTTATAACAATGAGATACAGTCAATCTTGGAAGAACTGAAGGAGGCTCACATCATATAAAGAGCTAACCCACGCTAACCATCAGTTTCATCATGCCTATCGACAAGTTTGGTCGTACTGCTGCAAACTTCAACAACAACAACAACAACCGCTCTATACATAGCCGAGTGGTTCAACGAGATATTTTCCCAAGAACTGTAAATCGTCATTTTGGTGTGCAAAGGCAAGCTGAGTATCTAAAGAATAAAGATGAAGTGACACAAAGACTAATAACCATACTGCTAGCGGCTGTGCACAAGCCAGAGTTGGAAGATTTGAAAAACGAATTTGAACAGAAATTGAGTAATTTAAAAGACCATAACAGCTCAAGTTATAAAAGATATCGATCTGTCAAAGAGCCACAATCTGAAGAAGAAGTAGGGTGAAATAGACAAAAATCTAAAAGATTTGCACGATAAGTGGATACTTTTAAATCCAACATCGCCATGAAGCGTCACCGATGACAACAATGTAACGCTGAACCATCTGATGCCAAGAAACAAATTATTAACGATTTGTATAAACCGGCAAGAATCAATTTTAAACGTAGGCGCACCATAATTATAGGTTTGGATGACTTGTGGCAGACTTGTGTTACAGACTATCATCGTGAAAACTCCGGTTACAAGTAAATTCTGGTGATGATCAATTGTTTTTCAAAGTATGTGTGGACGCGTCCGCTTAAATCTAAAAATGCCGAAGAGGTGACTAAAGCCATGGCTGATATTTTAGCTAACAGCACAGCACCTTCCCACATACAGTCCGATCTTGGCAAGGAGTTTTACAACGCCAAATTTAAGGCCATAATGACCCAATACGGCAACAATCATCACAGTACGTATAGTGTAAAGAAGGCGGCAATGGTGGAACGAGTCATACGTACGTTGAAACAGAAGATATATAAAAACTTTGACTTGTCTGGTTCTTACAAGTGGCTACATATCCTGCATGATGTCACAACTGCATATAACGCAACCATTCATCGCACCACCGGTGTCAAACCTCAGGATGCCACTAGGAAAAACAAGGAAACTATTCGTAAGCAGGTCTACTCCAATCATATCCAGGTGTCTGCACAAATTAAATTTAAAGTGGATGATGTTGTACGTATAAGCAAGACAAAAACAATATTTGAGAAAGTATATACACCGCGCTGGTCAACAGAGTTGTTTAAAGTCGCAACGGTGCAACCCAGCTGTCCAGTGGCGTATTTACTAGTAGATATGCAAGGCAAGTCAATCAGCGGAAGGTTTTACGAGAAAGAACTACAAAATACTTTATCTTCTGACATGTATTTAATCGAACGATTGTTGAGAAAAAAAGGCACCAAATCCTATGTGAAATGGCTCGGTTTTTATAAGACCCATAATTCCTGAGTCAACACCAAAGACTGAATGTTTAGCTAGAGTGATGTCTGTTTGTGTAGGTATTATGTATATTTTGTATTCGATCTGGTTTTCTTTTCTGATTAGTGTTAAGTCTAGGAAGTTTATGGTATTGTTTGATTCTTTTTCTATCGTAAATCTTATGTTGTTGATTTGGTTTATTTTTTCGATGATATTGTCTATGTTGGTTCTTTGATTGTCATATATTATTAATATATCATCGACGTATCTTAATCATTTGATGTTTGGGTTTGTTTCTTTTATGATGGTATTGATTTTATCTTCTAACTGTTGTATGTATATTTCTGCCATGATGCTTGATAGTGGAGATCTCATGGGTAGTCCGTCTTCTTGGATGTAGTATTCTCCGTTAAATTCAAAGTAATTTTGTTTCAATCTGATGTTTACTATTTCCTTGATTTGATGTTTTTTGTTGTTATTTTGCATTGTGTTTTCGATTATGTTTGTGGTTTCGTTAATTAGTGTATTGGTGTACATATTTGTTATGTCGAATTAGGCGAGTCTTGTGTTTTTGTTTATGCTTTCTAATTTATGCCCTAGTTCTATGAAGCATTTTATGTTAAATTTGTTTTCTAGTTGTTTTTCTTGTTTTAGCATTTGATGTATCATCTTTGAAGTTGATGAGTGGACTTATTGTGTATCGCGTTTTGTGTATTTTTATTATTCCTGTCATCGGTGGTGCTTTAGGGTTGTTGTTATAATAATGTGTTATTTTTTGGTTGAATATTGTCTTGTGTTTTCTTCTATGATACTTAATATTTGATTTTGGAATTTTTTCGTTGGGTTTTCGTTCAGTTTCTTGCATTTGTTTGTTGAGATGAATGTATTTGTTTTTAGTGAATTTTCTTAGAAAAATTCACTAATGAGGAGATCTCGACTTTTGAATTTTGAAAAAATTTCTTCAAATGAGCGCGATCTAGGACCCCTAGAACCCATATCCGTGGTCAGTTTTAATTTTTATATGTTTATATATATATATATATATATATATATATATATATATATATATATATATATATATATATATATATATATATATATATATATATATATATATATATGTTTATATATATATATATATATATATATATATATATATATATATATATATATATATATATATATATATATATATATATGTATCACACCGATAACTCAAAAAATAATGGGCCGATTTTGATAAAATTTGGCGTGTACTTTTCTTTTGTAAATAGCTTGGATAAGTTCGCTAGTCAGGAAAATCGGACGAGGTTTTCCGGGAAAATTTTGAGTTTTCATTCGAAAACAATTCTTATCTCAAAAAGTAATTAGCCGATTTTAATAAAATTTGGCATGTACCTTTCCTTTATAAATAGCTTTGACAAGTTTGTTAGTCAGGAAAATCTGACTAGGTTTTCCGGGAAAATTTTGAGTTTTCATTCGAAAAAAATTTTTATCTCAAAGAATAATAGGCCGATTTTGATAAAATTTGGCACGTACCTTCCTTTTGTAAATGGCTTTGACAAGTTCGTTAATCAAAAAAATCGGACGAGGTTTTCCGGGAAAATTTTGAGTTTTCATTTGAAAAAAAATTTAATCTTAAAAAATAAAAAATATATGATAACCAAATTTGGTAGGTAGGTTTACGATATAAAAAGTAAACTATACACCAAAATTTAGATTTCTATGTTACAAGAAAAAAAAGTTATAAAATATTTTGTGCCAGATCATTTCTATGAAAATTCACTACCATAACGCACTTGCTGCGTCCAGGCTTTTTTCTATATAGTCCTGTGTTTTTATTGCTATTAGCGTGTCGCTTTTATCTGTTTTTGCTATTGTTATATGTGACTTCGTTAGATCATTTTTTCATGTGAATGGTTTTTTGATTTAGGCTTTTGAATAATTCTGTTTATTTCTGTTGCTAGTTGGTTTTTCAGTGGTTCTAAGTTTAGGCTATTTGTTAAGTTTATTGCGAGTTGTGTGTCCACTATTA
Source organism: Tillus elongatus (assembly GCA_964006375.1). Classification (NCBI taxonomy): domain Eukaryota; kingdom Metazoa; phylum Arthropoda; class Insecta; order Coleoptera; family Cleridae; genus Tillus; species Tillus elongatus. The sequence continues at coordinate 141,032,032 of OZ023263.1, read as the reverse complement.
TGTTCTCTATTGTAGATTTTTTTGTATCTGAAAAGTGGGTTTTTATGTTGTTTACTATGAGTTCTTTTTCTTTTTTGAGAATTTTGTGTCTGTTATATTTATGAATCTATCCTGAAATATGTGGTGTGTTGTGGTTGTTATGTTTACGTTATCTAGTTTGTTCTTTTTAAGGTTGTGTAGTTTTTTGTTTATTTTCTCTAATTTATGTTTATAATCGGTTTTTATGTTGTTCATTATATTGTTATATGTTTGTGTCCATGTGTCATATTTCATCTGGTTTGCTAATAAGAGATGTAGTCTATATATATATTTCTTAAGTGTGGTTATGTTGATGTATTAGTGTTTTATTTCGTTCGTGATATATAGTTTTTCTGCTTCTGTTTGGGTGTATTTGGCCGTATTGGTATGGTTATGAACAGTGATTTTAGCGTATTTTGGTGTTATCTTGTGTCTTAAGCATTCTATATTGAAGTATATGTTGGCTTTGTTGTAATATATCTTCCTGTAAGTACTTTTGAATAATTTGATGTTTGTCTGTATGTTATCGCTGTCATGTTGGCCGTTTTGTGTGTTATTATCTTGTGTTCATTTTTCTGGAATTTTCACTATTTTGTAGTCACTCACTGTACACGTATTATTCGTTTGTTCGTTATTGGTGTTAATTATTTGTGCGTTATTACCTTGTGTGGCTTTTATATATTTTGGAATGTTGCACTACACTGTAATCACTTTTAAATATACACTTTATTTGTTTGCTGTACTTTTTGTGATTTTTTATTGGTTTACGTGAACTGCAGTTTCGAACCATCCCGGTTCATCATCAGCACGCAACTGACTGTGATCGCTCTTCTGTGGTCTACGTCTGAGATTGTACGTGGCGCCTGCGCGTTGAGCTTCTATTGGTCGGTTTACTGTTCTCTGATTGGTTGTGCCTTCGGACTGTGTCGTGTGTATCGGTCTCCTGTCTTGGCCACTGTGGTTTGATAATTTGTCTATTTGTATGGCCTTTATTAAGTTTTGTTTAAATGTTTGTACTTGGATTTGCTCTGATATTAATTGTTTCTAATTATTTGTGTGTTGAAAGTAGTATTATTCCCAGATTTCCATTTTTTGTGGTCATTAATATGTTTCATTAGTTGTAATTGGGTGATATCTGGTTTTGGGTGTTTTGTGTTGTGAATATGTGTAGCTACGTTTGATTTGTAGCTAGGTATGTGGATTTTATCTAATGTTGTTATATGTTCCTTGAATCTTCTTTCTGTTGATTTTTTGTCATTCCTATATATTTTTTATTGCATGTGTTACATTCTATTTGATATATTCCGTTTAATTCATGTGGGTTGAGTTCTTGTTTTTTTTTATATTATTTTGTTAGTGGTTTTGTAGCTTATTTTTAAGTCATATTGTTTGAGTGTTTGTGTTATTTTTTTTTTGATGTGGTGGTTATAAGTGAATGTTGTGTATTTTGCGTTTGTTTCTGGTGTTTTGTTTTTGGCTTTGTCGATTTGTTTGTTTTTGATTTGTTTTACTAGCTTTTCTATTGTTTTCTTGTTGTATCCATTTCTTTGTGCTATTTGTATTATAATGTTGCACTCCTTTTCTCGTCTTCATTATGGAGTACATTTAGTATTCTGTTTATTAAATATCTGTATGCGGCCATTTTGGGTGTGTGTGGGTGTATTGAGTGTTTAGGTATAGTGATGTCTGTTTGTGTAGGTTTTCTGTATATTTTGTATTCAATCTGGTTTTCTTTTCTGATTAGTGTTAAATCTAGGAAGTTTAACGTGTTGTTTGATTATTTTACTATTGTAAATTTTGTGTTGTTGTTGATTTGGTTTATTTTTTCGAGGATATTGTCTATGTAGTATTTTACTTTTCATGCATTGTTTTATTGCTTTTATTTCGTGTAGCCTAATTTTTTGATCTTGAACTACTTAAAAAATTACTACCTATGTTATTTGCATTGTCATTCATTTATATTTTGTTTTCACACGGCTATGTGGAGATCAGCTACATATCCGGGTCTGATATATATATATATATATATATATATATATATATATATATATATATATATATATATATATATATATATATATTGTTTTGTCTTGTCTTATATGTACCAGCACTTTTTCTAAGTGAAAATTTTATAAAGCAACTATATACAATGCATGACATATGCCAAACAATCATTAACGAGTGTAAGAATAGCACCTATGTTTACAATAGTATTACAGAATGTAATGAATTATCTAATAATGAAACCCAGTTAAATATAATACATTTTAATATAGGAAGTATACAAAAAATTTTGATAATCTTAAAATATTCCTAGAAGCTGCTAAAATAACTTTTGATCTTATTATTTTATCTGAAACTTGGAAAATTTATGATATTGATGACTTTAAATTAAACTCTTATGACATTTTTTACAACAATGGCCGAATTAATAAATGTGACGGTTGTATAATATATGTTAAAAGTTCACTCAATGCATCCTACTCAATAATCACTGAAAACAAAACAAATTTCCTTCGTGTTTTAATATGAAATGAAAACAAAACGGTTGGTATCTCTGCCACTTATAGGCTCCCTTCTCTTGATAAGGAAGAGTTTGTATTTGATGTTAGTAAATATTTGCGGTCTGCATTTTTCGTGAGATGTGATGTTGAAGTATTTGCAGGTGACATGAATATGAACTTATTTAATGAAGGAGAATTACAAATTTGTATCTTAATTTACTGTGTGAGTTTGGCTTTATAAAACACATTGACGCTGTTACTATAATAGGAACAAAAAATAGTCACACATGTATTGATCATCTCTTTTTAGCACATGAAAATATTTCCTTGGTTGAAAAATTTATAGTCATAAATGTATGCATTTCCGACCATGCAACAATTGTTCTCAATTTGAGATTCGATGGGCTTTCTTTCAAGAAACACACTTACAGCAAACCTCGCAATAAAATCACTTACGATAAACTTAGACAGCTTATAAGATCTGAAAATTGGCAAAAAGCTTTACAAGTTTAATGATCCTAATTACTGTACGGAGTTTTTCTTTAACACACTTAGCAATTTTATTCTAAAGTCTTAAAAAGTTTCTTGCATTTGTTTGTTGAGATGAATGTGTTTGTTTTTTCTATAGAGTCCTGTGTTTGTATTGCTATTAGCGCGTCGCTTTTATTTGTTTTTGCTATTGTTATTTTGTTATATGTGACTTTGTTTCCTATTTGTTTGATAATTTCTTCATGTGTATGTTTTTTTATTTAGACTTGTCAATAATTCTGTTTATTTCTGTTGCTAGTTGGTTTTTCAGTGGTTATAAGTTTGGGCTATTTATTGAATTTATTGCGTGTTGTGTGTCCACTATTATGTTCTCTATTGTAGATTTTTTTGTATCTGAAAAGTTGTTTTTTATGTTGTTTTCTATGAATTCTTTTTCTTCTTTTGTGAATTTTGTGTCTGTTATTCTTATGAATCTATCCTGAAATATGTGGTGTGTTGTGGTTGTTATGTTTACGTTATCTAGTTTGTTCTTTTTAAGGTTGTGTATTTATTTGTTTATTTTCTCTAATTTGTGTTTATAATCGGTTTTTATATTGTTCATTATATGTACATATAACAACATAATACTTAACGTATTTTTGTGTCATGATTCTAATGCTGCCCTGTTTACTATTACTTTTGGACCAGCCTGTATACTAACTAATTTTATAAAAGACTACTTTAATTGCAAGCTTTGTTTTCATTTTTGTTATATTTGGTAGGCCCAATTATAGCAAGTAATTACGCAACTGAAGGGCTATAGTTGACTAAATTGGTTTCGATTCACTGTATCACTTAGTTGCTTGGAATAATTTTCGCTTAGCTTGCCTCTCTATTAATATAAGATACTACATAAGCTCAGAAGTTTAGGTCTCCTAGATGTTACAAATAGATAGATTAGTTTTTCTACAATTCTACAAAGAACTATTATATTTTGTATAAAATGTATACTTGCTAAAATCGTGTTTTCTTGTTTTAGTAATTTTAAATCACTTAAATCAACAAAAAATTATTGATCCCATTTTAACCACACCATCTAATGTGTACTATTACATATATCCAGGAGAGAAGGTTTGTAATTATGTGTCTCAATTTTTAAACTGATAAAAGATCCCTAACTTTAAACCAGGTTTTCCGCCCTAGCGTATTCAGATTAACGCTCGCCGCACACACCTCTATATATCTTCCAATTTGTTTTTACTGTGTAAAATTGGTAAATAATACCCTTCGTAGAACAGCCGACTTGAATGAAAATATAATTTATTGGATGAGCTCTTGTTTTTCGTATTTTGCCACATAAAACCTAACCTAACAGTAGCTGGTAAAAAAAGAAAAATTTTAATATTTTTACGTACCTTACCTTTTTTGTGTTAAACGGAGCGTGGTCGTCGGTTTTGCTCCTTTGTTTTCAACATATTTTATACCCAAACCTAAATAATATATTATACCAAGCGAAGCATTATTTTTCTTCAATAAATATGTCACTGAAGATCAATCTTTTTTACTTATAGTCGCTTTTATAAACGTGTTATAATGTTGTAATGTTTTATGACATTTTGTTATGAATATAAGTAAATTCGGTTTTAGAAAGCCCTAGTAGCTCCCCTACGGTATAGTTATACAGTGTGGAACAGCCAAATGGAATAAATTCCATATCTTAATTAGTTATGTTGCATGTTTATAAAAATCCTGAAACACGTCAATTTTAGATTAGAAAATTATATTTTGCAACGCAAAAACTTCATCTCTACATTTAACCCCCTTCAAGTGACAGTTCCCACTCCCAATTTGTTAAATAGGAAGTAGGGGCTTGTAAGAACTAGTTTAAAAGGCATTTTCATTCTCTATTCAAAAATGTTATGCTTTTAAAATCTGTTGCAAAAATTAACAGTAAAAAAATTCATATGATTGACAAACTTTGCTGCGACACACAAAAAGCAATAAATAATAGCGTTTCATTCTTCATAATAAGACAAAACAAAAACCACATCAATCTTACGATCATCGCCTCCCTATCCACGGATTTAGAAATACTAAGCCTAGGTACTGCCGGACATTAATTCGGCAATGTTCTGGTTCTCCATCTTGCAGGGACCATATCACAATTGCTGGAACTTGTGTGTTTGCTCTATCGGGATACAAGTTTGCCAAAGTTGGCACGACATTACTTTGGAGCTATGCTAAATAATTAATCTCCATTCTAAATTGCCATAAAGTAAAAATCCTTACCTCATTCGTTACCATAACGCTCTTGCTGCGTCAGCTCACTTTTCATAATGCATATTGATACCTTATCACATACTTGGAGACTACTTCTCTGGCTACACTGTTGGTTTCTTTTCTGTAAGTGAAGGACGTAGTCATTGCGCAAGCTAACTGGAGCAAGTGTCCCTTCTGACTTCTGGGTGTTCTAGGATATTTTTCAACGTTTCTGTAACCAGTTTCGCTGCCTGATAGCATCCTCAGACAGATAAAAATTGGATCAACACGAAATCATGACAACTACAAATAAAGAGCTGTTGCTATGTTATGACGTTTTGATCAAAAAATTCTTTAAAATTGAAAATAAAATTAAACACAAATGAGGGAACAGGCCTTGAAAATGTCTACGTGATGTATGTCAATATTTAAAATAAAGAAATAACTAACTTATAACACTAATAACTAAAATAACAGTAATAAAGCAGACTCCATACAATGAAAATATCGACATACATCAATTCATTATCTTATTACAACTTTTTTGAAAAAATAGTTACATTTATTTACGACAGGGTCGTCACTTCGGTGCGAAACCAGGTAGTATGTTATCACGATAGCTCCAAATAACACAAAATGTTATAAAATGGAGACTTTGTACAACCAACTAACAATTTTGTATATTGTCAGCCCTGACACATCTTTTTCCTAACATAGGGACAATGTATGTAAGGCTAGATGTATCCTCACCATAGTTAGAGTATCCCAGAAAGGGGAATTCGTTAAATCAGTTTGCTCATTTAAAACAAAATAGCTATTATCGTGTGTATGCTTTCTGACTTCTAAAGCTTAAAAAAAGTCTAACTTGTTATTACAAAAATGTTTTGCTTTTATGCAGTTATTTACTGTATGTCTATGTTGTGTAGTAGTATTATATTTTAAAATGTAGATTTGTCAGTGTGCTTATTTCTAAATGCATAAATATGTTCTTTGTATCGGGTGTTAAAGTTTGTAGAAGCTTGACCTATGTAGATTACGTCACAATGTGTATAAGCTAATTTATAAGCTCCAGCTTTTGTCAAGAAATAAGATTTTTCTTTCGCGTTAAATAACAAATCACGCGTCGTGTTGTAAGATTTAAAAGCTACCTTCGTACCAGGTTTTAAAATCTTTTAAACGTTTCCTGAGATCATTCCAAAATAAGTTATCAAAACATACCTGTTTTATTTTTTTCTCTAATATTTCGATAAATTAAATTAATCGCTTATTTGTATTCTTTTCTCTCTGTCATTTTTTCTATTATTTTAACAGAGTAGCCATTACCAATCCTATTTGCTTAATTATTGAAATTTATTTTCCAAAATTGTTTTGGGACATAGGTATTGAATGATAGGCTTTTGCGAAAAAGGGTGACATGAATCGTATGGTTTGGTTGTGTCAGTCTATGTTGGTTTCCTATATATTGAGAAGTCAAATCAATTATTTTCTAACTTTCTAATCGTTAAGTCTAAAACATTGATACACCTATAAAATTCTTCTAAAGTAAACTTAATATTTGTGGGAAGGTTATTAATAAAATTCAAATATTCATTTAATTCTGTATGGAAACTCTGAAAACATGCTAATATATAATTTACGTATCTGTACCAAAAGACAATATTATGCGAAAGTTCTGATGCTAAAATTTAGTTTGCTAAGTTTTCCATAAATATGTTGGCTAATAAGGAAGAACGGGCTACCTATAGAACTTTCTCATTTCTACATTTAGAAATAACCACGATGACAAATCTAAATTTCCAAAACATATTACTGATACCCGACATAGGCCTACAGTAAATAACCGCATAAAACTGCAACATTTTTGTAATGACTAGCGTAAACTAGACTTTCTTGTGCTTTAAAGTCAAAAATCACACACACGGCAATAGCTACCTTGTTGTATATGAGCAAAATGATTTAATGAATTCGCCTTTCTTGAATATTTTTCTACCTAATTAAATGAACGAACCAAAATAAATCTATGTTATCAAAAAAGTTGTAATAAGATAATGAATTGATGTATGTCGATATTTTCATTGTATAGGGTCTGCTTTATTACTGTTATTGTTTAGTTATTTTATTGTTGTAACTGTTATTATAGTTATTTCTGTTATAGCTCAGTGCCATCTTTATGTTAAATATTGACATACATCACGTAGACATCTTGAAGGCCTCGTCCGTCATTTGTGTTTCATTTTACTTTCAATTTGATATAATTTTTTGATAAAAACATCATAACATAGCAACAGATATTTATTTGTAGTTGTCATGATTTCGTATTAATTCAATTGTTATCTGTCTGAGGATACTGTCAAGCAGAGAAACCGGTTACAAAAACGTTGAAGAACATCCTAGAACATCTAGAATTCAGAGGGGCCACTTGCTCACGTTAGCTTCGCGCTGGCTACGTCCTTCACTCACAGAAACGAAACCCAACAGTGAAGCCAGTGGAGTAGTCTCTAAGTCTGTATGTAGTATCGACCAATTTCATCAATTAAGAGCAACAATAACCAATAGATCGGTACCTTGTTCATTGCCATGTCGTATTTTCTGCGTCAGTATGTTAAAATTTAGTTTCATAATTAAGTCCAGAGTAGTATAAAGAAGAAAGGGGCGCCACCGCATAAACTCGAACAAAGAATTTCATGTGCCCCTATCTGGCTACCAGGGACAGCTAAATTGTATGATTATCCTGACCTTTCATATGAGTTTCTAGGGGTTTTAGTTCACGCTTATCTAAATAAATTTTGAAAAGTCACAAAATCGTGATTGCACCATAGCGAATTTTTACTCTCCAAATTCTCTAAAAAAGTGTTTTTTACTAAAATCTGAAAAAAATATACAAACATGTGCTAAAAATTGTTTACAGAAATACACGAAATCAAATTTTCCAGAAAAATTTTTTTTACAACAAAATTCGCCAAACGAGTATGGTACTGCTACAAAGATTGGTTCAATAAGTTTCACGTTAAAAAATTCGATAAAATATTTTTCACAATAATTTCCTTAAACGATTTTTTGCATGAAAATTCATTAAAATATCATTTTCGTCGAATCTCGTTACTAAATGTTCCATCTAAACTTCTTAGAATACTCTTTTACTCCAAAAATTCGAAATAATTTTTTTTTGTCAAAAAAATCAAAATTCTTTTTTCATTATTGTTAAAATGTTCTGTAAGAAATTTTGTTATTTGAGAACATTTTGTAGGTACATGAAAATTCACTAATAAAATAAATTAAAAATTATATAATCCAATGTAAATACAGACCTTTTCCTGTGGCTTCACAAAGAACATTTTCTTTTGCCTGACGATGCTGTAAAAGCGAAATCGGTTGCAGAGAAGAAAACAGGAATGGTTTCACCAAGTTAGGGAAACAACAAAAAACCTGATCTGATATTAAAATCGAATTAAACGTCTTAAAAGTTCTCATCTCATTAATTAATTTTTTCTATGAAAAATTACTAAAAAGTCATCGGAATTACAAAACCTGATCATATAGTGTTAGAATTAAATAGAGAATAAATAAAAGAAAATAAAAAAATGCAGACATATCTGGGATTAACTTGGAACATATTGAACATATGTCACATATTGTGTGTACTGGACGGGATATAGGCTCGTATAGTATATTTTAATCAAATGAAGAGGGTAACATATTATAAAACATAACCTATGTCCAGAATATTTGTTCCAGCAGATTTACATTTGCAAGGCGTTTCATAAAATAAAATAATTGTTAACAGAAAAGCAAGTTTTCTTCTGTTAATCTATTTTTTGGCGAATAATTATATAATGCTACATAAACCGCACCACTTTTATAACAATGCAAAATGCAACAGTTCCTATATTGGATTTGAGTATTTAACTGCTTATTATTTGGAACACAAGTTAAAATGCGGCTGAAACTCTTTAGGTGTGTAGGTTACAACATAGCTGTTTCAAATATTAAATTAGTTTTCTTAGAAAAGACTATTGCCGTTAATTTTCCCAAACAGAAAAAAACCCTAATTCTATGTAGCAAACTTTTGAAACCGACAACTCTGGCTCTTTTAATATATGCAGATTTTCCAGCTTTTCAACATTCAAAGGAAACAATCTCAGACATTGGTTATGTCATTCGCTATGATTCTACATTAAGTATAACGCCTCAACGTAGATTTATGAATAGTGTTGTTTTTATATTTCTCTAATTAAGATTACCATACCATACTAATCCATAGCTTGTTTTGATACCAGAAAATTTCGAATTACCCATTTTCATGATTTTCTTAACTTATAGCTCCAAGTCTAATTTCTTCTTTCAGGCAACGTTGTTATTATTATTATTATTATTATTATTATTATTATTATTATTATTATTATTATTATTATTATTATTATTATTATTATTATTATTATTATTATTATTATTATTATTATTATTATTATTATTATTATTATTATTATTATTATTATTATTATCGACTTTAACCTGAAGGGCTTTCACACTCCCTCAAAGGAGAACATTCACTCATCCCAGGTATCTCAGATACCAAAGGGACTGAGCTTAGATGGATCCTTTCCAGGTTATCGGGCCCTGAACGACAACGCGACACACACCATTTTCCAGGAATCTCCGTGCGGCGTGGACAGTTGCAAGCATTACCGCCTTCTGCATAACCTTATAAAGATGCTCTCCAAGACCCAGTCGCTTTTTGTTCTCTCGAAGATTCTTAGAAACCACACCAGTTGACGACATGACTATTCAAATCACTCGGACACTATCTGCCCCTCACTGTCTCTTTACTTGTATCTCGAGGTCTCTGTACTGAACGATCTTCACGTTGTACTTTGTCTCTAGATTATTGGTATTCGGGATGGCCACATCAATCAGCGTCACTTGGTTGCAGGACTGATCCACTATTATTATATCTAACCTGTTGTGCGCAACTCGTTGATCTGTGAGCACGGTCCGATCCCAGTACAACCTCTATCCTGAGTTCTTTAGAACAGGCTCAGGAGTGTATCTAGAGTAGGGCACCTAACTAAGGTTTAAATCTCCAAGTTTCAGAGACAATTCTTGATGAAGTATTTTTGCAACTGGGTCGTGCCTCTCTTTATATTATGTTGCAGCAAACGCTTGACATCCTCCGGTGATGTGCTGGATAGTCTCTGATTACTAACACTCAAATCTATATTTGTCATCTTGGACCGAATTATCTCTAACTATATACATCAGATAGTTTCTTGTTGGGATGACTTGGTCTTGTATGGCCAGCAAAAACACCTCTGTCTCTGGAAACACCTACCTGGACACCAACCAGTAGTTCGACGCCAATTTGTCGACATGTGCCTGGGAGGTCTCATTCAGATGTCGCCCATGGAGAGGCTTCTGCGTCCAAGATTGCAGGTTGTTCTGATCAGTCCGATGGTGATTTTGTATTTCGCTTCCTTTTAATTGTAGCGGTGTTGAATCACTTGCCTCGCATATAGCACGGTGAAGTTCAGAAGTAACCGCCCGCTGGTGGATATATGTACGTAGGTTCAATATCTGCTGGTCTAACTGTTTACCAATATCCAACACCCCTCTTCCACCTTGGTGTCTAGGTAGGGTTGCTCGCTCGGGAGCACTACGGGGTTGATGTTTTTTGGATTTTGTTGTAGATTTTCAATGTCCGTTTTACTCCAGTTCACAATCCCAAATGAATACCCAAGTGCAGAACATGCATATGTATTACGAGCTTTAGTCAGGTTCTTGCTGTTAAGATGTGACCACACCACCTGCTTCACTCGTTTCATAAACTCATTTGTCAGATCGTTCTCCATTACCGAGTTGTTTATTTTCCTCGCTTGCTGTATTCCCAGGTATTTATAACACTCCTCCACATCCATCGAAGCTATTTGCAGGCCGTTCTGCATTTCATATACGCCTGGTTGTATCTTCCCTCTGATTACACATAAGGTGAGACATTTGTCAAGCCCAAACTGCATGTCAATATCTCCGGAAAACCCTTCCACGATTTTAAGGAGTTGTTCCAGGTGGTTCTTTGTGGAGGCCATTAACTTAAGATCATCCATATCCAGCAGATGATTTAGCCTCATTTGCTCCCTGTAATTGCTTTTTATATCAGCCATATCTGGTAGATTTCAGGCGATTTAATAGTGGATTCAATGCGAGGCAGAGCCACAATGGGCTTAGCGAGGCGCCTTGAAATATACCTCTTTAAATTGGTATCGTGCTGGTTACGATGCTATCACCTATTTGTATCCATAACTGAATGTTTTTTCTCCAGGTACACATTGTGTGTTCAAGGAACCTCAGGTTATAAGTATCGATCTTTTAGATCTTCAGCACACTTATAAGCCATTCGTGTGGAACTGAATCCGATGCCTTTTTATATCCAAGTAGCCAACAAATAGATTTCTTTGACGCGAGTCTCTGTGATTGGGCCTTCGATCATAAATCTTAATGCCTAAAGTTTTAATTGTTGCAGTTTCTGCACAGTAAATCAGTGTGTGCATGTGCTCTAATGTGTTGATCTCTGGAAAGTGTAATGGCAAAATCATTCTGTTCTAAAGTTCCACTATAATTGGCAGCTTTCTAGATGATCTTAGCCTAGGTAATGGTGGTCTAGTAAGAGGATTTGCTCCTTCGTACTCTGCACGACTCATTTCTGTGAACAATTTGTCTATGAGCTCCTCATTTTCTTGCGTACCTTCTTCATACTCCGCTACTGCACGTCTCAATTCTGTGGACAATTGGTCGATGAGTTCCTCATTTTTTTGCGTACCCTTGAGGTGTTCTTTTTGTTTAGTATGTACAGGTTGCATATTACTACCATCAAACAGCCTCTCGTAATTTTTCGCAACCTCTGTGTTAGCAATTTAACATTCAACTTCCCGTTTGATGGTACTCAGTCTCGTTTGTGACACGATACTGCTCCGCTACTCTCTCTTGAGTTACCTGTATGTGTGAGTATACTCTGAGAAATTCGGTGTGAAGTTGTTGCGTATATACGGTCGCCTGTTGTCACAGTTGTGGTACTCTGTAGTAATTGCGCATAATTGTTTCGTTCATATCCATAGTACATTTCATCTGCCGTCTTGGTAATCCCATCTGGGTGAGCGCTGGCTGATTTTGCTGCACAGCATTCTCAGTGGGTGAAGCTATTGGTCTTACTAGGCTCCCCTGCTGTAAATTTTGGGCTGTAATTTATTGAACGACAGGGGCCCGCCTCATCAGCACCCCTCCACCGACGTCCCGCATGCTGCCATGTCCAGCGCCGACTCCAGTCATGCCCTGGCGAACCCCAGGCAGCATAATTTTTCAGAGGCTTTGGTTTTGCTCCATCTACATGGATGTGCACCAATTAATCCTAGCGTCCCGGGTAAGTATGGAGAAAGGAATAAGGTAATATGGTTAAGGAAAAAGAGGATAAATAGGACAGCGGATAGCTGGCGACGCTAGCTGTACCGTCTACGGCCTCACGCGTAGCGATGAGCACACTGCTGGAAGCAGTACACTGACCGGCCAGACAGACCTGTGACCCTAGCCAGCGGCCCTTACAGGGTTCCACCGTCCGGGCAAGACGGGCCCTGGTTTCCTAACGTGGTTGTTATTCCACCCCCTAATCCTTTCCCACCCGAGCTTGGGACTGGCAATGGCAGAGTTTTATTTATTATTATTATTATTATTATTATTATTTATTATTATTATTATTATTATTATTATTATTATTATTATTATTATTATTACTATTATTATTGTCGACTTTAGCCTGAAAGGGGAACATTCACTCACCCCAGGTATCTCAGATACCAAAAAGACTGAGCTCTGATGTAGCCCTCTCCAAGTTATCGGGCCCTGACTGACAACGCGACACTTCGTCATTTCCCAGGAATCTACGCACGGCGTGGGAAGTTGCAAGTCTTACTGACTTCTGCATAACCTTATAAAAATGCTCGCCAAGGCCTAGTCTCTTAACTTACTATTATTATTATTGACTTTACCCTGAAGGGCTTTCACACTCCCTCAAAGGGGAATATTCACTCATCCAGGTATCTCAGATACCAAAGGGACTGAGCTCAGATGGGGCCCTTTCCAAGTTATCAGACCCTGACCGGCAACGCGACACATCCTCATTTCCCAGGTATCTCTGCACGGCGCGGGCAGTTGCCAGTATTACTGCATAGTCTTATAAGGATGCTCCCCAAGGCCTAGTCTCTTAACGTTCTCTCAAAGATTCTTAGGAACCACACCAGTTGACGATATGACTATTGGAATCACTCGGACACTATCTGCCCTCCACTGTCTCTTTACTTGTATATTGAGGTCTCTGTTCTTAATGATCTTCTCGTTGTAGTTTGTCTCTAGATTATTAGTATATGGAATGTTCACATCAATCAGCGTCACTTAGTTGCAGGACTTATCCACTATTATTATATCTGGCCTGTTGTGTGCAACTCGTTGATCTGTGAGCACGGTCCGATCCCAGCACAACCTGTATCCTGAGTTCTCTAGAATAGGCTCAGGAGTGTATCTATATTAGGGCAAATTACTAAGATTTAAAAGTCCCAGTTTTAGAGTCAGTTCTTGATGAAGTGTTTTAGCAACTGTCGTGCCTCTCTTTATACTCTGTTGCAGCAAACGCTTGACATCCTCCGGTGACGTGCTGGATAGTCTCGGATGACCGACACCCATATGTACATTTGTCATCTTGGACCGAATTATCTCCAACTATATGCTTCAGGTAGTTTCTTGTTGGGATGACCTGATCTTCTATGGCCAGAAAAAACCCCTCTGTCTCTGGAAACATCTGTCCGGACACCAACCAGGTTTCACTCAGGTGTCGCCCATGGGAGGCTTCTGCGTCCAAGATTGCAGCTTGTCCTGGTTAGTCCGATGGTGATTTTGTATTTCACTTTCTTTTAATTGCAGCCGTGTTTAATCATCTCCCTCGCATATGCCACGGTGTAGTTCAGAGGTAAACGCCTGCTGATGGAAATATGAACGCAGGTTTACTATCTGCTGGTCCAACTGTTTACCAATATTCAACACACCTCTTCCACCTTGGTGTCTAGGTAGGGTTACTCGCTGAATAGCACTACGAGGGTGGTGATTTTTGGATTTTGTTAGGAGTACACCTTCCGTTGTAGATTTTCGATGTCCCTTTTACTCCTGTCCACAATCTTAAACGAGTAGCTAAGTGCAGAACATGCATATGTATCCAGAGTTTTAGTCAGGTTCTTGCTGTTAAGATGCGATCGCACCACCTGCTTTACTCGTTTCGTAAGCTAATTTGTCAGATCGTTCGTCATTACCGAGTGGTTTATTTCCCTCGCCTACTGTATTCCCAGGTAGTTGTAACGCTGTAACAGTATAAATTGAGTAGCTAAACAGCTAGGCTAGTTTGGATGTATTTGTGGTTTCTCTTCTGCTTTAAACAGAGAATTATTGGCGACGATCGTGGTTATTTCTTCTGGCTATCCCTCGTATACTGAATAAAATTGAGATCTTTCGTTAAATCATTTCTATTTGTACTACCCCTGGTATATCTTGTCGGCTGCCACGCCTGCGTTGCAGTTAAGAATGTTGGTGGTTCGAGAATGGTCCGCATGTTGAGAAGGATAGATGGCTGGGGACGTATGGGATGAAGTGAGAGCGAACGAGGAGCGCTACCAGCTGTCAGGTAGGGAATGCGAATATTCCGGAAGGTTCGAAAGAGATTTTTCGTTGGCAGTAGTTGGAGTTAACACGTGGTTCGTTCTGAGAAGCAAGTTGGATATTAATTATCCCCCTTAGTGGATTTAATTGTACTCAGAACATATCTGCAGTCTTTTGGTGATATCGTAATTTATATCTTTGGTGTTGAAGACTGTAGAGATACCCGTTTGAGGGGATATAAGGACCACCTTGATGTTGTCACGTTGGAGTTTCGTATGCCCTCTTTGGAAGTAATAAATCATCATCTCTCGTAACTATAACACCTCTAGCATTCCGTTACTTATTGTTTTTAGGGTTCTTGTGTTGGGCCATCCTAGTATCGGATAGAGAGTTCTAGTATTGGATAGAAAATTCCTAGTATCGGGTATAAAACTCTTGTGCTGGATAGAGAAATTCTTGTGCTGGGCAATTCTTGTGTTGGGCCATCCTAGTATCGGGTGGAAAGTCCTTGTATTGGATAGAGCAAGTTCTTGTGTTGGGCCATTATTGTATCGGCCAGTTTTTGTATGGGGCAGTAACTTTGGCAAATCCACGTATCATAGGAGAATTTTTAGTGGAATAAGTCTCGCATGGAATGGCGAATTTTCGTGTACCGAACGAAGTATGGATATTGAGTTAAATGGAGTTTTGTGTGCTAGTCAAGAGCAACGATAATCCCCGTCAGCTGTAAAATCTGATATTTATGAATTAGGATCTCAGTGAGGAGGTCTTCGCTTTCCGTTGTCGCATTGCCTTTCCGTGGTTGCATTGTTCCCGTGGTTGCAGTCCCGTACCCTTAAAGGCCCTAGTTTGGTATAGAAATTGTTGGTAATTTTATGGCCTAGAAGTCCAGGAATTTCAAGTAAGAATTTTCCGTTTTGTGATAAAGAATAGAGTGATAAGAGAGACAATCTTGATAAGCTAAATTTTAAATATTCACCTCTGTTAAATTTGCTAAAATCAAACTGAATTTATTTTATTTAAACTTCAATAAATGTAGTACAGATTTTTATGAGACCTTTGTTAATATAATTGCTTCACTTTTGATAGTTACCACCGTTTATTATATATTGTTAGCATTAGTCAAGCTTATTGATTATTATTTGGGACTTGATCTTTAATCAGGCCACTTAACTTAATTAACGTGTAATTAATTACTATTTGGGGAAAATACGTTGTAAGCTTTGCGTGCACGAAAAGTGGAATTTTTCCATAGAACAATTATAGTTGGAGTACATTCATGCATACTCATTAAAGATCTTGATTATTTTGTAGTAAGCCATTTCAGTTACATAATAGAGACTTTTTATTTTAGATCAGAATTTTAGAACAGCTTTTGATAATTTCTTGTATGCCAAAGAAGCTTAATAAAAGCCCTTATTTCATCATATTATAGGTGTGTTTTGGTTTTGTGTTTGTGTTTTGTTTTCAGGGCTGTTGATAATTAGATCATTACCGTTACCTTTACTTGTGGGTCTATGAGACCATACCGTTCTGAAATTTAGTTGTGTTACCATAATTATAACTCCCTTGTAGCTTCCTGTGCACGATTGTGGTTGGCTATAGTTGCCAGTGTGATCCAAGAATTCTTGGTTGTGTTGGATCTGGGCAAGGAAGCATATTAGTGAACATCTTATTAGAATATCCGGGAGTGGAGGTTAAACAATCAAGTGGCGCCCCTAGTTAACATCTTATTTTGACCCACGCCCATCTCCACTGTATAAAAGCTGGCGGCCCTCTAACTTCCCGGTAACTTAGCTTATGCCAATGACAAATTAGGTTTGTGAATAGATTGGGAATTATTTGAGCATTTGTCAAATGGTATAAAAGGAAGTGCGTCGCATAAATTTTGGCGCCCAACTTTGGGGGCCCCTCGAGTTTTCTGGAAATTTTGGCCCTCGAGTTTTCTGGAAATTTCGGCCCTCGAGTTTTCTGGAAATTTTGGCTCGAGTTTGTAGGAAAATAAATTTCGGCTCAAGCTTTTCGAATTTTTCAGCAGTCCATTGGTGTTAGATTATTGAGTGTTGCATGTATTTGGATTTTAGGTGTTTGTTAGTGTATTTTAGGAATAATTTTTAAGATTACCGTTACCGTTTGTTAGTTTTGGGAAATATTACCGTTACCGCTCTACCGTTTATTTTATTAATTGTGGAAAATATTATCGTTACCGTCCTACCGTTTGCTAGTTGAGCACACTTCTCTTATTTTAGTGTCGGCATTTAGTTAGCTGTCTCGTATCGCATAATTGCGGATTTCTCTCGTTTTATTTTTAGCCATTTACAACTATGGAAGGAAAATTGGAGGTCAATCGCCTTGAACGTTTCGAATTGCAGTATGAATTGGAGATTCGTGGATGCTCTCAGGATCTGACTGTGTCTGAGATGAGGAAGAAATTAAGATGATTTATTAGGTTGGAGAGTTCCTCGAAGGTTTCGTATCCTAAGTATCCAATTTCATTTTCCGTAGATCATGGTGTCTTGACCACTAAGTTGGCTGAGTTAAAGAGTCTAATTGCCGATTTTTCTGATGTTGAGAGTTCTTCGACTTACCGTAAGATTTTCACTAAGCTTTTACATTATTTTGGAAGAGCAGATAGGTCTGTACCGATTAAGGAGGCAGAGCAAACTATCCGGACAAATTTTCTGGTCGAATTTATGGGGTTACAGGCTGAGCTTAAGTCAAAGGCTCGTAGGTTTCGACGATCTCTTGAACAGGGAGCTGCAGGTCCTTTGGACTTGACTATAATTTCGCAGACAGGGCAGTTAGGTGAAACTTCTTCGGAGGAGTCCTCAGATGATGAGTCTGTTCCCGCTGTCGTTAATACATCTGTTGTAGATTCTGCCGTCAGTGCTCAGTTTACTGGTGTACCAGTTTCAAAATGGCATTTTACCAAATTTAGTGGAGATTGTTCGAGAGTCTCGTTGAATGCTTTCTTGGGGGAAATAGAAGAACTTAGGATTTCTCGAAATGTTAGTAAAGACCAGCTACTTCATTCTGCCGCAGATCTTTTTACGGGTAAAGCTTTGGTTTGGTATAGGTCAATGAGATCTAAGCTTTCGTCTTGGTCAGCTTTAGTATCGGAGTTACGGTTGCAGGTTCAGCCTTCAAATTTCAATGATAGGTTGTTTGAGGAAATTAAACATAGAACTCAAGGTCCATCTGAGAATATGGGGATGTTTATTGCAGTGATGCATAATATGTTTAGGAGATTAACGGTCCCTATTGATGAGAAGATTCGGCTTAAGATTTTGTTGTCTAATATGGCTCCGTTCTATCAAAACCAGTTAGGTTTGGTGAATATCGATTCTGTGGATCAGTTACTTGAGTTGGGTCGTAAGCTTGAGGCACGTAAGGAAAATATTAAGGCTTTTATTCCACCTTCTCGTTCTCGCACAGGGTTATTGGAACCAGATCTGGCTTATGTTTATAGTGATTCTGGTTCGGTTACTAGTTCAGTTAGGTCAGCTTCGCCTAGAGTAGATATCGTTTGCTGGAATTGTAAGCAACCTGGTCATAGGTCTAATGTTTGTGAGCGTCCTCGTAGGAAACATTGTTTTATGTGTGGCACTCCTGACCACACGGTTGTTTCTTGTCCCAAATGTAACGTGTGTTCCCCAAAAGGGAATCGAAGGCAGTAGTCGGCCGCAGCCTGTCTTCGTCTAGTATTTCAGCGGTCAAAAACTTTGATGTTGTCAACATGAAGAACCAAGCTGTTATTGATTTTATTTTGGCTAATGCTGAGAACGATGAGCGTCCGTATTTGGAGGTTAAGGTTCTTGGTCGTACATTATTGGGTTTATTAGATTTAGGGGCCACGCATACTATTTTAGGAGGACCAGGTTGGAATTTGCTTAAAGATCTTGGGTTGACTGTTGATAAGCGTGTTAGTATTATGTGTAGAGTCGCAAGTGGAGATCAGTGTAGAGCATTGGGTTCGATACAGTTGCCATTTCAATTGAGAGGTCGGTTAAAGTTAATGTCAGTTTTGGTGGTGCCAGACTTTCCGCATACACTTATTTTGGGTGCAGATTTTTGGAGATGTATGGGTATCGTACCGGATTTGCGTCGTGGCGATTGGAAGTTTTCGAGTTGTGAGGTTGATACTTTGGAGGTTGCTCCTATTGATCAGAATCCGTTGACGTCTGCGCAATCTGCTGAGCTTAAGCAGTTAGTGTCTGAATCTTTTGAGGCAATGGGTGATAAGTTGGGTTGCACAAGTCTGGTGGAACATGAAATCAAAACATCTTCCCCACCAATAAAGCAGATGTATTACCCAGTTAGTCCATTCATCCAGGGCCATATCGATCAGCAGTTGGGGCAATTGTTAGCGGATGATGTAATTGAGATCTCTTCCAGTCCTTGGGCTAGTCCGATAGTCATGGTGAAGAAGAAGGACAATACTTATAGATTTTGTGTGGAGTATCGTAAACTCAATTCAGTTACGGAGAAGGATGCATATCCACTTCCTTATATTTCGGCCACTTTGGATAAATTGCGGGACGCACAGTTTCTGTCGTCTATTGACATTAAATCTGCGTATTTTCAGGTACCTTTGGCGGAGGCTTCCAGGCCTTTAACAGCATTTATTGTTCCCGGTCGTGGGCTGTATAAGTTTAAGCGTTTACCCATGGGATTGGCGAATAGTCCAGCGACTTTTCAACGTTTAATCGATAGTGTTCTTGGTCCTGATTTAGAGCCACATTGTTTTGTGTATTTGGACGATATCGTGATAGTCACTCCAACATTTGAGAGACATATGGAGATTTTGGCTGAGGTTTTGCGAAAGATAAATATAATTTTTGTAGGCCCGAATTACGTTTCTTAGGTTATGTTGTGGATCGTAGGGGATTACATGTGGATTCAGAGAAGGTTAGTGCGATTTTGAATATTCCGAATCCGTCAAATGTTACTGAGGTTAGGCGATTTCTTGGTATGGCTAGTTGGTATCGTAGGTTCCTTCCGAATTTTTCGACTTTGATAGCTCCTTTAACCAATTTGCTTAAGAAGAATAATCGGTTCTGTTGGGATGCAGCATGTGCGGAATCTTTTAGGTTGGCGAAGGAATATCTTGTGAAGGCTCCGGTGTTGTTCTGTCCTGATTTTTCGGTACCGTTTTCGATTCAGACAGATGCTTCCGGTTACGGGATTGGTGCGGTCCTCACTCAACAGATTGATGGAGTTGAGCGAGTAATTTGCTATTTGTCTAGGTCATTGACTCGCAATGAACGCAACTATTCAACAACAGAGCGTCTTAGGGATAGAGTCATTAGGAGTCCCAGGAAGTTTTCGCAATGGCATGTTGAGGGTAATAAACTTTTCAAGCGTGTTGAGGCAAGATACCCAGAATTAAGTTCTAGTTCCGATTTTTGGCGTGAGGTTGTGCCGAAGTGTGATAGACGAAAGATCATTGAGCAGGGACATACATCTAATTGTCATTTGGGTGTCTACAAAACTTTTCATCGGGTAGCCGCTCAGTATTATTGGCCGAAGATGCGTTGTGATATAGCTTCATTTGTCAGGCGTTGTAGTGTGTGTCAGGCTGTTAAGCCGGAACAGCGTAAGCCTATTGGATTTATGAGAAGTGTTCAGCCTACCGTATCCCGTCCGTTTCAGTTGTTGTGTGCCGATATTATGGGTCCTTTACCCAGGTCTACTTCGGGTCATCAGTACATCTTGGTGGTGGCCGATGTGTTTAGCAAGTTTACGTTGATTTATCCTTTGCGTTCCGGTACATCGTCAGCCATTTGTAGGTTACTTAACGATCATGTGTTGTCGGTTTTTGGGTGTCCAGATGCTATTATTGTGGATAATGGGGTTCAGTTCCGTTCTGGCGAGTTTATTCGGTTGATGAGGTCTCGTGATATTAATGTCAGGTATACCGCTAATTATCATGCTCAGGCGAATCCTTGTGAGAGAGTCAATAGGGTTATTAAGACAATGTTGAGGTCTTATGTGTGTAAGAACCATAGGGATTGGGATAAGAATCTGTCTCAAGTAGGTTATGCCATTCGGTCTAGCAAACATGAGGTTACCGAGTTGACACCTAATTTTATCGTCTTTGGTAGAGAAGTCCCGGATCGTAAGTCGTGCACTCTTTCGGATGGTCCCATTGACATTGATCGAGGAGGATCGGAACAGCATTGCACAGGGTGTATCAAGATGTTCGATCTAGGTTAATTAAGGCATATGAACATAATAAGAAGTATTATGATTTGCGTCGTCGAGACGAAGAGTTCTTGCCTAATCAGTTAGTGTGGCGGAAGAATTATGTCCTTTCAGATGCTAGTAAATATTTCACCGCTAAGTTAGCACCACGTTATGTTGGACCTTTTTCCGTTGCTAAGCGTTTGTCACCTTGGACATATGAACTTAGGGATTCTAGTGGGAATAATGGGGGTGTTTGGCATGCGAAGGATTTGAAGGCCCATCCGCCAGATGATGAGTGAGTTGAAAGATTTTGGGTAAAATCTTTTAAAGTAGGGGGGGATTTTGTAACAGTATAAATTGAGTAGCCAAACAGCTAGGCTAGTTTGGATGTATTTGTGGTTCCTCCTCTGCTTTAAACAGAGAATTATTGGCGACGATCGTGGTTATTTCTTCTGGCTATCCATCGTATACTGAATAAAATTGAGATCTTTCGTTAAATCATTTCTATTTGTACTACCCCTGGTATATCTTGTCGGCTGCCACGTCTGCGTTGCAGTTAAGAATGTTGGTGGTTCGAGAATGGTCCGCATGTTGAGAAGGATAGATGGCTGGGGACGTATGGGATCAAGTGAGAGCGAACGAGGAGCGCTACCAGCTGTCAGGTAGGGAATGCGAATATTCCGGAAGGTTCGAAAGAGATTTTTCGTTGGCAGTAATTGGAGTTAACACGTGGTTCGTTCTGAGAAGCAAGTTGGATATTAATTATCCCCCTTAGTGGATTTAATTGTACTCAGAACATATCTGCAGTCTTTTGGTGATATCGTAATTTATATCTTTGGTGTTGAAGACTGTAGAGATACCCGTTTGAGGGGATATAAGGACCACCTTGATCTTGTCACGTTGGAGTTTCGTATGCCCTCTTTGGAGGTAATAAATCATCATCTCTCGTAACTATAACACCTCTAGCATTCCGTTACTTATTGTTTTTAGGGTTCTTGTGTTGGGCCATCTTAGTATCGGATAGAGAAATTCTTGTGTTGGGCCATCCTAGTATCGGATAGAGAGTTCTAGTATTGGATAGAAAATTCCTAGTATCGGGTATAAAACTCTATAAAACTCTTGTGCTGGATAGAGAAATTCTTGTGCTGGGCAATTTTTGTGTTGGGCCATCCTAGTATCGGGTGGAAAGTCCTTGTATTGGATAGAGAAAGTTCTTGTGTTGGGCCATTATTGTATCGGCCAGTTTTTGTATGGGGCAGTACCTTTGGCAAATCCACGTATCATAGGAGAATTTTTAGTGGAATAAGTCTCGCATGGAATGGCGAATTTTCGTGTACCGAACGAAGTATGGATATTGAGTTAAATGGAGTTTTGTGTGCTAGTCAAGAGCAACGATAATCCCCGTCAGCTCTGAAATCTGGGATTTATGAATTAGGATCTCAGTGAGGAGGTCTTCGCTTTCCGTTGTCGCATTGCCTTTCCGTGGTTGCATTGTTCCCGTGGTTGCAGTCCCGTACCCTTAAAGGCCTAGTTTGGTATGGAAATTGTTGGTAATTTTATGGCCTAGAAGACCAGGAATTTCAAGTAAGAATTTTCCGTTTTGTGATAAAGAATAGAGTGATAAGAGAGACAATCTTGATAAGCTAAATTTTAAATATTCACCTCTGTTAAATTTGCTGAAATCAAACTGAATTTATTTTATTTAAACTTCAATAAATGTGGTACAGATTTTTATGAGACCTTTGTTAATATAATTGCTTCACTTTTGATAGTTACCACCGTTTATTATATATTGTTCGCATTAGTCAAGCTTATTGATTATTCTTTGGGACTTGATCTTTAATCAGGCCACTTAACTTAATTAACGTGTAATTAATTACTATTTGGGGAAAATACGTTGTAAGCTTTGCGTGCACGAAAAGTGGAATTTTTCCATAGAACAATTATAGTTGGAGTACATTCATGCATACTCATTAAAGATCTTGATTATTTTGTAGTAAGCCATTTCAGTTACATAATAGAGACTTTTTATTTTAGATCAGAATTTTAGAACAGCTTTTGATAATTTCTTGTATGCCAAAGAAGCTTAATAAAAGCCCTTATTTCATCATATTATAGGTGTGTTTTGGTTTTGTGTTTGTGTTTTGTTTTCAGGGCTGTTGATAATTAGATCATTACCGTTACCTTTACTTGTGGGTCTATGAGACCATACCGTTCTGAAATTTAGTTGTATTACCATAATTATAACTCCCTTGTAGCTTCCTGTGCTCGATTGTGGTTGGCTATAGTTGCCAGTGTGATCCAAGAATTCTTGGTTGTGTTGGATCTGGGCAAGGAAGCATATTAGTGAACATCTTATTAGAATATCCGGGAGTGGAGGTTAAACAATCAAGTGGCGCCCCTAGTTAACATCTTATTTTGACCAACGCCCATCTCCACTGTATAAAAGCTGGCGGCCCTCTAACTTCCCAGTAACTTAGCTTATGCCAATGACAAATTAGGTTTGTGAATAGATTGGGAATTATTTGAGCATTTGTCAAATGGTATAAAAGGAAGTGCGCCGCAACGCTCTGTTACACACATTGAAGCAATTTGCTGGCCTTTTGCATTTCATAAACACCTGGTTGTATTTTTTCTCTGACTACACATAAGGTGCGACATTTGTCGAGCCCAAACTGCATGTCAATATCTCTGGAAAACACTTGCATGATTTTAAGAAGTTGTCCCAGGTGGTTCTTTGTGGACCCCATCAGCTTAAGATCATCCATATACAGCAGATGATTTAGCCTCATTTGCTCCCTGTCATTGCTTTTTATACCGAAGCCATATCTGGTGGAGTTCAGGCGGTTTGATAGTGGAGTCAATGCGAGGCAGAACCACAATGGGTTTAGCGAGTCGCCTTGAACCATGCCTCATCTAATTGGTATCGTGTGGTTACGATATTATCACCCGTTTGTACCCGTAACTGAATCTTTGTTCTCCAGGTAGACATTGTGTGTTCTAGGAACCTCAGGATGTAAGTATCAATCTTATAAATCTTCAGCACACTTATAAGTCATTCGTGTGGAACTGAATCAAATGCCTTTTTATATCCAAGTAGGCAACAAAGAGATTTCTTTGACGCGAGTCTCTGTGATTAGGCCTTCGATCAGAAATCTTAATGCCTAAAGTTTTAATTGTCGCAGTTCCTGCACAGTAAATCAGTGTATGCATGTGCTCTAATGTGTTGATCTCTGGAAAGTGCAATGGCAAAATTATTCTGTTCAAAAGTTCCACTATAATTGGCAGCTTTCTAGATGATCTTAGCCTAGGTAATGGTGGTTTAGTAAGAGGATTTGCTCCTTCGTACTCCGCGATTGCACGACTCATTTCTGTGAACAATTTGTCTATGAGTTCCTCATTTTCTTGCGTACCCTCGAAGTGTTCTTCTTGCTCAGTATGTACAAGTTGTAGATTACAACCGTTACACAGGTTCTCGTTATTTTACGTAACCCATATGTTAGGAATTTCATCTTAAATTTCCTGTCTTATGGTATTCAGTCTCGTTTGTGGAATGATGTTATTCCTAAGTATGACACGATACTGATCCGCCACTCTCTGTTGTATCACCTATATGTGTGAGTATATTCTGAGAAATTCGGTGTGAAGTTGTTACCTACATCCGGTCGTCTGTTGTCCGAGTTGTGTTACCCTGAGGTAAATGCGCATAATTGTTTCATTCATATCCATGGTCCATTTAATACGCCGTCTTGGTATTCCCATTTTGGGTGAGCGCTGGCTGATTTTCCTGCGCAGCATCCCCAGTGTGTGGAGCTCTTTGTCTTACTAGGCTCCCCTGCTGTTTGGGGCAGTATTTTTTTGCATGACAGGGGCCGCCTCATCAGCACACCGCCACCTACGTCCCGCATGCTGTCAAGTCCAGCGCCGGCTCCAGGCATGCCCTGACGAACCCCAGGCAGCGGCATTTTTTCGAGGCATTGGTTTTGCTCCATTCCATGGGTGTGCCATCAATTAACCCTGGTGGCCCAGGTAGGAATGAAGAAAGGAGTAAGGTAATATGGTTAAGGAAAAAGAGGGTAAATAGGACAGCGGAGAGCTGGCGTCGGTCGCTGAAACATCTACGTCGTTACGAGTAGCGGTGAGCGCGTTGGAATCAGTACACCCACCGGCCAGACATACCTGTCACCCTAGGTAGGGGTCCTTGCAGGGTGCTACCGTCCGGGCCAGACGAAACCTGTTTTTTTAACGTGGTTGTTACTCCACCCCCCTCCTCCTTTCTCACCTGGGCTTGGGACCGGCGATGGCGGAGTTTTATTATTATTATTATGATTATGATTATTATTACTATTACTATTATTATTATTATTATTATTATTATTATTATTATTATTATTATTATTATTATTATATTATTTTTATTATTATTTTGAGTATGATTATTATTATAATTTTTTTGCACTCCGTGCACCTAGGATGTTGCTTCTGCGTCTGGATGTCAGGTAAGTATTATAGTACTTTCCCTACTATATGCGCCCTACTCAGGACCACTGCCTTTTGCATTAGCAGGAGATTGTGTTTTCCTGGAACTTCCTTCATGATATTGGTGGTGGCATTGGAAATAAGTCCTTTGGCTCCGATGATGACGGGGATTATTTTGTCCTTCAGGTTACACATGCGCTGTATCTCAATTTGCAGATCTTTATATTTAAGCATCTTTTCTGCTTCCTTCTGTATGATGTTGTAGTCAGAAGATATGACCACGTCTATGATTAGGCAATGTTTTTTCTTCTCATCCAAAAAATATTAGACTGGGGAAGTAGAAATCTTGTACAATTCAACCCCACCAAATCTCAGTCTTGCTTTCTTTCTCATAAGAGATACACCAGCCCAATACCCATCACAATCAACAACCAAGTTATTCAAAGTAATAAGTCCTTTTCTCTTGTTGGCATTTCTGTGGATCGAAATCTTAATTGGCACGAACATGTCACATCAATTGCAGAAGCGGCTGCTAAGAAATTAGGTTTCCTCTTTCGGGCTCGCAAATACCTTACACCAGCTAATTTCTATATCCTATATACTTTACAAATAAGGCCAAATCTCGCCGGAGATCGTCTCTAAGGCCTCAGTGTGTTCAAGCCTAGGCCTAAGAGAGATCCTAGGCCTGGGGTTGAACACACTGAGGCCTTAGAGACGATCTCCGGCGAGATTTGGGAAGTAGGCAGATTGAGGCCCCGTAATCAAGCTACAACAACCCAACCCACCTTTATCCACCGCTCTAATGAATAGGCAGATTGAGGCATTAGAGTTCATGTCCTTACATATTTCCATTACCTCTCGAAAATGGCGCTAAAACAGAAGCCAAAACGTCAAGTTTAAATAAATAAATATATATATATATATATATATATATATATATATATATATATATATATATATATATATATATATATATATATATATATATATATATATATATTTGTATGTGTGTGGGTGCGCGCGCGTGTGTGTCACAATGATAACAAATAATAGGCGGATTTTGATAAAATTTAGCAGACATTTGCCTTTTGTAAGTGTCTTAGATTTATATAGTTTATTAAGCAGGAAAATTGCACCAGGTTTTCCGAGAACATTTTGGGTTTTCTTTCGGAAAAAATGTATATCTGAAAATAAAAACTCGGGACGCAGCAAGTGCGTTATGGTAGTGAATTTTTATTAAATGCTTCAAATTTGAATAACTCAATTTTCTATACACTTAGAGAGTTTATTTTGGTGTGTAGTAAGGTCTTTCCTAAGGCAAGATATTCACCAAATTTCATTAAAATAACTTTGTAATTTTGGGAGAAAAAAAAATTTCGAAAAAAAATTTAAAATTTGAATAACTCAATTTTCTATAAACTTAGAAATTTGAATTTTAGTACGGCAACATATGTAGTAAATTTCATTGAAACAGCTTTGTTACTTTCGAAGAAAAAAAATTATTTTCAAAAGAAAACTCAACATTTTCCCGGAAAACCCCGTCCGATTTTTCTGGCTAACAAACTCATCCAAGCCATTAATAAAAGAAGGCCACTTGCCAGACGGATACATACATATATATATATATATATATATATATATATATATATATATATATATATATATATATATATATATATATATATATATATATATATATATATATATAAATATATAAAAATTCAGACGGACCCCGTATATGGGTTCTAGGGGCCCTGGTTCGCGCTTATTTGCAAAAAATTTTGCAAAGTCTCACCATAGATACCTCTCTATTAGGGAATTTTTTAAAATAAAATTTCACTAAAAACATTGCGACTAGTCGTTTATGAGCGAAAAATAATTCTCCAAAGAAAAGGTTCTATACAGTTTTCTTCTAAAATTGCCCAATTCATTATTATTTGAAATACATAGGTACTATTCTTCCATAAGCGTAATGTTAAATGTGATGATAACTTGGTGGCCGAATCGCCCATGGCCACACTGTCTCTATCAAGTCACTGTAGAAAAGACGAGTAAGGTTTGCAAATCAATCATAAAGACGGAAGAGAGGACAATAAATCTAAAGTGAAGGTACATGACGCTTATGCGGTGGAACATGAGTGGGTTTTAGTTGGGTAATAAGTATGTAAAAAAAAATTTTTTTGGAAAGAAAATTTAAAATTTGAATAACTCAATTTTCTCTAAACTTAGAAAGTTGAATTCTGGTGCGTAAGATCTCTCCTGAGGCAACATATATAGTAAATTTCATTAAAACAGCTTTGTTACTTTCGGAGAAAAAATTTTTTCGAAATAAAACTCAAAATTTTCCCGGGAAACCCCGTCCGATTTTTATGGATAACGAACTCATCCAAGCCATTAATAAAAGAAAGGCACTTGCCAAGTTTCATCGAAATCGGTTAGTTATTTTTTGAGTTATGAGACGGATACATACATATATATATATATATATATATATATATATATATATATATATATATATATATATATATATATATATATATATATATATATATATATATATATATATATATAACATATAAAAATTAAACCTATTTACAAATGAACTTTAATAAGATATTATGCTGTGACAATACTTCTCTCAAGCAGTGGCGATTTCTCCTAGTGAGCTAAAATATAATCAAAATGTGCACAGTTATATGGTGGGGCCTGTTGCCTACAGTGGTGGAAGAGCGGGAGGGTGTCCTGGCACTGTAGTTAACCACACCAAGTACAGAGAGAGAAAGAGAGAGCGTATGGACTGTATATTTTTTGAGGTTGAGATCTGAGTATGTAAGAGCGCGCGAGAGCGTCGTACACTGTATGTTAGAGAGAGAGAGAGAGAGAGAGAGAATTCGGGTAGGTTTTAGTCACACAATAAACTATCACTGATTTTCTATAACTTGTATTAAAAACTTTAAATACTTCACGATAACAATTTATAATACACTTAAATGTAAATAACAATATTCGGCAACTTAAATACACTAAACTGATGGAGGAGGTTTTTAGAGCACTTTGATAGAGAAACTCACTACTTGATGAGAAGCACGGAGAAATGAACTTTTCACATACACACCCTTACTCAGACTCTGTAGTCTCGAGATGCTACCGAGCCCAGAACCGTTGAGAGAGTTACGACCTCTGGCGCCTGCAGCGGGAATTGAGAGCAGTAGGGAACCGCGGGAAATATGTTTTGCAGAAATATTCAGCTGGCCTGAACATCCTGCGCGGGCGGCGAGGATGAGAAATTTTCAATAGGCAAGGGAGCGAGTCGGTTTACAGATCGAGTGAAGCTACCTTTGGAAGTCCTAACTTTGAAGATCCTCACTCGGCCATCTTTGCCAGGGAGGCAGCCTTCAATTCTTCCCAAAATCCATCCTTGAGTAGGCAGGGATGGCTCTTTGAGTATGACCATGGTACCGATGTCCAGATTGGGGTTGGATTTTTGCCATTTGGGACGATTTTGAAGAATATTCAGATACTGGGCGGACCAATGTTTCCAAAAGCTCTGGGTCAGCCTGGAAATGTGGTTCCATAGAGTGAGCCTATTGACAGGGGTTTCTGTATAGTTGGGTTCGGGTAAGGCGCTCAAGGGAGCTCCAACAAGAAAGTGTCCAGGGGTCAGATAGTTCAAATCTGTCGGGTCGGACGAGAAAGCACATATCGGTCTAGAATTCATTTGCGCTTCTATGGTAGTCAACACTGAGTACATTTCTTCGAAGGTGAGGAGAGCATTTCCTAATATTCTTTTAAGGTGATATTTCGCTACCTTCACATTACTTTCCCAGAGACCTCCTGTTTCTGGGGAGTAGGGGGGAGAGAATTTGAACTTGATTTCCTTTCGAGTAAGGAAATGCAAAATGGGTTTGAGACTTTCTTGAGCGGTAAATAATTTATAATACTCGTAAAGTTTGTTCTTTGCCCCTAGGAAGTTGGTTCCATTATCGCAATAAATAATGGTTGGAGTTGACCTTCTAGCGACGAAACGTTTTAGAGTTAGTATAAAAGCGTCTGCTGATAGGCTGGAACACAACTCAAGGTGTATGGCTTTGGTGATCATACAAACGAACAAACAAATATATGCCTTTGTGGTAATAGCCTTCCGAAGACGGGATTGTCTAATTACTATTGGACCAGCAAAATCGACACCAACAATGGAAAAAGGTCGGCCGGTGGTAACTCGGTCTTTGGGGAGACTGCCCATCAACTGCTGAGCGTTTGAGTGACGCCATTTAAAGCAGGTGATACACCTGTTTATACGTTTCTTGACGATTCGTTTTCCATTGATTGGCCAGAACCTTAATCTCAAGTTAGAGAGGGTCAGCTGTGGACCTGCATGGAGAGACTTGGAGTGTTCCTGGTCAATTATCAAGTCTGTTACTGGGTGATCAGAGGGCAGAATCATGGGGTGCTTCTGGTCAAAGGAAATAGGAGCGTGCTCTAGTCGACCACCGACTCTTAGAATTCCGTCACTGTCGAGAAATGGGAAAAGAGGTTTAAGCGAGGGATTTGCGACATGCTTTCCTTCTTGAAGTTCTCGAAATGTGTCAGAGAACTTTTCCATTTGAGCAAGACGAACGATTACTTTTAGAGCATGTCTCATTCCTTCAACAGAGGGAGTTTGAGGTTCATCCGAGGGTAAAGGGATTTTACGTAAATTGACCTTCTGCTTGCAGTTTTTAATGAACAAGAGTACATACGAGACAGTTTTGTTGAGCTTAAAGAAATCTGAGAACCTTGAGAAGTCTATAAGAGGTACCTTTCTTTGGGAAGTTAGTGTAGATTTTCTTTCTTCGGTGATATTAGGAGATGCATCTATTAGCTTGGGAGCTTTAAATTCTTTCCAAGAATATTCGAGAGACAGCAGCCCTGCCGGGCCTTGCCTCCATAGAGAAGTGGAGCTTAGGGATTGGGGACTTGTACCCCGAGAGCAGAGATCAGCGGGGTTGAGTTCAGTTGGCACATAAGCCCAGTGAAAGTTTTCTGAGAGGGATTGAATTTCGGCGACTCTGTGTGAGATGAATACTGACCACCTTGAGGGATGAGATGAGAGCCAATGAAGTGTTATGCACGAATCACTGTACATAACCACTTCCGTCACAGGCACCTGGAAGAGAGAGTAGGCACGGCGCATCAGCCTGGACAAGAGAAGAGCGGCACAGAGCTCCAGTCGTGGGAGAGAGACTGGTTTTCTAGGGGATACTCGAGAGCGAGCACAGAGAAGAGCGACCGAAATATTATTTTTTGAGACAATGCGAGAGTACACGCAAGCGCCGTACGCCTTTGGAGAAGCGTCGGCATAACCGTGAAGTTCAACTTTCTCGTGGATTGTGGAAAGTCCAATCCATCTAGGGATGTTTACCTTGGGCATATTTAATAGAGAGTCCTTAAACGATAACCATTCAAGAGAGATTTCCTTTGGCAAGGGTTCGTCGCAGCCAAACTGCCAGAGGTTTTGCATAAAAAGTTTGGCTCTAGTTACAACGGGGTTGAGATATCCTAGAGGATCGAATAGGCTACTTATCACGGAAAGAACAGAGCGTTTTGTGAGTTTGTCGACTGAACTTTCCTTAGGAGCTGTGATTTTCAAGCAGTCTGAGTTTGGATCCCAATAGAGGCCTAAGACTTTGGAGTTCGCTTCACTTATAACGTTGATAGGGACTATGGATTCGTGATTAGACTTGTTTTGCTGCAGCTGGGGGAAGTTAGATTGCCATTTGTGCAAAGGGAAACTTGCCAAGTTCAAGAGCTCCGTCAGTTGCATCTTTAGGGATATGATGGCTTCTTCGTTGTCTTGACCATATAATATGTCGTCCATGTAGCAACCATTCACGATTGCAGCTGCCGCAAGCGGGTATTCACTAGAGTATTTTTGAGCTAGATCAAGTAAGCATCGAGTTGAGAGAAATGGAGCGCAATTTGTACCATATGTGACAGTACACAATTCGAGACACTTGAGCTTTGCGTCTGGGTTTTCTCGCCATAGGATTCTTTGAAATTTATGGTGAGCTTTGGCGACCTGTACTTGCCTGAACATTTTTGTAATATCACAAGAGAGCACATATTTGAAGAATCTAAAAACGAAAATGATATCGAAGAGCTCTTTTTGTATCACAGGACCTGGCAATAGAATGTCATTTAGAGAGTTACCGTTGAAGGTAGGCTGAGAAGCGTTGAAGACTACCCGGAGTTTGGTAGACACGCTTTCTTCTCTAAGAACGATCAACTGAGGTAGAAAGTATCCACTAGAGTCATGAGATTTAAACTTATCAACTTCGAAAGGAACCACTTTGGCATGACCAAGCTTAATGTAATCACCAATGAAGTTTTGATATTGCTCATAAATGTTTGGGTTTTTTAGTAATCGAGATTCTAGAGCAAAGAATTTCTTAAGAGCTATAAAGTACGAGTTGCCCAATGGAGGTAGAGGAGTTTTCATTGGGAGATGAACTATATACCTGCGATTTTCCAAAACAGTTGTGTCAGAAAAGAGCTTTTCGCAATGTGCGTCTTCTGGTTTGGGTATCTTCGACGCTGAAACCGCTTCGAGTTCCCAGAATTTAGGTAGAAGCTTATCTAAATCATCAGTTGAGGAGTGAAGAGTAACCAGTGACGAACAAGTATTTTCTGATAGAGAAGGCGTAGTTCCTCCAACGACCCAGCCTAGTTTGGTATTCTGGAGGCAAGGCAGAGAGGGGCCTAGACGGTAAAGACCTTTATTTAGCAGAGTATAGTAAACATCTGCTCCTAGCAACATGTGTATATCGCCTGGGGTGGCGAAGTCCTTATCAGCGAGTTGCATATCTTGGGGGATTGGAAGCAGATCAGCATCTATCTTTGTTTGGGGAAGAGGACATGTGATCTCGTCAAGTATTGTACACTGTAGACCACACTCAAAATCTTGTGTGAGACTAGAGATCTTTAAGAAGGTTGATCGAGTTGTTGGAGTAATTCTTTTTCCTAGACCATTCACTTCAACGAGGTGAGGAATAGTTTTTGCCTGTAATCGGTCCACCAAGTGCTGCGTGACAAAGGAGAGTTGACTAGCGGAGTCGAGCAGACACCTGGCCATAACCTTACAACCTCCGGGTGTAGTCACATTAACTCTTGCGGTGGCGAGAAGTACCTGACCTTTGCAATGGGTTGGTAATGAAACTTCAGTCGTAATAGTGTGCGAGCTTGCATTCGGTTGACTGAATCTTGTTTCATCTCCTTGGGAAGAGAGATTTCTTTTGAGACTAGGTTGGGAATTTTCATTGTTTTTGTGAAGGAGAGTATGGTGTTTTAGACCACAAGTTCTACAATTTAATTTCGAACTACACTTTGAAGCAATATGCTTGTGTCCCAGACAGTTAAAACAAAGAGGTTTTTCTTTAGAGAACTTTTCTTTCTGAGGAACTGAGAGCGCTAGAAATTCAGGGCATTTATATATTTTATGGTCTTTACTATTGCAGTAGGAACAGTCGGCTAACGAGAGATTGTTAGTCTGTTCGTTTTCGAACCTTGGTGTGAAAGAGGATGACGACAACAGAGATGTTTTTTCTGAGGCATGCCTTGCGTAAGATTTATCTGATGAGGGTTTAAATGAGACACTAGGTGAGAGGGTTTCAAAGGCTTGACACCTTTTTTCGAGAAATTGTAGAAAACCTTTTAAATCGGGTAATTGTGAACTGTCTTTTTCTAGCTCATACGACCTTTGGGTCGAGTAATCCAATTTCCGAGTCAACATGTAAATTAATAATAAATCCCAATGTTGTACGGGTACTTTGAGGGCTTCTAGTGCATTGATATTTAACTTTACTTTTGTTATCAAGGACCTGAGAAAGTGGGTATTGGGTTTGTTCATGACTGGGAGTTCTAATATGGCTTTAATGTGGGAGTTGATTATTATCAAATTATTATCGTATCTTTCTTTCAAAATGGCTAGGGCTTTGCAATAATTTTCATTTGTTAGAGGAATGCTGTCTATGAGATTAAGAGGTTCGAACTTTAGCGAGTTTTTGAGATAATAAAGCTTCTGGACATCAGTTAACGATGCGTTCTCATCAATAAGTGCGCTAAACATATCAAAAAAGCTACGCCACTCATCGGGTTTACCTGTAAAATGAGGAAGGGTTACATTGGGTAATTTAACATTTAGTTTTTCTTGAGCACATGGATATGAATTATGAGCAGATGAACGCAGAGGCGGAGGAGGTGTAGTTGAATTGCTATGATTTTGTTTTGAATCAATAATTTCTGTAAGCTTTGCTTTTAATTCGTGAAATTTATCTTCTACCTCTAATTTGTAGTCACTATCCTCTACCGCGTCCTCTTCATCTGTTAAATCAATTTGTTCCTGTATTCTACAAAATTGCTGAAATAAGTCAGTTAAACTATCTATTCTAGAGGTAAATTCGTAAACAGATTTAAATAGATTTTCCTGCTTTGAGGCAAATGTTTCGATCCTTGTTATTGAGGCCTTTAATAAACTTCTTTTCTTTTTTAAGTTAATTAAATCAATTATTTGAGTTTCTTGTGCCATTTTGATATTTAATTATAAACGAGAATGGTATTCTTTATGAGCCAAAGGAGTTAAATTGAACACTTAAAATGTAAGATGTAATTAAAAGTTGTGTCTAAATATAAATTAAATAATAGAGAAAAATATTTATCTTTAAATAAAATGCCTTATAAACTCTATTAAAGGGTATTTCTGACCGTTCTTATATCAACACATAAATAGTTCTTTATAAATGAATGAAATAAATGACGGAGTTAAATTGAACACTTAAAATGTAAGATGTAATTAAAAGTTGTGTCTAAATATAAATTAAATAAGACAGAAAAAATATTTATCTTTAAATAAAATGCCTTATAACTCTATTAAAGGGTATTTCTGACCGTTCTTATATCAACACATAAATAGTTCTTTATAAATGCATGAAATAAATGACCTGGCGCTTCACTAAAAACAAATATAGGATAGAGAGCAGAGACTAATAGTCTTTTAGAATATAAGTATCTAGTTATGTTTATATTACCACTTGTTTGAAACACAAACGTTAATTTCCAAGAAGGACAGAATCTGAGGGTGCTGGCAATAGCAGATACCAGAGCGTATGCTGTGGTCCAATTCCTGGAAGCAAGGAGGTTGTAGGCCGACAACTTGAGCGACTGCCTGGCTTGTACCTGATGCTGACTTAACGTCGTTTCCACAATAGCTGCGGGAAGAGAGGGTGTCTTCTAGCGATGTACTATCATCAGATGATGGGTGGCTGATATCCGGCGCTGAGAGGACCACTAAAGTTGGTGGGGCCTGTTGCCTACAGTGGTGGAAGAGCGGGAGGGTGTCCTGGCACTGTAGTTAACCACACCAAGTACAGAGAGAGAAAGAGAGAGCGTATGGACTGTATATTTTTTGAGGTTGAGATCTGAGTATGTAAGAGCGCGCGAGAGCGTCGTACACTGTATGTTAGAGAGAGAGAGAGAGAGAGAGAATTCGGGTAGGTTTTAGTCACACAATAAACTATCACTGATTTTCTATAACTTGTATTAAAAACTTTAAATACTTCACGATAACAATTTATAATACACTTAAATGTAAATAACAATATTCGGCAACTTAAATACACTAAACTGATGGAGGAGGTTTTTAGAGCACTTTGATAGAGAAACTCACTACTTGATGAGAAGCACGGAGAAATGAACTTTTCACATACACACCCTTACTCAGACTCTGTAGTCTCGAGATGCTACCGAGCCCAGAACCGTTGAGAGAGTTACGACCTCTGGCGCCTGCAGCGGGAATTGAGAGCAGTAGGGAACCGCGGGAAATATGTTTTGCAGAAATATTCAGCTGGCCTGAACAGTTATATATGTTTTATTTCTTTTTCCCTTAGTCTTAATACACTACATATTTTATGACAATCGATTTAATTTACTTATTGGATTTCATAAATAGTCGGTTAATAGTGACTTGGAATGAAGTAGATACCACGTCTTGTAACATATTCAGAGAATATGAGTAGATCAATAGCAACTGGGAATGAATTCGGTCAGTGCCCGACCCACGTGATTAAAATAGTGAGGAAAATACAATTGATTTTAACACTGCAGTGAGCTATAAAAATTTGATTAACTCAGTTTTCTATAATCTTAGGAAGTTTAATTCTGGTAGGTAGTAAGGTATTTCCTAGGACAAGATATCCACTAAATCTCATTAAAATAACTTTGTAATTTTTGAAGAAAAAATTGTTTCAAAAGAAAATTTAAAATTTGAATAACTCAATTTTCTATAAACTGAGAAAGTTGAATTTTGGTACTTGGTAAGTCCTCTCCCAAGGCAACATATATAGTAAATTTTATTAAAACAGCTTTGTTATTTTCGAAGAAATTTTTTTTTAAAGAAAACTCAATTTTCAAAGGTTTAGAAAAGAACGCTCAGTTAACATAATCGACACAGAATGAACGATCAGTATACAGCTCAGCATCAAAAGTAATCTAAATCCTAATCGTTTTGAGAATTGCGTTTGGCAGCAAATTGCCTGGACATAAAGTGGCTTATGAAAGAACCATTAATTATGGACACTACAAATTATTTCTCGTCTCCATAGGTCTGCATAGGCATTGTCGTTAAAAGAACTCAGGTCCAAACTACTTGTTCCCAAAGGAGACTCACTAAAGCTCTCATCTGAAAATCCTCATAACGAAGGTAACGAAAACCATGTCAACAATAATTGACTTGTCTATCAATTTAATTAAAATTCATCAAATTAATATTTGTTCAATTGCCAACAAATAACGATATGCCTGATCTATTTCAAGATCAGTTTGGTGCTTCTTCCTCGCATAAGTCAACAAGGGTCAACAATTGAAGAGATTGCTCGACATTTATGAACGTCTAAGCGATCCATAAATCATGCAATTCGACGATAAAACGATGGAGATATGAGGTGATACACTAAATGTTTATTACCAACAGCCTATTCTAAGAATTTTCATAAGAATTGTACACTATTATTACATGGCATATTAGTAAAGCTAATACTTTAAACTTACACAGCCCTTGAAGATCGATTTCACAGGTCCCAGAACGCGCAGATTTGATTTTTTTTCGATCTCTCTATTATCAAAAAAATCTTGTGTTCTAACTTCTTTTGAGAAAAATGCCCAAAACTCAATTTCCTATGAAGCTAAAGAATCAAATTTTGCTATATCTCTAGATAGTGTGTCTCTTTAAAAGAATATTGTATTACAAATTTCATTACAGTTATACAAAAGATTTCCAGAAGAAAACTTTATTCATATTTAGAAAAGTACAATATCTGACAAATTATGAACGTAGCAGTAATTTTTCCTTATTAATCGCCTGCATGATTTCATTTTAGCCAACCGAAGCAAACCGGTTTTTTCACTATTAATAATAACAAAATGTCTGCTGAAATTATAATTTCAGACTCAAAGGTGACAGTTATTCAGGCGTCTTAAACAAAAATGAAATCTTGTTCAAAACATATGAAATCTGTCCACTATTGTTTCTTTAAGTGTCAAAATAACACAAAAATAAGGAATCTGAAGAATCAAGAGCAAATCCTTGACGGCTTGTCAACATGAAATTTCGAGACGCAGCAATTGCGTTGTGGTAGCGAATTTTCATTAAATGCTTCAAATTCGTATAACTCAATTTTCTAAAGACCTAGACAGTTGAGTTTTCGTGGAGTAAGGTATTTACAAGGGCAACATACCATCCAAATTGGATCAAAAAAACTTCGTAATTTTTTTGAGATTAAATTTTTTTCGGAAAAATTATTTTTTTATATAGAAAAATTGGTCCGATATAGCTGGCATACCTTGCATGCTTCTATGGGTATAAAATATAACAATCAGGCCAAGGTATACATGTAAACAAGGTAGGGTCGTGTTACACATTATTATTCAAAAAATATAAACATTTTCCGAAGATAAATGTAATTGTCCCGAAACAACTGATCCGGTTTTCTAGACAACGAACCAATTCAAGTGATTTACACAAAAACTACACTAGCCAAGGTATAATTATACACAAAAAGCTTTTTGGCAAAAATTTAATTTTTTTTTTTTAAATTTTCAAACAACCTCTTTCACGAAAATTAACTCTCTTACGAAAGTCGGCTTAAATGTTCACAAAATTTATATAAAATTATTTTTACGAAAATTAGCTAGGTCAAAATATTTTACACAATTTGCCAAACAAATTACTTTTCAAGAAAATTCGAAAACAGATTTTTGATGTGAATTTGCAAACACATTTTTTTTACAATAATCTATTAAACAGCACTTGATAATCACTAACATTTCACAATAATTCGACAAAAAATTATTTCTGCGAAAACTGACATATTTTACACGAAAATTGGCTGATAAAATACATAATACATAAATTACATAATCTGTAATTAAATTTGAAATAAGATACGGGCCGCCCGATTTGAAAAACGAACTCATCGAAGCTATTAATGCAATAAAGATTCTTGCCGAGTTTCATCAAAATCGGTTAATAACTTTTTGAGTTATCGTGTGGATACATATATATATATATATATATATATATATATATATATATATATATATATATATATATATATATATATACATTGCTGACATACAGTTTACAAGGTACAATACAAATAAGCTTAGGCTTGTGGCTGTATTAAATGTACAATTTTAAAGCATAGTATACGCTTATTTTTTTAAATAAAATGTCGCTAATAAGAACTAAACAGAAATGTCACTACCTAAAAAAAGAGGAACAGTACACGATGCTCCTATGCGGTCACCCATCCATGACAATGCCCGAGGTTGCTTAACTTCGGTGATCGCACGACAATCGGTTTTTTCAACATGGTATCTCCGTTCGCTTGACATGTTTATTTATCCAAGGTTTATATATTCATTATTAATTTTGTAAGTTTCGATTTTAAATAAAGAATTATATTATTTTCAAATTTTGCAATATTTACACAATTTTTAACAGTCCTGATTGCATACGTACTGTTAAACACAGTACGTATGCACGTACATAGCTTATTTTATCAGTTAGGGTCTTGGACAGCTAATATGATCAAACAACATTGTTGTTTTCAGCAATGATGTAGTTCACAAGGTTTCCATATAAACTAAAATTATTAATCGAAAAACAACATATTCTCTCATTAACCTAAAATAAAAGCAATCACTTTGCAATTTTTTTATTTCATGTCGTCATTTTCCATAATTGCGGCCGAGATTTCACGATTGTTGGTTCGGGTAGTATGTTTATGCCTGGTATATATTTAGTTTGGTTACCGTTGATGTATAAACCGGTGGTATGAATCAATCTTCGCGTGGCAGTTAACTACTCTGTCTGTCAGGCATTGGACTTTAACCACTAAGTCGTCCTAACGCATGTATTTGGGATTTTATTTTTAATTTGGAATAAACTCTAAATATTGTGTACCAAATTACTTACAATTCACAACATAGGTTTATTTGCACTATTTATAGCCACATGTAAAGTCTCATTCCAGTTACTTTGATACTTACAAAAATATAGCGTTCTCAAAAGGTTTTCCCCGATTTTCCACCGGAAAAACTTGAGCATAAAGGCTGATTAACGACCTCGACCTCGTTTTTTGACCAAGCAAGATTGTTGCTAAGTTTGATTCAAATCAGTTTAGTATTTTTTGAGTTATCGCTCGGATATATATATATATATATATATATATATATATATATATATATATATATATATATATATATATAAACATTTAAAAAATTTAACGGACCTTGGTTTTGGGTTCTAGGGACCCAAATTCTCGTTCATCTGAAGAAATGTTTTCAGAGGCTTTTCAACGTGACTTGCCTTATTAGCATATTGGCGAATTTTTTTAAATTAAAATTTGCTTATAATAAAAACAATAACAATAATAATCCTTTATTTTATATAAAAATTACACATTGTGTTACACGAAAAGAGCAAATCCTTGTAGTAGTAGTATTAAAACGCAATTTTAACAACTTTTTTCCTAAAGGCTTAACTGCCAAATTATTTTATCAACTCTTACAATTGTTTTTACCCAAATTAAAGTTTCTAAGCAGTCTTGCTTCCCCACAAGCAGTTCTGCCAAGGACACAAGTTTGTCCTTTAATATAAACATAATCACTTTTACCAGGCCAAAATGTTTGGTAAATAATATTTCGTTGCTAATATTTTTAAAGATTATGGGGCATTTGACGAATAACATGTTTTTCAACACGTCAATAAAATTTGAGACCTTGTTAATTTTAACTAAGATTGCCTAACATTGCTACTTAGCTTGTCTTAAAGAACTGTTGGGTTAAAAAAGTTGATGCATTATTGTTTAACTACATAGTATTGTCAAAAATCAAATGTTTTTTGTTAATAAAATCAGATTTGCATGGCGCGCTCATGTTGTGTGTGTGTGTGCATGTGTGTGTTACCACAAAAATATGACGATTTAAAATATCTTACCGATCTAAGAATGAATCGCAGATACAGTCTAATATTAGAGCGCATAAAAAGTTTTTGTAAATAACATGCGAATGTGTGGTCCAACAAATTTCAAATTTTGCAGAGATGTCGAAGCTTTATTCGGAAACACATTAACTAAATACAATTTTTGTAATATATGTAGGTTGTTTATTTTAATGGTGCACAAAGTGACATTAGAGTCGTTGATATGTTT
The DNA here is from genome assembly GCA_964006375.1 of Tillus elongatus. Taxonomy (NCBI): domain Eukaryota; kingdom Metazoa; phylum Arthropoda; class Insecta; order Coleoptera; family Cleridae; genus Tillus; species Tillus elongatus. Next base: position 140,991,690 of record OZ023263.1, on the reverse strand, counting down.
TGCTTTGATATAGAAAATAACAAAAAACCTTTAATACTTATATTACTTTGATATTTTTATGTTTTTAATTATTAAAACAGCATTTTTTAATAACACCCCATTCCAGATAATAGTCTATTACCCACCCAAATTTAGTGAAATAACCAGGTATACTATTTCGACCTTTCTTTATATTCGGGCGCTCTACCACAGCAGATCCTTGTCTGCCCAGACATACATTTTTAATAAGGGGTTGGAATAATAACTTTTTTTCTATGTAAGCGCGCTTACCTCTCACACATTTTTGTGACTTAGAAATTTCATACTTTGACAGACATGTCAACGTATACCTAGCATTGAAATGTCAAAGTACGATATTTATAGAGTATGCATATAAATAGGTCAGTAGCCGGTTGTAAGTATCTGCCCTTTCTATAACTTTCTGCACAATATCCCTATATATTCTTTGATATGACGTACCTCAATTTTAAATAAGATTGTAATTAAATTGAAAACAATCTCAGGTAATTAACTTGTCTGTTCAGTACAAAGATGCAAATATGATCTCCTAAAATAAATCATAAAAGTAAAGATCCTACAATCTTTTGTATTTTCTGAGTGTTCTAATTTCAAAGAGAATATCTGCATTATTAAGAAGGGTACTGTAGGCACTTTGCTATATTAATGTTATCATTAAAATAAATCTACGCTTCAACCTCCACCCTCGTAAAATGTAGCTTGAGCTGCATAAAATAATATTGTATGAAACTTTTACTACTTTTTTATGGCCACAGTACGATAGTAAAAAGTCAGGTGAGCCCCGGTTATTTATTGGATTAAGGCATACCATAATTCGATCTAAGCTGCAATAGTTCATACTGATATAAAAAATGTTCCTTTCACAGTGTTTCACATAGTTTATAAAGCCACGTCCAAATTAATCATCTTTTAGCAAATTTTCGTAAAAAATCGCTACCTCGACCTAGTTTTATAGAACTGGTTACTCATATTCCTTTAGAATATGGCCTAGATGGGCTCGTTAGCCAGCAAAATTAGACTTCGCTTTTAGCAGATATTTGGGGGTTCTTCTCTTCACTTTCTTCTTCTGTTTCGGAAAACATTTGTATCTTTTGAAATAACAAAGCTCTTGTGATTAAATTTGGTACAAAATTTCTTAAACTTAGCGTATAATACATGGAAAAAAATTTGGATTTCCATGTTAAAAGAAAAAAAGGTCTATACTTTAAAAAAATATTGTTTGGCCTATAATTTAAAAAATATGGTTTGGTGGCACTGGAGGCAAAACAGGCACATTCTAGATGTGGCTAAGAAAATCTAGCAATTATCACAGACGAAAGTTAATTTTTTGGCACAACAAGCTTTAGCTTTAGCTTTAGCCCCTACTTTGTTTCTTCTCCACATCAATGACCTCCTCTCTAGCACATCCAACCCAGGTCACAGTTACGCGGACGACAGCACCCTCCACTCAAATATACAATATTCTAAGCCTGGTCTCTTTAGCCCAATTAGATGAGGACGCAGACTCATGGAGGGTTCTGTCTCCGTGGATCTCCAAAAAATATTAGACTGGGGAAGTATAAATCTTGTACAATTCAACCCCACCAAATCTCAGTCTTGCTTTCTTTCTCATAAGAGATACACCAGCCCTAGACCCATCACAATGAACAACCAAGTTATTCAAAGTAATGAGTCCTTTTCACTTGTTGGCGTTTCTGTGGATCGAAATCTCAATTGGCACCAACATGTCACATCAATTGCAGAAGCGGCTGTTAAGATATTATGTTTAATCTTCGCTCGTAAACACTTTTCACCAGCTAATCTCTATACCTTATATACTTCACAAATAAGGCCAAACCTCGAATACTGCTCCCACATCTGGGGAGTAGCTGCCGCTTCTACACTCGCTATCCTGGACTCCAATCAGAAGAGAGCTATACCTCTCATCGGTGACCCTACCTTCACCCAAAGGCTGCCATCCCTTGCCCACCGACGTGCCGTTGGTGACCTCTCTCTTATAGATATCTGCACGGGCACTGCTCAGCGGAGCTTTCTTCCATAGTTCCTCCACCTGCTACCCCCAACAGATCTACCAGGGGAACAGAGCGAATGCACCCTTTTACTGCCCAGGTCACCAGCCATTTAGCATCTTGTTATGCCCGCTCTTTTTCCCGAGGACTTCCAAGTTGTGGAATTCCTTGCTGGCACATGTTTTTCCTTCTCCTCCGAACCTCCGAACCTTCAAGTCCAGAATTAACTAGTTGCCTCTTTCCTCCTTGTCGACACCCACGGTACGATAGTATTTAGGCTGTAAGACCTCGTGGTGTGTTGTTGAAATATAAAAAAAAGTTATGCTCTTTCTTAAAAATACGTCAATCTGATTTGAGACATCAAAGTTGCTGATTTTTAAGCAAATGTTCTGAAGCAAATGCGGGATATGAACAACACATATCAAAAAATCTGTATAAGCTTTTCATTTTAACAGCTATTGTTCTTCATTTGATTAAGCCATTACAGAAATTTTGTTTGAAATACACGCTTGCTGCGATTCTTCTGCTGTAGATTAAATTATGGATTTTGTTAAACTTTTTATTTTTTATTTAACAAAATGAATTTAAAAAATCTCTCTTTAGCCAATAGATCGAATAACTGATAATCCGCATTACTGCTAACAGTTCAGACGCACCACTTACATAAACTTTTTTATATATATTAATAGACAAATTGTTTTGACAAAAATATAAGATGAAACTTCAAATTGATAACTTATGAAATGCAAATGAGTGGCTGTTTGGCGGCGGAGTTCGAATACGTGTCGACGTTATTTAGTCGGAGTTAAACAACATTGGGCAAGATTAATTAATGAGGGTGGTCGGTTGGTGATCTCCTTTGGGTCAAATGTGTGTAGAAAATATTTTTAGTGAATTTTCCTTTAGAAACCTTTAGGCAACTTCTTGTTACCTAAACATTGTTAGTGAATTTTTGAAAAAATATTTTCACGCGAAATCCGAAAAAAAACCTTGGCGATATTTTATAAACCAAGAGTTTCTAACCTTTAATGCTATTTCAAAAAAAAAAAAAAATTATCCTAACGAATTTTGAAGGCAATAATTCTCTTAACGAATTTGAATAAACACATGGTCAATTGTTTTTGCATCGTTTCCTAGAGATTTTTCTGCGGATTGTCGTGAAAAAACGTTTTTTACAAATTTTAAATGAAAGAAATTTTTTAACGACTTTTTTTCGGAAAAAATTATTTGGTCAAGGAGATCGAATAAGTAGTTTTTTATCATATAAAACCTTTTAAAATTATGCTACCTTTTGGCGTCTTGAAAAAATCCTATAACTTAATTTTAAATAAAGCGAGATACTTAAAATTTGGTATCTACTAGTCATAATTTCAGATTTTTTTAAATATTTTGTTATTTTTGAACGTACAACAATTTTTAGAAAATTTGCAGAAAACCTGATATACTTATTTCGTTATTTTTCATGATTTAAAATATTTTTTGGCTATTCCAAACCATAACGCATTTCCTGCATCCAGACGCCCTCAGGTTGTGTTTATTTGCTGATTAAAGTGTCTGATAGCTAGCCGAGGTAAGAAAAGGGAAAAGAGAAATAGGTAAATATACACATATATGAACAAAATTGTTTACCTTAGTTTTATTGATCATTATATATATATATATATATATATATATATATATATATATATATATATATATATATATATATATATATGTATACTCCAATACTAGGAACGGTAAACAAAACTACCATCACAAGCTCTATGTATGTATTTACAAATAATACAAATAACTATAAACCACAATTAGTAAAACCTTGTCTGAATAATTAGAGCCCTAAGCGTGAGATTTTTGAGAATAAATTAAACATTTATATACACATCATAAAAAACTGTCTTTAAATACATAACAGTAAACTACAGTAAACCCATATTTATACCAATTGACACCCAATCGTGGGACAATAAAACATATTTTCAATACAATATATATATATATATATATATATATATATATATATATATATATATATATATATATATATATATATATATATATATATATATATATATATATATGTGTGTGTGTGTGTGTGTGTGTGTGTGTAAAAGTAAATTAACAGCAAAAAGTAAGTACCATGAAGCATCCCTGAGGAGGACTCGTGGCTCTACCAATAATTTAATTAAAAAAAATATATTTGTATATAAACCAAATATTTTTGCAGAGATAAAATTAAAGTTAAACATATAATATATAATATATCGTTTTTATATATATATATATATATATATATATATATATATATATATATATATATATATATATATATATATATTGCTATGATAAAAAAGTCTTAGCAATATTATTACAATAAAAATGATACAGTTTGCACGTGATGTGTATGTTTTCTTTTGTAAATTGTATTCATGTCAATATCCTTATTTCTCGACATTTATCCACACTAAAACATAAATAAAACACATTATAAACCAGTCATTCTTTATTATTGTTAGTTAGTGCTGGTTAAAAGCAGTGAAAGCTGTGAAACAATGATTCACTTAAATCATCAATAAAAACATTTTAAAATATATAACCTAAATAATTTGGAATAATATCTCACTAAAGAGATTAATTAAGCCACATATCTAAATGGATATGTGAAGCTTAAACTTTAAAACATGTCATCTAAAGCCAAAGAATTATGTTCAAAAGATATTTACCTACATGTAATTTGATGTATTGAAGAACATTCTGTATACAATATAAGAAAGTGTATTTTCAGAACCCAAAAGACAAAAGTGATGTTGAGAGACTTGCAATAAAGATTGTAACATGCAAAAGTGATTTTGTTTTAAGTTTAGTATGATTGTTACCTATCTAGAATTAGTGAGGTTATGCAAATGTTATTCTAGAATATAACTAACGTACAGGATTTGAACTAGGCGGGCTTTTGAAAGATACATACCTGTCAAGAGATGAAATAATAATTTTCCAGAAGGCTTGCCATGATAATACAAATAGGGTTCGAGATTAATTTTCGACAATATCCGTTTTCCGTTTTAATTAGGTTGTTTGGTAGGGCGCGAAGTAGCGCGCGTCACATTCCCTTCTAGAATGAATTTCAATATTTAAACCATTTTTGTATGTAAACAATACATATTTATTCCTAGAAGTAACAGAAGAAATAGATTAAATGATTCAGTATAAGAAAATCACCAAATGAATAGAACATAATGGTAAAATAACGTCAAAACTTACATATAGAACCAGCCATAGAAAACAAGGTATCGAAAATCCATTTAATTTGTTTAAATTAATCCAGAAGGGAAGACCTTTTAAGTATAAAGATAGACGAACTGTCAACCGTTTTGTCTAGCTATAAATGTTTTAATGGTAACAGCAGAAAATTAATTTAAAAACATAAATACTAATCAAATTCCCACTATAGTTGAAAAGCGGAATCATAGAGGGCGCGAAGTGTTTTAAATGAAAAACAATATTCATCAATTTGTAAACCTTGAGACAATAATAATCCTGTAAAATAATTAATAGTAAAATTTGTTTGTAAATTTAATAGTAGATGATCCGTTTAAGACAAAATTGTAGAATGTTAATTAAATGAAATAAAAATAATCTTGTTACTAATTAAAAACCTGATCTATTTCTGTGGGTATATTTAGATATAAGATTTAATTGCAAATAGCAGTATATTCTCTCCAAATTTAGAACCGACTACTGGGACAGAGCAGAGCATAGCCAGGGCAAACAAAAGTAAAAAAGCAGGTAAATATATATATATATATATATATATATATATATATATATATATATATATATATATATATATATATATATATATATATATATATATATATATATATATATATATATATATATATATATATATATATATATATATATATATATATAAGTGTTTAAATAATATATAAAAACCCAGGACGCAGCAAGTGCGTTATGGTAGTGAATTTTTATTAAATGCTTCAAATTTAAATAACTCAATTTTCTATAAACTTAGAGAGTTTAATTTTAATACGTAGTAATGTCTTTCCTAAGGCAAGATATCCACAAATAGTCAATAACATAACTTTGTAATTTTCGGAGAAAAAATTTTTTTCGAAAGAAAATTTAAAATTTGAATAACTCAATTTTCTCTAAACTTAGAAAATTGAATTTTGGTGCGTAGTAAGATCTCTCCTGAGGGAACATATACAGTAAATTTCATTAAAACGGATTTGTTAATTTCGGAGAAAAAAATTTTTTCGAAAGAAAACTCAAAATTTTTCCGGAAAACCCCGTCCTGTTTTTCTGGCTAACGAACTCATCCAAGCCATTAATAAAATAAAGGCACTTGCCAAGTTTCATCGAAATCGGTTAATTATTTTTTGAGTTATCAGACGGATATATATATATATATATATATATATATATATATATATATATATATATATATATATATAATATATATATATATATATATATATAACATATAAAAATTGAAACTGACCCAGGATATGGGTTGCACTCATTTAAAAGAATTTTTGCAAAGTCTCACCATCGATACCTCTCTATTATTGAATTTTTTTAAATAAAAATTCACTAAAAACCCACAGTCATAAACTTTTACACCTCATTACACAAAAATAAAGATAAGATTTGCATAAGTTCTACATAGAAATTTTGTGTAAACTGTATATAAATATAATCCAATGTAAAATACGATAATCACAAATTCATCATATACATAACAAAATATTTTAATAACCCCATTAAAACAATTTCAATACATATATATATATATATATATATATATATATATATATATATATATATATATATATATATATATATATATATATATATATATATATATATATATATATATATATATATATATATATATATATAGTGAACAAGAGCCAGTTTTTTCAACAAGGAAATAGTAAGGTTCAACATTAGCGAAATGAAATACTTTAAACTCAAATAACTAAACAAAGTAATCATAAATAAATGAATGATTTGTTTGCCAGCATTTCACTGTCTCTACTCCCATGTTTGGCAATCACTTATGACCACCTCAAATTGAACTATGAAATTCACTTTATCTGGCATTTGATCTGTTGGTTTGGCGAGTGACTGCAATAAAATAATTTACAGGATCTTTAAGTGGCCCATAAAGTCTCCCGGTTTGAATTTGCCTGCTTAAAATAGTCCCAAGGCAATTAGTGCTGCATCCTTCTTCTCACATATATGAAGTGGAGTAAGATTCAACATTGCCTCTATTGAAGCTGTACGGCATGACACCATAGCTCCAGTTATTCAAAACAGACCAGCCTCTGCAATTTTTGCAATTTGCTTAGTGCTGAGGCTTGTTCCGTTTTTTGCCACCATTATATAGATGCATATGTGACCATGAGTTTTATCACAGTTTGGTATATCCAATATACTATTATAAGGTTCAACCCTTATGTCTTTTCAACAAGTCTATGGTAAGTCCAGATTTCCATTGTGGCACTAGAAAAAGTCTTACACCAGTTCCTTTAGACAGTATTTTTTTCCAAATGCTTGCTCCAATTCAGTTTTTGGCCCAAGAAGATCCCTGAATTATTAACTCAATTGGAAAATTTATGTGTTCCACTTAGAGTCAGAGTTTTTAAATTTAGTTTCCTTCCGCTCGTCTTATGAGGATTGACATTTAGTTTCTCTGTATCCCACTAGTTCCTTTCAATGTTACGGCTGTTTGCATTAGAGTGAATATTACAGCATGATGGCATGATGTCTGCCCTTAACTGTTATGAAAATATTAGCTTAATATTCTTGGACTGTGAATCCGGCTCCGCCCAATGTTAGGTTAAGTTTATTAACAACGCGCGACCACAGCGACTGTAATAGCACTCCTCCCCGAGGACAACCTTTTGCCGTGGCCACTATTGCGTTGGTTTTATGTATAGTGGCTGTGGTACAAGTACTTTTTAGCAGTGGCGCAATCCATCTAACAATGGGGAAGATGATCAGTCAAGCATACCCATTGTCAAAATTACTAGAGCCGGTATCTTATTGCCCGCGTTAAAAGGTCAAATATTTGTTAAGAGATTGTGTAATTTACAGTACGACTGTTGCTTCCAGATTATGTATACAAAGTTTGTATACCCTGTGCTATCAGACCAGCTTTTTGGAGAAGACTGGGAATTTTTTTATTAAGAATTAAGAAAAACTCTGATTGTTTTAAATGACATAAGGGGCAAAGCATATGTGCTTCGTAGACGTCAAGTCTTCACTAATTGCTGTGCAGAAAATTTGAAATATTCCTACAGGATGGTTTATGGCCATCATAAAGTTAATTCCTGTACCAAACTTATTAAACTTCCTAAACTTCCTTAACCAACAGTACTTTTTCATACCATTCGCACAATAGCATGTTTTATTATACCTGGAGCTCCATTTCATTCTGTTATGGTTTCATATTTATTTATAAACCAAAATATTACACAATGCATCATGGGGTTTGTCATGGACTCTTCAGACAAAAACAAGCAGAACTACTACTACTACAGGTCAACATTTGGAAAAACAACTAATTTACTATTTACAATAATTTACGTTTTCTATTTTCGCTAATCCTAATAACAATGTAAATATTTTTACAATTTAATTTTAAAGTTTTTAGTGAATTTTCGTAAAAAAAAAATTCACTAATGAGGAGATCTTGACTTTTGAATTAAAACAAAATTCTTTTAATGAGCGCAAACTAGGCTCACATCCGGGGTCAGTTTCAATTTCTATATCTTTATCATATATATATATATATATATATATATATATATATATATATATATATATATATATATATATATATATATATATATATAGTAATGCAACTATTAATAAGGGCTTATAAAAAAATATAACTTTATTTTCCTTAAATACAAGTAAATAGATTTAGTACGTTATAAAACTATTACTATGAACCATAGGACGTTACAGCAAGAGCTTCAAACACGAACTGATGTGTCGCTCTATATGCTGCAGCGTTTACAATTATGCTTACATGCAATTTACAACAAACCCGTGAGAAATGCAACTACAGAATAACTGTGCACTTGATATGTCACAGGTTCACTGTCTCTAGATAACTGATTCAGCTGGTGATGTAACTATATATATGTATGTATGTATCACATTGATAACTCAAAAACTAATAGGCTGATTTTGATGAAATTTGGCAGGTACCCTCCGTTTGTAAGTGGCTTGAATAATTTTGTTATCCAGGAAAATTAGATTAGGTTTCCCTGGAAAATGTTGGATCTTCTTCTGATTTTTTTTATCGAAGTAAATTAGAAAGCGATTCTAACCAAATTTGGTAAGTAGGTTTACGTTATAAAAAGTAAAGTTAGTTATAAGCATTTAATTGAAAAAAAAAGGTTTGGTGTCAGATCAATTCATCAAAATTCACTACCATAACGCACTTGCTGCGTCCAGACTTTTAATCAATGCAAATAAGTTTATATATATATATATATATATATATATATATATATATATATATATATATATATAAATATATAAATATATATATATATATATATATATATATATATATATATATATATATATATATATATATAGAAGGCACAAGTGCTTTTATATTATAAAATTTATCTATTTATCTAATAATAGGAGATGTTTTTAAATGCAAATTTTGTATTAAAAAAGACATTTCATGGAAAAATGGATTATTAACATTTGAAAATGTTATTATGAAACTTTGCTACCATAAGACACTTGCTACGTTAGGGCTTTCAATCAGTATAATTAATTTAAATCAAGTGGATTTGGTCAACTATGTGCACCAGTTAATAATAAGGAAAGTAAGCTTACGTCATGACGCATATGCGTATATATATCATACATATAAAACTATTAGTTTAACTTGACAAACAAATCTCTAAGCAAATTTTGATACTGGTGCCTAACAGCAAAATTATTCATAATGGCTGAGTAAGCAATATATCATGGATTTCCTCTAATGAGAGTATTACTTCACTCACTCCACAAACCCATTCATATTTATCTTCTCGATAATGATAAAGCACTGCTTCAGCTATATATTATATATTTATCATTTATGAAAAATGGTATTTATAATTCACCTTCAACTAATTTAGCTTTCACGCCACTAATATATGTATACGTTGCCGGATTTGTAGACTAATGCAGATTAGGAATCCATTTTTGTGAAAAATTGTTTTCTGTCAGCTCCGCAACAGTGGATAACTAAGTATGAAACAAGATTGATCATGAAGCAATTAATTGCGTGTAATGATTTGCACTTACTACATTCTCAAATTGCGAGTTAGATAATGTTGAAACTGACACAATACTTAACAATGCAATAAAAATATGTATGCCTGTGACCAAAGTGTCATGTCCAAAACTTGAAGCTTAAAAGAGGCATTTCAGATTAACATGTTATTAAATTTTCTAATTTTCTGTCAAGAGGTCGCTCTGAAATTTTCCAACAAGAAGTATATTTAATATTTGCGTACCGCAACTTTAGTTAAATCACTATTAAATAATATAAATACATTTTCAGTTTAAATTAAAATTTGTTTTTATTCTTTGCAGCTTTTAAATTTCTAAGCTCCAAACAGGTTTATATTGCTAGCCAATAAAACTGACATATTTAGCACAAAACTTTAGAATGGTGTCCTCCTTTACTCTTCTAGAGGTGCCTTTAGTGTACAAAAATTCATAATGAGAGGATCGCGACTTTTAAATTTTGTAATGATCTCTTCAAATGAGCGCGAACTGTTGGTAAGTACCTTCCTTTGTAAGTGGTTTGGTTCGTTAGACGGGAAAATCGGACCAGTTTTTCTGAGAATTTTTTAAAATATTAAGGCAAATAAATTTGCTACCCAGGTTAATATTATAAAATATTGGGGACGCAGCAGATGGGTTATAGTGGTGAATTTTTTAATAATAATTGTACACTATTAGTACGCCATCTTAATAAAATCCATATTAGTGAATTTTCTTTTAAAAAATTCACTAATGAGGAGATCCGGACTTTCGAATTTTGAAACTAGTTCTTCAAATGAGCGCTAATTAGCCCCCCTAGAGCACGTATCCGGGGGTATATATATAATCAAACCGACCCCCGGATACGTGCTCTAGGGGGGCTAATTAGCGCTCATTTGAAGAACTAGTTTCAAAATTCGAATGTCCGGATATATATATATATATATATATATATATATATATATATATATATATATATATATATATATATATATATATATATATATATATATATATATGTGTGTGTGTGTGTGTGTGTGTATGTATCACACCGATAATTAAAATAATTATGGCCCGATTTTAATCAAATTTGGTGAGTACCTTCCTTTTTCAAGTGGCTTGGATAAGTTCGTTTGCCACGAAAATCGACGCAGGTTTAACCGAAAAATTTTGTGTTTTTTTTGTTTTTCGGAAAAAAAAAATTATATCTCCGGAAATCACAAAGTAAGGGCAACCAAATTTGGTAAGCGTGTTTGTATGTGCCAATTTAGGTCTGTAGGTTTAAGACAAAAAAAGTTATGGGAAGTTAAAAAAAATATTGGAGTTTTCCTCAAAACGCCAAAGTCGCGATTTAATACATCAAAATTCGCAACATTTGCACAGAACCTGAAACAGAACGGATTATGTAAAGAAAATATCGCAAGAAGAGTGTACTGCAAACCATTAAGTTTTAGCTTCAACCGTCACTGTCCTTTTACTAAAATATTTACAGAAAATTTATTTCAAATCCCTGATGCTTTGACTATATGTTTAGTTACGTTGATGCTTTGGCTGTAGGTTCAGTTAGGTCTATGGTTTAACGGTATATATATATATATATATATATATATATATATATATATATATATATATATATATATATATATATATATATATATATATATATATATATAATTTTACGCTCATTTTCAAATGAACCCAAACTAGGCCCCCTATAGAAGCCATATCCGGGTTTACTTTCAGTTTTTATCTGTTTTGATATGATATACAGGCTGACTCATTTCTATGGTAAAGCTCAATATAATTGTTATTATACAAGCTACGAGAAAACATTGTATACGTTAATTAGAGTGTGTCTTGAGCCGCATCTTATAAAAATATTTTGACAATCACAGTGGTCCATAAGTCGTTGGTGAGCCCTACAATTGTTTTTTCGAACATTTGCATTTTTGCATCTTTTTATCGAAATATGATGCATGTTTGTAAGAAAAAAGTTGAGACGCAGTAAATGCGTTATGGTAGAGAATTTTCATTAAATCCTTCAAATTTCAATAACTCAATTTGCTATTAACCTAAGATTTATTGGCTAGGAAACCAACATTTTAAGTTTATTTTCGGAACATTTTTGTACATTTTCAAACAATAAGTAATTTTGATAAAATATGGTGCATTGTTTCTACTATATAGACTATACCGGTAACCAAATTTATGCCTGCTTACACTAGAGAGACATATTTGCTGTTAAAAACATTTTTATGAAAATTCACTTCCAAAACGCACTTGCTGCGTCCAGACTTTTTTCAAGTTTAAACAGACCTTGAAGATCGGTTTTATAGGTCCTTATGCGCGCTCTTCTGAAGAATTGTTTTTAAGTGTTGTTATGGCTATGTGTCTGTCATCATAAAAAATATGTTTATCTTGTGTTCTAGCTCATTTCCATAAAACAACATTAAATCCCCAAAACTCAATTTTATATAAAGCTAGAAAATTAACATTTTGTATATCTAGGTACTGCAAGTCTCCTTAAAAGTTACCGCAAGACTCATAAATATTACAAATTTAAATAAAGTTGCAAAAGCTTTCGAGAAGAAAACCCAATTCGTATTTAGAAAAGGAATGTATCTGCCAAATTATAAACGTTGCAGGTATTTTTCCTTATTAATCGCCTGATTATTTCGTTTTAGTCCACATGATAGGTTCCATTAGGAAAAACTGGTTCGGTTTTCCCAAAAACAAGGAAGTTTTATTTTACAAACAAATTCTCTGTTAGTTGAATTTCCTAATGAAAAATCACAAATATCAACAATAAAAAACGTGTACTGAAAATTATAATTTTAGACTCAATCCTGAGTTATCCAGACGTTTTATGTAAAAGCAATATATTGATCCAAACGTATGAAATCTGGACACCATTGTTTCTACCAAAAATTTAAGTTAGGTGAAAAAGAACATGTTACGCATCGGACGGCAAACGAACTTAGGCCACCCACGTCTCATACGAGCATTTTATTACTTTTTTATTTATTTAAAAAATCACTTTATTTACAAAATAAAATACATATGCTCCAAATAAATGAACAAAAATATAAATATATTATATTCCATAATATTAACTACGCGAACCTAATACCTATTTTTACCAGGAAAGCTCCACATTCTGTTTCTGTATTACGGATAGATATGTACAAAATGGGATACATGTAAAACGTTATTTGGTACCTACACTTTTACACAAGAAAAAACAATGAGAAATCTAATTTATCATTCAACCTAAATATATTCTAATTTTGCATCTAAATATTAAGTTTTTCCTTAATAGTCCTATATAGACCATATGTTTTATTCCTTAAACAGTTAGTGTGGTTTTTTAGTACCTGCATGTATTCCTCTGGTGATGCAGCTCCCAGTTATGTTGTGAAAACGTATCCTATAGTAATTGCCACTATTATTGTCAGTAAGTTTTGCACAGATTTACTAAAGCTTTTGTTTAAGCTAAATAATCTCCAACGTTGATGTCATTTCTCTGGGTAACAGTAACAGCTTCTAGGAAGTGCTACCTCCTGTTAGTGATTTGAACGACATTAACATAACACCGGAACCTATGTAGAAAGGTGTCTTGCTGTGTCTTGCATATGTTGCATTTGTCATCTGGTGCTTTTCCAATCCTCTGTAGGAAACTTTGAGTCATGAACCCCCATGTGCTGCTTTGTACAGTATTTCTTTTTGTTCACTTAATAGGTATTTGTTGTGTATCCATTTCCTTTTAACAGAGTCTGTATGAAAAGCTTGTGTGTTAGTCGCGTTCTGGAGTATTAGTTGACTGTATAAGCTTTTCGATGATGCCTCCGGTTGGAGCCAGTTTTTCTCTGTGTATGAAGATTCTTGCACAAAACGCTTCATGTGAGGGGCTTGATGAGGTATTCCATTTATGTAGGGTGGATTTGTTACCGTAGCCCCGAAATTCATGTAATCCAAAGGCAGTACTGTGTTTCCCCTTATATTGTTCGACGTATAAAAAGCGTGTTTGCTTTAATCCGAGCATCTTGCAAGGCTAGACCACCATCAAGTTTGGGGAGAATCAGAGTTGTTGAAATTCAGGTGGATGTTTCTGTCCGTATAAAGTACCTGCAGATGGTATATGTGCGTTTTTCCCCCAGCAGAGGTGTGGGAAGTACTTGACTCAAATACCAGCTTTTGGATGACCCATAAGTGTTAACAAAAAAAAACATTTGTATAACTGTTTCGGTTGTTAAGTAATGTGGTGCGCACTAGTGATACCGTCGCTTTCTAGTTGGTTCTGACCATTTCATGTAAATTGTTAGTGAATTCAATTCCCAGAACCTTGATAGTGTCCTCGATTTGAACCCATGTATTCTCAGGTACAGGTGTGTTACTTATTTGTCTGCCTAGTATCATTCCTTTGGAGTTACTTCTGGACTGCTGCAGTTAGTTGGCAAAATGTGTTGACTTTTGTATAGATCATTTCTATTTCTTTAGGATTTTTAATGATCACGTTGATATCGCCCTTATAAGCATGTACTTCAGTAGTCGGTGATTTTAAGAGTTGGATCACTGGCTCCAAATAGATGATAAATAAACTCATGGATAAGGGACATCCTTGCTTTACAGAACATTTTATCTCTACCATTGGGCTGCGTCCTCTGTTGATTTACACACATGAAAAATAGTTCGTACACATTTGTCGTATGTTAGTGATAAATCTGTGTGGAAATTTATATTGTTCTAGTGACCACCACAAGTACTTATGATTGACCCTATCTAACGCATTGTCCAAGTCCAAGTTAAGAAGGATATGATTCTTGCCATGAATGTTAATATTTACCATTTCTTCTCTTAGGCTAAGCAGTGTTAAAAAGATGGTTCTGACTAGAGATGCACACGTTTTTTCGTCGCTACTGTATGGTTTATCAATCTATTCAATCTTGTTTTCATACATCGCATAAACAATTTGTAATCTGTGTTGAGTAATGAGATGGGTCTGTACTCACTCAGACTTTTCTGGTTTGCATGTTTTGGTACAAGGACCAAAAGTCCCTCCTTAAAGGCGTCTGGCGCGTTCACTCCTTTATTTATCTCGTTTATTATCGTCACTTTACTGTCGTTAATTATTTCCCAATATTTTTTGTAAAATACTACATTAAAACCGTCTGGCCCAAGAGATTTATGCAATGTACTGTTGTCTATTTCGTTCAATTTTTCCTGTTCTGCTATTTAACGGACTAGCTCGTTGCAGTTTCTCGCTTGTAATTTCTTTGCGTTTTTTAAGACCTGGTTAGCTTGCTCAGTGTTAAATGATTTTCCTTTATATAAATTTGCAAAATATTGGCTGACTATGTTTGGTATTTGCTCTCCATTTTATATTGTATTACTTTCTTCCAGGCGAGTAATATTCTTTATTTTCTTTTGTTTTTTCTCTCATTATGTGATATATTGATGCCGGCTCATCGGAAATATTTTCTTTTAAACGACTTCGGATTTTGCAGCCTTCTAGGAGTTTCCTTTGCTGGTCCGTTTATAGGACCCCATCTTTTTTGATTTCTATTAATGTTATGGAGTTATTTGGGTTTCGTTTCATTATTTCTTATAATGACTGGTAGTAAAATTCAGTGGTTACCCTCTCAGTCTTTTCTTTATTGAAGGTGTCCATTGAAACAAGGACATGATTTTTGGGCTTGCGTAGTTGACCTACCATTGTAAAACTTTTGTGAATTTGTATCTTTGGTAGTTCCAGTATTGCCAGTTTTGTAGAAAAAGTTTTTTGACGTTAGGGTCATCTAGGTTTTCGTGCAGTCAGGCATCTACATTCCGACATTCTTAAACATACCATAATTGCCCTGTTGTCTGTAAATGGGGCTGGATGAATTGAAGTTGTGCCTACCATATTTGCTATCTCTTGCTTAACGTAAATTCTATCTAGCCTAGTGGCTCCCGTTGTATGAAAGTAGGTATATCCTGGTGTTGTATGTTTACGTTTCCAAAAGTCAGCCTGAATTAAGTGTTTTATGGTGTTTTCAAAACTGAGCAGATGTCGTATCTGTCATTTGTCACGTCGCTTCTTTCATTAACGCAATTGAAGACACCGGCAGTATTAGTTTTTTGCCTGGTGTATGCAGCCTAGGTAGTTGCTCTATAAAGAACTCTTGTCTGGCTACCTTTTTTGTATTATATTATATTAATTATATTGTGGTTGAATATTGTGACGGCCACAACTCTCGATGACTAACATTTTGACCTCATTAAAGGCGATACAATTCCTGATTATTATTGCGGTTCCTCTTCTATTTTCATTTATGTTAACGGTTGCTTTGTACCCACTAATAAAGGAGAAATCACTGATAGCCACTTCTTGCAGCAATACAATATCGACTTGATGGCCATAAATAAAACTTTTTAACATTTGCAATTTTAAGTCTGATGATATACCACACATATTTAGGGAACATATCTGATCCGATATTATTTGATGGTTACAGGTTGTGCAGTCTGACATTTTCTGTTTAATTTCACTTTAGTATGTTGATTCTTCTGGCCTTTTTTTTGTAGGACTATCTTCGTGCGCTGTTAGCTCGTTCTCTGTTACTTTCTGATGAAAATTGTCAGTTTAAGTATTGTCTACAGTATCTTCATTGGTGTTTACTTCTTTTTCTATCAATTTTTGAATTACTTCTTCTGGTGTAGTGTCCTTTTCGCCGTTTCCTCCAGGTAAATTCGTTTCCAGTCTTTTAGCAACTACATCTTTTTCTAGAGTTTGTCTTAGCTCCTTATCGTTTGTATTTTGTGTTTGGTTCCTCTCCTCCATGATATTTGTCGTTTCACTCTGACCGATCAAAGTGATATTATTTTTCTGCATGGATTCTCTATCAACAGTATATTGTTGTCTTAAATAGCCATTTAAGGCTGATGCATAGTTCCTTGTCCTAAGTCTGTATTGTTAAGAAAATATACAATCTTTTGCCCCGTGGTCTGTAGATGCGCATCGTCTGCAGGTTTTCTTTTGGCCCAGGTAGGTTCTCCAAAACTGTAATCCCGAGATTCGGACATATGATGGGATCGACCTATGTATTTCCATTTTACCAATTTTGATGTCATTATAGCATGCAAAAGCTGGGTTTTTCCAGGAGTTGTTTTTTATTTCTTACACAACACCGTACGAGGATAACGCATTTTTAATTTCAGAATCAGATATTTCAGTTGGCGTTCTGTGTATCCTTACCATGTGTTTTTGGCTCTCGTTGGATAATTTTATTTGGTAAGTTTTGCCATTTGCCCCTGTATACTCTAACTTATTTTCCCATTTTTGGAAAATATCTTCTAAAATTTCTGCGTTCGCAACTGTAATCATTACTTTGTTATTTCCGTGCATTCAAAAAGTATTCGTTCTCATGTTTACAATTTATTAAAGGCACTTTATCGCACGCGATGACAGACGTCTATCAGACGTACTTACCGTGCCACAGCACAGCGCGAACTCCTACCACTGAATCACAGATGCCAGCAAATAAATTGTTTATTTACGTGCTAGTTATATAGAAGGCAACTTGATGCCCCAGGAAATTTTATGTTATATCCTATAATTAAATGTAAGTAAACAGCTAGTTACAATATTGATTATGTTTTTACTAGTTCGTCGGTCATTGAAGCACATTTGACTGTGTCGATGTTAACTTGAAATATAAAAACACGAACTGCTTTAAAAATATTTCATGGAGACGTCATCCGCTTTCTTTCGTTCTTTTGTATTTTCATATATTCTTATAATAAGGCACTTACTTATAAATGGAATAAATAATGTCACTGCATTTGCAAAAATTAATATTTAAGTACGTCACGCCTTAGAAAACTCTTGATTTACAAATGATTGCGACACTTGCACTTTGAGCGGCCATTTTGACGAAATAATTAAGGAATGTGATATATTCCGTTTTAATTTCAATTACGTTTTTATTTGAAATCCAAAAGACCTGATATTTAGGAAGCTTATTTTGGGGACGAGGGCTTTTTTTAACAAATTCTGTGTCAAAAAATTGTCAAATCATGGTTTGGAGAAAACGTTATATTTTCTTTATAAAATCGATAGTTCCTTAAAATTTTCTCTATTGCCTTCCTTAGAGCTTGATTTCTTCACCATGTACTACTACTACTAGTAGTAGTAGTAGTAGCAGCAACAGCGGGGAGGCTATCGCCAGGCAAGTAGACCACATCGGGCCTTTCATGCCAACTTCGGCATCAAACAACCATGCCCAATCCCCCTCTTTTATCGGACGGAACCTACTTGACTCCTCTGTAGAATCTTTGAACAAAATAGTTTTGTTTGAAGACTCCCAAAATCCTTACATTCACATACATGGTTAAACGTTTCTCCGGTCTCGCCGCATTCCTGGCAACTGGAATCTCTCTCGACACCTATCACCTACCAATTTTGAGGCTTCAGTGGCATGTAAGCACCCCGATGATACGGCGAAGCGTAGGACGACTCCTACCAAGAAGCCAGACAGTCGATGACGGCAGCATCAGCAAGACATCTAGCACGGCTGTGGGTGTTGTCTTTATAGCACCGGAATACTTGGACTTGCCAACCTTGTGTACTATATTTTCAGTACAAATATTTATTTGCGGCCATCCATTAAGCTACAGATATGGTGCATTTTTTAAATTTGTTGAATTACCCATTTAAAAACAATCGTTTTACCACATTTAATGTAGTTTCATGCCATCTGTTATTATAACTTAGTAATTGTTTACAATCAATTTAATCGGTTTTCACGATTTTTGTAGCTGAGATTTCTCGATTGCTAGTTCGGGTAGTATGTTTTACACGTATGATCTGTATTGTTTGATTATCGTTGAATTATGATTTCAGAGTGTAGTATGTATCAATCTACGCATGGCAGCTGACTCCTTTGACTTTGTCAGGCGTTTGACTTTAACAATTTAGGTCATTTCAATACATGTCTTTTGGATTCGGTTTTTAGTTTGGAAAAAAAGTTGTTAACCAAATTGTTTGAACCTCAAAACAGAGGTTTATTTACTCCGTTTCTAGCTACATGTTAATTGCCATTTCAGTTACTCTAATACTTTCAAAAACATAGCGTATTTAAAATATTTTTGTATATTTTTGGCGGCAAATGCCCGTTACAGCTGATTTACAAACTCGTCAAAGATATTAACAAAATGGAGATATGTGCCAAGCTTACTTGAAATTAGTTGTGGTTCAGTATTTTTAAAGTTATTACTATTACACACACACACGCACGCACGCACACCCACACGTATATATATATATATATATATATATATATATATATATATATATATATATATATATATATATATATATATATATATATATAGTAGTGTTATGCAGGTTTACATACACGCACACACATGCACATAAACTCACATAAAGTAACACAAATAACAACTATTATTATTACTAAAAGGAATGTTAAAAAAGAACGAACAGCAAATTTAAATGCCATGAAACTCCTAATATTAAAAATTAGAATCAGTAAGTTCAATAAAATACAACATAGACCCAAATGGACAGTGATACTGAATACATGTCTGCAAATTATATATATATATATATATATATATATATATATATATATATATATATATATATATATATATATATATAGTCACAGTATTTCCTTAAGAAACGAAAAGTACTAACCAACGTGTAAGAACACTAAGGTTAATGAACTAAAGGGACAGAAGTGAATAAAGGTCACTTAAGCGAGCTTACCTAGATAAGACAGGGATAAGTATAATTTAAGGTCATTTAAAAACACTAAACGGACCGTTTGTGAATTTCACCTGAAGAAACCTCTTAAAAGTAATATTTAACATAGGTAATAAGCTTATTTTTAAGATACATAGCCAATTTACTGTTTAGTCTAAGATTTTAGCAATAAGTATTTAAATTGTGTAAATTTGTGTCGCTAACTTAAGATTGGAATTATCCATCTAAATAGATAGTAAATTAGAAAATTTCTTCAAAATCTAAAACCTGAGACAGTTATTAATCTAATTGATATATATATATATATATATATATATATATATATATATATATATATATATATATATATATATATATATATATACAGTGTGGAACAGCCAAATGGAATAAATTCGATAACGGATAAATGAGGGCGTGTTGGGAAAAACGCTTGGACACGTCGATTTGTATTTTTAACTGCGCATCTTTTTCAAGAAAAAAAAATTATATAGGGTGCGTCATGTGACAGTGGCCAATACTAACTTTCTTATTTTAAATACAAGCCCCTGTATATTATTAATTTTTTGGATTCTTCAGAAAATTCTAGACATAATTCATGTACAATGTCCTATACCTATCTTCAACTGTTTCGGAAATATTAAGTATTTTCAGATTTATTACAAAAATTAACATTAAAAATAGAAAATTATTTTATTTCACAAATTCTAATAAGAAATACTGATTATTTCTTAATAATTTAAAAAAACAAAAAAATAATTAATGTCAATGTAGTAAATGTTCAAATTGCTCGCCACGAACATCTTGGCAACATGCTAATCTGGTATAGAAATGTCTTCTAACATTACTCAACATCTCAGGCGTGACTGATCTAATCGCAAGCGTGATTCGTCTTTTTAAGTCATCTAAGTTGAGGGTCTTAGTTTTGTATACAATACTTTTGACATATCCCCACAAAAAGTAGTCTAATAGCGACAGATCAGGAGATCGTGCTGGCCATTTCCGCGCCTCCCTATCCACCGATTTGGAAAAATTTGGTTCAGGTACTGCCGGACATTGATTTGGTAATGGGGCGGTGCTCCATCTTGCTGAAACCATATTTTATTGGCAGGAACTTGTGGGTTTGCTGGATCTGGATATAAGTTTGTCAAAGTTGGCACGACATTATTTTGGAGCAGTTCTAAATATTTATCCCCATTCAAGTTGCCATCAATGAAAAAGGGACCTACGATATGATTTCCAACAATTCCTGCCCAAACATTAACTTTTTCAGGATATTGCGTATGTTCCTCTCTCATCCAATGAGGATTCTCATTAGACCAATAGCGGCAATTTTGACGATTAACATGACCGTGAAGTGTAAATGTGCTCTCATCAGAAAACAAAACATCTTCTAATTGGATCACATTGTTATCTAACATTGCCATCATTTGTTCACAAAAATACGTTCTCCTATCGAAATCGTCCTCCATGAGCTCCTGAGTTGATATCATTTTATAGGGATGCATTTTACTTTCCTTTAATGTTCGAAAAATTGCTGTGTGGCTAACGTTGAATAGTTGGGCTGCTTGTCGACCAGAAGTATGTGGGTTTTCTTGAAACTCAAGCGTAATATTCAATTTCGTATCATCACTTACTGCATTGGCAGCTACTTTTTTTATCTGTCTCACATGACCAAGCTCGCGAAACTGCTTTTCTATTTTCATATTGTTCCTTGGGATACAGGCGGCAAATTTGGAAATTTTTCGTGAAATAAGCGAGACACTTCCATCTGTGTCCGTGTGTTATCTCCATAACCAATCATTTGTAGAATGGTTATTTTGTGCATTTCTGTTAAATGAACTATTTTTCTGATATTATTACGTACAGTTAACGAAATTCAAACGACAATAGCACTGACACTAATCACTACTGTCATGCAGGCAGACAACAAGTTGCTAAGGCTACGAGTTTTATACGAACAGAAAGAAAACTGTTTTTGTTTTTGTTTCATTTCATATCAGTAAAAAGAAACGCAGGAATGGTTTTTGTTTACTTTCTCATTATCAAGAGATGAATGGGAAATAAGTATTGAACGCAATGTAGCGAATTTGTGAAATAAAATAATTTTCTATTTTTAATGTTAATTTTTGTAATAAATCTGAAAATACTTAATATTTCCGAAACAGTTGAAGATAGGTATAGAACATTGTACATTAATTATGTCTAGAATTTTCTGAAGAATCCAAAAAATTAATAATATACAGGGGCTTGTATTTAAAATAAGAAAGTTGGTATTGGCCACTGTCACATGACGCACCCTATATAATTTTTTTTTCTTGAAAAAGATGCGCAGTTAAAAATACAAATCGACGTGTCCAAGCGTTTTTCCCAACACGCCCTCATTTATCCGTTATCGAATTTATTCCATTTGGCTGTTCCACACTGTATATATATATATATATATATATATATATATATATATATATATATATATATATATTGTATAAATATTGTCACATTTGTCTATGAGAATTACGGTTATGGACTTTGTTATTCTGTGGTCAGATGTCGGTTATAAAGTGTGTTGGTAAGAGCGAACACTCTGGAATTATATTTATAGAATGGGCCAGAAGTGACAGGTATAGAATAGTGTAGAAGGTCTAGAATCTCTATGGACAGTAGAATTAGACGAGCGGTGCGCAGAGTAAGTTAGTTCAGTATTAAGTCGGTGTGGTGTAGAATAGTGATTATAGAGTATTAAGCGAGTTAGCAGTAAGTGTTGGTGTTTAAGAAGCGATCATAGAAAGCGAATAGTGGAATATAGTTCTATAGACATTTAATAATAGAGAGAAATATTTTAGTTGATATTGGCGTTGGAAAACAGTTGCTTATAATAAATTAGTAGCTTGAAAAGCTGTGTTTTGTTGGTCATCGAATCCAGAACCCCGTAGAACGTATCAACTGGTGTCAGAAGTGGGATTTTCAAGCTGCTAGCCAGAATAAGAGATGAAGAAGCCAAAGAATAAATGAGAAAAAGAGACGAAGAAGCCAGAAAAAGAGATCAAGGGGTTAAAGAAGAGCTGAGAAAAAGAGACGACGAAGCGAAATAGAAAAGAGATAATGAAACAAGAAAAACAGGTGAAGAGGCCAGAAAAAGAGATGAAGAAGCCAGAAAAGATATGAAAGGGCCAGAAGAAGATACGAAGAAGCCAAAGAAGAAATGAGAAAAATAGATGAAGAAATAAAGAAAATTCTGCAAGAACTAGCCAGCAGAATTGAGAATATTACTTTATGTGTCGACGAACGTATGAAGCGGGTAAAAGACGACATCTTCTAGCAAGTAAAAAGCAGAAAAGCTCCCAGAGGAGATGCCCTAGATGTGATCCAAGGTATTCCCAGGGAACAACAGGACAGTTTTGACAGCATTAAATATTACCTAAAAATTAGATTTGGCGACCAGCATTTACAACAGCTGTACCAAACACATTTAAAAAGTCGCTGTCAGAAATCGAGCGAAACTCTGTAACAATTTGAAGTCGACATTGTCAGACTAACACGATCAGCTTACCCCACAGCTCCGGTGGAATTTTTGAACCAGCTGTCGCTGCAAACATTCATTGACGGCATCAGGGATACCGACACTCAGCAGGCGCTGAGGATGGCGAGACATAAAAACTTGAACGATGCTTTGGGACATTCGCTAAAATTTGAAGCTGCCAAGCAAGCTTCTAAAGGCAATGTGAAAGTTCGCAGTCTCCAATCTCAGAAGAAGAAAAAAAACCGATTCATCCGACGTCATGCAGCTACTAAAGAAGATAGTAGAACAGACGAAGCCCACACGTCATAAGGAGCCAACGCAAGCTCATCGTGCAAGTGCCATACGCTGTTGGAACTGTGGCAAGGTAGGACACATAAGGAGTGAATGCCGGGCCCCAAGATCATCTTCAACCAACGTACAGGAAAACTAAATGCAGCTAGCTTTGGGGGGCGAGAGCGGGCTGCCCACCACAATGCCCCGAAGTTGACAACTATTTCACTGGTCAACGATTCTGGCAACACGCTCATCGTAGACGGATACATCGGCGACAAGAAGGCTTAAATGGTTGTAGACACTGGCGCATCCAGAACGATTATTCGCCGTGACCAAGATGGCGGGTGAGAGAGCCAGAAAGAATCTACAAAGTGACCGCAGCTGGTGGCGAACAGATTGGTGTATTTGGTGTGACTGAGGTCAAGCTACAAATTGGAGCTTGGAAAACCAAACAGCGAGTTATTGTTCCGCTATATCAGACCCCATTATACTTGGACTAGATGTCCTACAAGGTTACGGTGTCAAGTTTCATCCTGAGAACAATGTTTTAAATATCTGTGATGAGGAAGTAGTCATGTCGACTGTCAATAACTTTGCGGTTCGAAAAGTCACGGCCAAAGAAGATGTCATTGTGAGAGCACAGAGTGTATTGTCCCAGTGAAGATAGTTGGAGACATTTCGGGATAAGTGGTGGGTATTATAGAAGCAGAAGACAACGATCTTTTTAAGAAAGCTCTACTAGTCGGTAAAACTCTTATTCAAGCAAAAGAGCTGGCAGCTGGCAGAATAGCCAACCTTAAGACCTTTGATCAGAAGATTTCCAAATGTTCCGAAATCAGAACATTCTCGCCAGTAACCATCATACGGCGTTGCCACGACCAAGAACACCCAGCCTCGTCCATCCCGGATGAACCACTTCCAGAACATCTACGCGATGTCTTAGCAGAAGATAGTGGAAATGTTTCCCCACAACAGAAGCAAGCAGTGGCTAAATTGCTGTCAAAATATCGCCACGTTTTCGTAACCGACAAGAACGATTTTGGAAGAACAGACCTAGTACGCCATCGCATTGAGACTGGGTCATCTGTACCAATCAAGCAACCACTGCGAAGGGTACCATTGGCAAAACAACACGAAGTTGACACCATTCTAAGGGCGATGGAGCGCACGAGTTATATAACCATCGCAAATCCTTTGGGCCTCTCCAGTAGTGTTAGTTAAAACGAAAGGTGGCTCCACGAGGTTTTCTGTAGATTCCCGCCGGCTAAACGATGTCACTAAGAAATACAGCTATACACTTCCCAGAATTGACGATACACTTGATACACTGGCAGGTGCCAGATACGTTTCGATATTGGACTTGGAAAGTGGCTACTGGCAAGTCGAGATTGAGCCCAAAGACAAAGAAGAGGCTGCGTTTACCACTGGTAGTGGACTGTGGCGCTTCAACGTCATGCCATTTGGGTTGTGTAACGCTCCAGCCACTTTTGAGCGTCTAATGAAGACAGGTTTAAGAGGTCTACACTGGAAAACATGCCTCGTGTACCTGGAATCGTTCGAAGATCGCATGAAGAATGTCGAACAAGTGTTTCAAACTAAAGGGAGCCAATTTGAAATTAAATCCGAAGAAATGCTCTCTGTTTCAAAAAGTAGTAGAGTACTTAGGCCACATTATCACCCGGATGGAGTCAAAACCGACCCAGGGAAGACAGACTTTATTATGAACTGGAACATTCCAACCAATGTACATCAGCTGCGGAGCTTTCTGGGCCTCTGCACATATTACCGCCATTTTGTAAAGGATTTTCTGATATCGCGAAACCTTTGCATAAACTGACGGAAGACACCCTTCATTTGGACCAATGATTGTGAAAAAGCATTCAAGACACTAAAACGGGCTCTCTGTTCATATCCGAGTGTGACCTATCCCCAGCCTGGTCGCAGGTTTATTGTGGACACGGACGCGAGCAATGTTGGTATTGAAGGTGTTCTTTCGCAAGAGCAGGGAGGCCAAGAGAAGGTTGTAGGGTATTTCAGCAAGGCCCTTTCCAAAGCAGAAAAGAACTATTACGTGACGAGGAAAGCACTTCTAGCCATTATCAAGACGTTGAAGCATTTTCACAAATATCTATATGGTCAAGAATTTCTCCTGAGAACCGACCACGCTTCCCTACGCTGGCTTCTTCAATTTAAAAATCCAGAGGGGCAGATGGCGAGGTGGCTTGAATGCCTTCAAGAGTACAATTTTACCATCGAACACCGACCTGGACGACAGCACTGCAATGTGACGCCCTATCTAGGAGACCTTGCCCACCAAAATGCAAGCATTGCACCTCTGCCGAAAACAAAGAAGGACTGAATCTTGAAGTGTGTAGGAGGACAACCGTGCAACCCGTTAACCGATTGGACCCGTAGAGGGTAATGGAGGAGCAAAAAGAAGACTCTGATATCCAACCAATCTACAGATGGAAGGAGACTTGCCACGAAAGACCCACTTGGTCAGAAGTTAGTGATAAAAGCGTTGCCACCAACAGTTACTGGGCTCAGTGGGACTCCATTGAAATCGTAGGTAATCTTCTGGTCAGGAATTGGGA
The DNA here is from genome assembly GCA_964006375.1 of Tillus elongatus. Classification (NCBI taxonomy): domain Eukaryota; kingdom Metazoa; phylum Arthropoda; class Insecta; order Coleoptera; family Cleridae; genus Tillus; species Tillus elongatus. The sequence continues at coordinate 140,965,197 of OZ023263.1, read as the reverse complement.
GTCAGAGGATGGAACCGGCATATTAAAGCAAATAATCCTTCCGCGGCCAAGAGTTAGGGAGGTAATCGAGGAGATCCATGGCGGGGCAGGTGGAGGCCATTAAGGGGTAAAGAAAACTCTGGAAAAGGTCAGAGAACGTTTTTATTGGTTACGATGTAGAGCTGATGTGGAAGAATGATGCAAAACCTGCCAAGCGTGTGCCTCCAATAAGGGGCCTAAATCAAAACCAGGGGGCGAATGAAGCAGTACAACGTGGGAGCCCCTTTCGAAAGAATTGCAATCGACATAGCTGGTCCTTTCCCTAGAACAGTCGCAGGAAATCGTTATATGCTTGTAGCCATGGTTTATTTTAGCAAGTGGCCAGATGTGTTTGCGGTCCCGAATCAATAAACCACCACCGTCGCAGAAGTATGGGTGAATGAGCTTTTATGTAGATTTGGCGCACCACTAGAGCTCCATTCCGACTAAGGGCGCAACTTCGAGTCGGCTGTATTCCAGAAGGTTTGTGAGCTTATTGGAATCAGGAAAACGAGAACTACACCCATGCACCCTCAATCTGACGGAATGGTGGAAAGATTCAATGCTACTTTGGGGTCCCACTTAAGAATATTTGTCAATGAACACCAAACGGATTGGGACCGGCACATTCCACTATTTCTACTGGCATACCGCTCTGCTGTATATGAGACTACCGGACATACACCAGCCAGCGTGGTTTTTGGGCGAGAGTTGAGACTTCCTCCTGATCTCATATTTGGAAAACCCACAGATGCTCCACGGTCAACTTATGAATACATAAAAGATTTGGAAAGAAGAATAGAAGCCATCCACTCTGCTGTCAAAATGCATATACGAGTAGAAAACGACTGCATGAAGACCCGTTATGGCGGCGAGATAATTCAGCTGGTTTAAAAGAACGAGATCGTGTGTGGTTCTACAATCCAGTACGACGCAAGGGACGGTCACCGAAACTACAGAAATTATGGGAAGATCCTTATAAGGTGGTCAAAAAGATCAATGACGTTGTCTATCGAATTTAGAGGAGCCCGAAGAGCAAGATGAAGGTGGTCCATATACACAGACTTACGCCATTCCAAGAAATGTCAGGATTCAACCGGGACGGTTGAATATAAGAGGGGGGCAGTGTCACATTTGTCTATGAGAATTACGGTTATGGACTTTGTTATTCTGTGCTCAGATGACGGTTATAAAGTGTGTTGGTAAGAGCGAAAATAATTTGAAAAAAGTAATAATAAAAAGTTTTTTAGAGACTAAGCAAATAGTTACTAGATAAGCATTTTGCAATTTTGAAGCCAATATTCTAGCCCTTTTTGGTTTGAAATTTTTTGAACTGATAACTGTAGAAAGAAACGTTTTTAAAAATTGTAGTTGACATTTATGATGTCTGTGTCTAACACATAACAAGTTATATATGTATTTAATTTTATTAAAAAAATTGAACTAACAAAAAAACATCTTGAAGGAGTTGCAGTTCCTTTTTTATTAAAATAGTAAATGCAATGGATTACTATAGTACATACTTGTACAGTCACGTGGCAAAGATTTTGCTAATAATTGTGAAAAGCGGAATAAGATGTAAAATTAAGAGCAGCCCTCATAAAGATTAGTTCGGATTAAGACCAAACCGACGAACTGGAGAAACGTTGCCTAAATCATAGAGAAACTGATATGTGTTCATTGCTTTTGTAGACTTGTAAAAACCCTTCAATAATGTGCAATGGAAAATATTATTTCATATAATGAAGAGAGCCTACATTGGATTGGAAAGATAGCCGGAATATTCTCAATCTATACAATAGTCAAAGTACCACAGAGGATATAAATTTGATGCCAAAATAAGAAGCGGTGTTTATCAAGGACGTCAATTATTGCCATATTCAATTTATTCGCAAGAGACATTATAAGTAGACTGAAGAAAAAGTCAAATCAAAGTAAATTTACTACAGTTCCATGCAAAGTGACACAGGGCTGATAGAAAAAACGCAAAAAGAAATGCAAATAATGTTCAATGTTCTGAATCGTGCGCTAAAAACAATTAAACTAAAACTGAAATGATAAAAATCAAGTCAGTACATATAAGAATGGATAGAAGTGTAACAAGGTATTTAAAACCAAACGACAAATAAGTAGAAACGTTTACGTACCTTGAGGGTGTTTTAACGGATGATGGTAAATGTGACTACTCAGAAAATGGAGGTGGCAAAGCAACTATCCAAGAGTTATTTACCTTAAACCTAAAGAACATGTTTCTAAAGTCTAAAGTTTCTTTGCTCTGATGTATGGAGCGGAAAGTGGGAAACCTTAGACTAATTGGTAAAGTGTAGAAGCTATAGTGAAATTAAAATAATTACGGTAAACAAATAGTCATAGTAGCAATGAACAAGGGACATCGCATTTAGACCATAATGATAAAGATTTCATTACATAGTAATAATATGCGCATATACATATACATATATTGGCAGGTGGTATTGGACTTTTCCTATATGTGATACTAAAGGATTTTTTCACGCCCGAGGTGGTACCACCCATTACATCAAGGGGAAGTCCCAACGGACGTTTCTGGTTCTGGTGTATGAGTCGGTTTCCCTTATAAACAAAAATGATGATAGGTCCTCCTTGCACAAAAGATTCCGGAGATAAAATACCCCTCCATTCGGATCTCCGGGAGAGGGGTGTGCAGGATGCGCCGGCAACAAGATTTAACATATTCTTCTTGAATATATGTGGCCTAAATTCTAACCTCAACTCCGTCCACCATTTCCTCCAGGCTAATAGGCCCTAACTCCTCTTCCTCAGCGAAACACAAATCAGTGCCAAAACAGCCACTAATCACCTTAATTTTCCGGGGTATGAGCTCATGACTTCTTTTAGATTGCATGAAAGTGTGTGCGCATACGTCCGTAGCAATACAGCCTGCACCAGACTCCCCAATTTAGAAGTTGGAAGAAAAGACATACTATGGATAAAACTTTCTTTCAGGGCTGCAACTAAATTCATCTGTTGCATTTACCGGTCACCTTCTGACAACAACTTTGTCCAGCTCTTCGACTACCTTTCTGAAAAAAACCGACCATCTGATTTCTAAATATCCTTCCTCCGAGGTCATCATTCTGGGTGTCTTCGATGTTCATAATAAGGAATGGCTAGGATCTTCAAAAACCGATCGACAAGGGAGAGCAGCGGAGGCCTTTGCAGTCAGCAATTCTTCAGCCAATATAGTTCAGCAACCTACTTTCTTTCCTCGCATCCCAACACACAGCTGAAATCCTTTGGATCTCCTTCTTACTACAAAACCTGAATGCTATGAAACATCAGTTACCGTCCCCCTTGGTTGCTCAGACCACGGCATGGTCACTGCTTCCGAGGTCACACAGTCATCACACCCACGTATCGTTTGGCACTACAACTCCGCGTACTGGGACGAAATGCGGGATTACTTTTCCTCATTTCCATGGGTGTCTGTCTGCTTCTCTCATCCTGACCCCTCTGATATCTCACAAAACGTCACCAAAATTATCCAAACAGGCATGGATATATTTATTCCAGGTACACAGAAAACCTCTTCAGCCACTCAAAATCCCTGGTTCTCTAAATCCTGGGACAAGGCCAGACTTGAAAAGGTCAAAGCTCACAAAACACTTCTACACAATCCCAGTCAAGAAAACCTTTAAGCATTTAACGACGCAAGAAACCGTTATGTCCGTATTCTTTCTGAGGCAAAAAACTCGTTTAATAACCACATCAAAAACAAAGTCCCCTTAAGCTTCAACGGTGGCAAACCCTTCTGGACTCTTGCTAAATCTATGGGGAATAATTTCTGCAAGAGCACGTTCCCACCTCTTGTCTCAGGGGATGAAATTGTTTCTACCGCCCTGGGCAAGGCTGAACTTTTTGCTTCGTTGTTCGCCAGCAATTGTACTCTCAACCCACCTCCAAATGTTCAACCACCAACAGTTCCCAATGTCGCGCATAAAATGACAGATGATATCATTTTCAAAACTAAAAAGAACGAAAGATGATCTCTTCTCTTAATACCAGAAAAGCCTCTGGCCTTGACGAGATCCCAGCAATTGTTCTCAAAAAATGCGCACCAGAACTTGCTCCTGTTCTGACTCGTCTGTTTCAGATATCGTACAATAAAGGCATATTCCCTAGTAACTGGAAAACTGCTCGAGTACAGCCCATCCCTAAGAAAGGATCCAAAGTGCTTCCTAGCAACTACAGACCTATTTCTCTTCTGTCAGTCGTCTCTAAAGTGATGGAAAAGTATATAAACACCGAATTACTAAAATGTCTTGAAAAACACAGTCTAATCCACGACAGGCAGTATGGATTCCGTCAGCGACTGCCGACCTCCTTTCCTTTGTCACACATTCTTGGAACAAGTCTATGGAACTACATGGTGAATCCCAGATTGTCGCTCTAGACATATCCAAAGCATTCGACCAGGTCTAACACGCAGCGCTGCTTAATAAACTTCGGGCCTATGGGCTACCACCAAAACTCTGTATCTTCTCCAACCGGAGCATTTCTGTTGTCGTGAATGGCCATTCCTCTAAACTGTATCCAATTAATGCAGGAGTTCCTCAAGGTTCAGCTTTAGCCCCTACTTTGTTTCTTCTCCACCTCAATAGCACATCCAACCCAGTTCACAGTTACGCGGATGACAGCACCCTCCACTCAAATATACAATATTCTAAGCCTGTCTCTCTAGCCCAATTAAATAAGGATCGCAGACTCTTGGAGGGTTCTGTCTCCGTGGATCTCCAAAAAATATTAGACTGGAGCAGTAGAAATCTGGTAATTCAACCCCACCAAATACCAATCTTGCTTTCTTCTCATCGGAGATGCACCAGCCCTAGACCCATCACAATGAACAACCAAGTTATTCAAAGTAATGAGTCATTTTCTCTTGTTGGCATTTCTGTGGATGGGATCTCAATTGGCACCAACATGTTACATCAATCGCAGAAGCGGCTGCTAAGAAATTAGGTCTCCTATTCCGGCCCCGCAAATACTTTTCGCCAGCTAATCTCTATACCTTATATACTTCACAAACAAGGCCAAGCCTCGAATACTGCTCCCACATCTAGGGTGCAGCTGCCGCTTCTACACTCGCTATCCTGGACTCCATTCAAAAGACAGCTATACGTCTCATCGGTGACCCTACCCTCACCCAAAGGCTGCCATCCCTTGCCCACCGACGTACCGTTGGTGACCTCTCTCTCTCTTTTAGAGATATCTACACGGGCACTACTCAGAGGAGCCCTCTTCCATAGTTCCTCCACCTGCTGCCTCCAACAGATCTACCAGGGGAACAGACCGAATGCACCCTTTTACTGTCCAGGTCACCAGACATATAACATTTTGTTATGCCCGCTCTTTTGTCCCGAGGACTCCCAAGTTGTGGAATTCCTTGCCGGCACATATTTTTCCTTCTCCTCCGAACCTCCAAACCTTCAAGTCCAAAATTCACAAGTTGCGTCTTTCCTCCTTGTCGACACCCACGGTACGACAGTATTTAGGCTGTAAGCCCTCGTGGTGTGTTGTTGAAATAAATAATTAAAAAATAAAAAAGAGTTTATTTAAATATAAGCTTTAAAATAACACTAACCGTTTTTAATGAGAACAAAAGATTAAACAAAATTTAATTATTCTTTTCACATAACTATTTTTTCGGTAAGTATTGTAAAAGAAAGTTTTTACGCAAACCCAGTTTTATTCTGAAATATGGAGGGGTATTTTTATTAGTTCCAGGCATCCTTATTTTTTTGTAACCTTTTGAAGCCATACAAGTAAAGAGTAAATATAAATAAATAGACTCTAATATTTTGCAGTCTATTTTAAGACGAGATTTTTACCGGTTCCAGACAAATAATAGGGTCTGAAATAGAAAAACTAACAAGGCCAAGGGCAGGATCTCTTAGTAGTAAACAAAAACCTAATATGTAGATTTGTCAACATTGTTGGTGCCGCATACGTATGATACGTGTACCGGAGCAAACACAAAAGAAGTTGTTTTCAACGATTTATATATGGAGGCGTGTTACACTTAAACATGTGTCAAAAAAGTATCAAATAAATCTAATTAATCCTTACCCCTCTCATGTTGCCTTCAAAATAAACATAAAAAACCGAATGATATATCATCGAAGCCTGAGTGCCTTTTCGGTGGGTGGAGGTGACAAAGATAGCTGTGCACGTATATAATATATATATATATATATATATATATATATATATATATATATATATATATATATATATATATATATATATATATATATATATATATATATATAAACATGTACAAAATAAAGCTGATCTCGGATATGGGTGCTACAGCTTCTAATTCGCACTTAATTGACATTTTTGAAAGTCTTAAAGTCCAAGAATCATCATTGGCGAATTTTCAATAAAATAGTCATTTGTCAATACCACGCATATACAATGAAAGCTGATTTTGACGATTAATGCTAGTACCTATTATGACATCGGTAGTGTATTCTGCGTACCCGAAGGATTAAGGGAGGGATACAGTGAGGCAAATCGGTTGGTGAGACAAGGACAAATAATTAGCTTAAGCCGACTGCCTGGTTGGCAAGCGAACTTCAGAAATTAAAAAATCTAACGTTTAGTAGGTACCTATAGATGGCCGGTTCTGCGCCCTCCACATCCTCCACACAGCTCTGCGCCTGCGTGTTACGTCACAGTGATGAAACCATATGGCGGGTTGGATAGAAAGAAAAGAGAGCTAACCTGAGATGACGTAATCCAAGATGGCCAACCGGAAGTGAAAAATCTGGAGAGTTTGATTTTTTGTGAAAATGACACATGAAAATATGGCTGACAGCGCAGACGCAAACCAACTTTTTTATTTTGTATGGTTAGATACCCATGTGTGGGGTATCACCGAACTCGTCTCGACGAGTGGAATGCAAATATCACATTTGCGCATGCGCAAACTGAAAAATTTGTGTTTTCAAGTAAGAGAACGCATGTGGGGTGTCATTCCACTCGTCTCGATGAGGGGAGATAAAATTTTTATTTATTTTATATATATATATATATATATATATATATATATATATATATATATATATATATATATATATATATAGATATATATATATATATATATATATACACGCTGACCTCGTTTCAACTTTTGTTTCCTGTTAGAACTTGCACATAAATATGTTTTGTTAGCGAGTTAACTTTTAGTCGCACACAGAAGTCTGTAACAGTATGCAGTATAACAGTGAGTTGTGGTATAGAAGTAAAAATAGAATATATCATGAAGATAATATCGCAACACTAAGACAGTTAGTGCTGAACATACAAGAACAAGCTTATATAGATGAACGCGAGTCTGAAATTGGACATATAGTTGAATTGTGTGACGTATATTTAGCTGGTTACTGCTCCACCTAGTTCTTTGCGTTATCAGTGGTTCGATACCAATCAGGAGCTGATTTAAGTAAGCCATTCTTTAGCTATTTACCAGAGGAAGCAAAAAAAAACAATATAAAAATTTTTACGATAGAGACGACGACAACAGAGAAGGTTGCTGCAGCCGAGAAGGCTCCAGAAGCAGAGGTTGCAGCAACAGATAGAGTGAAACTTAAGGCTGTGAAAATGATGAGACAAGAGTTTAATGACAATTTTGAGTTTTCAAGCTGTGATGACCTCCACAAATTTGAAAAACATCTTTATGGTATACTGCTATACGATTACAAGTCTCACGGTGAACAAAGTAAATCCTTTAATTTTCTAACACAAAAACTTCACCGTACAGATGTCACCGAATTGGTATATACAATTTGTAGCGAATATTTTGATAGTCTTCCAACTAATGCTGATTGGGATACATATGAGAAAGAAGGTTGTGCTGGTGTAGAAAAGTTTGTTAAAGTCTGGCATGAACATGTTGAATGCTTTGGAGTGCATTACGGATGTGACGACGATGAAAACAAATTACTATAAAGTATTTTGTGATCGCAATAGATTTCTAAAGTTTAACAGTAATCTAAGCAGGCAAGTAAAACCAGTGGGAGTAATGGAAGGGGAACAACAAAACCTACTTAAGATTCAGTTTTTCAACAGTAAGCTCAGTTCAAGTCAAACATTAAAGAATGTAAACATGTATCATTGTGATTACATTAACAGGACGTGCGATGATAGTTCTGATTCCACACATGGTGTAGATGTTAACGATGGACCTGAGGTCTTCAGACCTGTTAATAATGATTTTGGTGAAGATTATTATTGGAATCGAATTGATGCAGCTCTACGACAGAATATTAATGAGATTATACAAAAAGCAGAATGTTGCTGGAAACAAGGTATACTATTAATCCATCTTTAAGTATCGCAATTGGTTTATCAAAAGCTGCTGGATTGATTCCGATAATTAAAATTGGAAATACAAACTCGTACCCATCAGAGGCAAATATAACAATCTCATCTGGCTCATGGGAATGGGAGTATTTTATTTTAACACTGGAAAAAGCAGCTGAAGAGTACTTTACCAAAGGTAATACGATTGAACCCGAAAATATTGGAATATGTACCGTCAAACCTATTAAAATACTAAACAGTAAAGGCATATCAATCTTAGATGATTCTGTTACTTTTTATTTAACCGAAGATATAGTTCAACAAATACTGGATCTGGTTGAAATCATCAACGAAAGATTAAAGCTTTTAACTAATTTTAACTTTCATATTTGACTTAGTGATTTCCTGTACTGTGTCACTGATGTTCTCAAATGTGTTAAGAAGGAGCTACCATGTGACGATGAATTGGTGAAGCTTATAAATATTATTTTAAAAGACTGTAAACCACTATTTCGAGTTTGCATGTTAGAGTGCTTACACTTTGCAAAGAAGCAAGTACTTGATTGTTTCAAAGAAATATACGCGATATACAATGGTTCCTCCTAAAGCAACTTTTATCATCCTGACGGCACTATTTCAAAATGTGTTTTATATTTACAAACCACCAAATGTAAAAGAAGTGCGAATCTGATTCGACATCGACGACTGTATTATATGGTCTGGTCTTCCAACAACACATCTACCCAACGATGAGTTCATCCAATTTTCAATGTACAACATGTCAGAAAGCAAATCTAAAGTGGTGCGTTATAAAATTATGTTCCTGTTTGATGATGGTACCCGTGGTGAGACACCAGATTGAAGGACTCTCGTATTAACTGATTCTTATCTGTTCACATCAAATTATATTTTTCTATTTATATCAACTGGTTTTCTTATCTGTCTAACTGTTTTTATGTTAATATACTTTTATGTTAAATGTAACACAACATTGAAAGCCATGTATCATAAATATGTGTATTAATAAATATATAAACTGAGTATATGTTTTATTCATTAGTTAAGCACCCGTAGCTAAGATAAGATACTGCGAGTCATGCTCGTTACAAGTGGAAAAGGGTACATTTTCTCGACATCTGCGTAGTGAAACCCACAAATCGAAAGTATGTGAGCCGTGGCAAGTTGAACAAGTACATATGTAGACTCACGCTTTTAGAAACATAATGGCTACTTATCGCATATACGAAAAGGGTATTGCTATTAAACAGTTTATGGAAGCAGTAAGACATAAAGTGTTTCATCTGATTGAGGCTGCTTTAGCAAAACATGATAAAATTAAAATGAATCTAGAATTGTTTGGCTTATATGTGCTCCAAAACCGATATAGAAAAGAAATGAAATCATTCAATACTAAAAACAAAATTGCTACAGTTTCAATTAACCTTGAAAATACATATCAAGAATTCACTGACGAAATTTACGTTAAAGCTTTGGAGTTTACAGAAGCCGAGAGCGGGTGGATGTTGGAGAGTCTGATGTGGAAATCCAGCCCCCTAGATGTGCCGTAAGCAATATCTCAAGTAACACCAACAACCGTTACATACTTGGTGGACTTTGGTGGAACACAGACTGAAAACAACTCGATATCTGGTACATATGTGTGCAAAGATTTGAGATTAAATTTAGCCCGTTATCTAACCATTTCTATGAAAGGTGCAACCAAATTATTTTTGATTTTTTCGTAATCGAATTTAATCAAAAATACAGGAAAAACCTCAAGGAAATGGAAGTGAAATTAATGGAGATAGATGATGAAGTGCGGCACATGTGAGAAACAAATGCTAAAGTCACAGAACATCTTGAAGATATATCCCCAAAACCAAGTAACCCAGGAAAATATGTGTTTTTGGTTTACTTTCAAGAAATGAGAAAGACGCTACCTATCCATATCATTCTGTAAGAATGAAAAGTTTTAGAAGAGCTGTTAAGAACTTTAAAAATAAACATCCCGATTCAGAAGTGGTTCTAAATATGGTGTATGATCCAAATTCTGTAAACCTCTTTAACAGAATAAAGACCGAAGGAAAATACCTTAAGGCGAAGAGAAACAATCCACATATAGCAGATGTACCGCAGGAGAAGTTTATTCAGGATAATATTGATTTACGTCATAATTTTTAATTGTATTAGTCTATGTATGTCATATGGAGAAATAAAAACACATTAATTTTAACAAAGACTTTTATTTTATTCTAAGTACATTAATACATTAAATATAAGTTTATTTAACATCATCTGAATTTATCCAAGAATTATGAGATTTATCAAAGCCCAACCATTTTACATAGAGTTGCTTGTCTTTCTTCCTCAAGATGCGTTCAATCAGATATATGTCTGTTTGTTTAGTCTTTTGTAGTTCTTCCTCGTAAAATCCTCCACTGATGGGTTTTCCCTGCATGTCTTCAAGAAAGTATGTTACTGGATTTGTGAAATGAACACTAACAATTGAATAACTCTGTTGACCAACGAGGTGTATACCCCTTTTCAAATTGAGCTTTTGCTTTATCCGTACAACATCACTCGCTTTGAATTTATTCTGATCAAACACTTTAATATTTGAGTATAGTTGTTCGCGAATGGCTGCTTCATTTTTCTTCTTAACATCTTTAGGTTTATACGAGTTGTTCGATAAATGGTTTAGTTGTAGGCATCTGTGACATCAGGTAGTGTATTAAACCATTTGTAGGAGCCAAACAAGTGAAAGCTTTATATATTTTCTCTTTTAAGGTACGTATGATTCTTTCCACTATTGCAGCCATCTTCACACTATAAGTGCTGTAGTGATTTATGTTGTATTTTTTCATTAAGGCGTTAAATTTGGAGTTGTAAAACTCCTTACCAAGATCAGACTGGATGTTTGTAGGAGGTGTACTATTAGCTAAAATATCAGCCATAGCTTCAGTCACCTCTTCAGCATTTTTTGATTTAAGTGGGCGAGTCCACATATATTTTGAAAAACAATTAATAACCACTAAAATGTACTTGTAACCCAAATTTCCTCGATGATAGTCTGTAAACTCTGTTAAATCAATCTGCCACAAGTCATCCAAACCTTTGATTATGGTACGTCTGCGTTTAAAATTGATTCTTGCTGGTATATACAACTCATTTATTACTTGTTTCTTAGCATCAGATGGTTCAACTCTTTTGCGTTTCATGGTGATGTTGGATTAAGAAGTATCCACTTATCATGCAAATTTTTAAGTTTGTTGTCTATTTCACCCAGCTTCTTCTTCAACTTGTTATTCTTTAATAGGTCAATATCTTTTAAAACTTGAGCAGTTATGTTCTTGGTTAAAATTTTTAATTTCTTTTCAAATTCTTTTTTCAAATCGTCCAACTCTGACTTGTGCACAGCTTCAAGTAGTATCGAAATTATTTTTTGTGTTACCTCATCTTTGTTCTTCTCATAGTCATCTATTCATGTATCAATATTTTTTTTCATTGACACCGTCTGCTGAATCGACTGGATTAGTGACGTTGCATAATCTGTGGTTTTGCAAATCAAAATCACCACTTGTAGTTCTTGGGAAAATCTCTCTTTCAATAATTTTAGACTTAAAACGTTTATTGGACTGGGAACGTCCGAACTTATCGATAGACATTTTTATACTAAGCAATAGGCTGGCATGTATGGTATATATGTAGGTTTACTAGGCGATAACATCAGCTTCCTTCAGTTATTCAATGATTGACTGAATTTCGTTGTTTTGAGCATTATTACCTGCAACTTGAGAAGCCACTAAAAGTCTGAGTCTATAAACCAACTCATTTATGTCATCCCAGTACACATATTCTATTTATTTGTTATCATCATATAGTTGTTAGTGATGCTTTTTCTATCACTGATATTCTGAGCTCTAGGTTCGGTTTTTTGTTCTTCCTTAAGATGTATGTCGTAACTAAAACCTTGTGGAGTTGAGGATATTCGCTCCCGTGGATTTATAATTGGATTTATTAGAGTCAGATACTTTTCCGAGGTACAACCTTTGCTTTGTCCATTAGGATTGTAGTTAATTTTATGAACACTAGTTGATTCCAGAATATCTCTATAGTGTTGAACATCGTCATAAGTATACCCACTAGGTGTTTTCATAAATATCAATTCTAGTAGACCTTGTGTTTTTCGGATATCTCCTTTGACCCAGTCGAATGTCATTATCAGTAAAGTCCAAGTGTTTGTTGCCAAGACTCCAGCTACCAGTATCTTTAGCGTAGCGAGCACCATACGTTTGAGCAATGGTAGCAAGTCTTGGTGGTTCAGTAAAATACTTGTCTACATAATATCGAACTCGTTCAGGATATTGCTCCGAAAATTCTTAATATGCTAGGTTGGTTGTGATAGTTTGTAGATCTGCCTCAAGCTCTTCAAATGTTGGGATATCCTCATCGGAACTTGTCTCCTCCCCTGGTTCGGCTTCAAAAACTTCATGATCTTCAAGGAACTCGACTTTGGGTTTGGTTTCTAGTACCGCTTCTTTTTTGATTTGTTCAGATGGCCGCTGTTGGAGAGACAGAACAGACAGGACAGACAGCTGTCTAGCAGGACAGACAGTTGTCTAGCAGGGCAGACAGCTGTCTAGCAGTACAGAGAGTTGTCTAGCAGGACAGACAGCTGTCTAGCAGGACAGACAGCTGTCTAGCAGGACAGACAGCTGTCTAGCAGGATACACAGCTGTATGGCAGCTGTATGACAGATGTATGACAGCTTTATGATAGCTACATGACAGCTATATGACAGCTGTATGACAGCTGTTGTATTTGGATGTAATCAATTAGATTAATATATAGCTATCGAATCATTTTTTATATCTGCCTTTGTGTACATCATTTTCTTTTATAATCACCAATACACCATACTCATTGTCTTTTCAGCAGTGACAGCATATATTTTTAAATTGTTTAAAGTCCATATCAGTGGTCACATGATCGCCGTACACTTGTATTAAATTGGTTTCATCTTGTTTGAAGAGGATCAAAACGTTAGCGTTATCACGTATCAGATGTTTGGGTATTCGAGTATATGTCTGACAGATAGAATGAATCAATATTCTTATGTCTACCCATACTAAAGTATGCTCTCATTTTATCTTGTTTGTCACAAGCTACATCATCGAATATAAACACAGAGTTGTCCAAGGCATCTCCCGGGTCTAATATTTCGTCCTTTTCACTACATGGATAATAACCAACGCCTTCTGCAGCATTCAGCATATTTTGTAACATCTTGTATTTGGGTTGGTATAAAGACTTTGAATACACATACACGTTATCAAACTTTAAACCGTTCTGTTCAAACAATAAACTTAACATAACATTTGTTTTACCACACCCACTAGGACCACATATGATACATCTAACGGTGTTTGGGAAGAGAGGGCCATGCCTTCGTTGTTGTTCTGAAGATGTATCAACACCATTATCTATATTTGTAATAGGTAAGGACGAAGCGTGTTTAATGGTACGCATCTTGACTTAAACCAAACTATACTTTTTCGGTAAGTATAAATATATAGAGAGATGAATGCGAGTCGTACAGTCAGTATCAATGTTGGTGTCACAGGGTGAAGGTCTTGTAAATACAGCTATTAGTAAGCTACCTGTTGAGTTACACATACCTGGTTATCAGTTTTGTGGTCCGGATACTAAACTTAAAGAACGTCTGGCTAGAGGTGATCAAGGTATCAATCCTCTAGATCGTGCTTGTCGAGAGCAAGACAACGCTTACTCTCAATCATAACAGTTAAGTGATAGACATCGAGCTGACGAGGTGTTGAAAGACCGAGCTTGAGAGAGAGTCAAGTCGAAGGACGCAAGTTTTGGTGGAAAGTTAGCTGCTTGGGGCGTTACAAACACCATGAAAGTTAAAAGAAAGCTTGGTATGGGTCTTGATGTAATCAACTCAAAACCAAAGAAGAAAGTTCCCTTTAAAAACATAATAAGTCTGATTGGAGAAGTTGTAAAATATAGAAACCTTATCCCAACAGAAAAATCTGTATTTGATATCGCTCATGCAATCGACAGCAAAATTGGTGGGCGTAAGAATGTACGAGTTATTCCAATACCTGAGAGCGGAGGCTTCCTTCCACTGTTGCCGTTGATTTTTGGTGGCCTGTGAGAAGTAGGTGCACTGGGCGGTGGTGCTGCTGGTATTGCTAAAGCAGTTAACGATGCTAAGGCAACCAAACATAAGCTGGAAGAAGAAGGTCACAACAAAACAATGGAGGGTATCGCTATGGGTAAGAGAGGCAGTGGTTTAAAATTAAAACCAAAATGCAAGAGGCTCGGTAAAGGTATGTATCTGAAGAAGCAGCGTAGCGGTTATGGGTTGTATCTGCAAAAGCCAAAAAACGAATAAGATGTTTACCAGCAAGACCTCTAACAAATGTAGATCTTGTGAAATTTGCTGGTAAAATGAAAATCCCATATTTTAGATGTATATACATGCGAGATGCTCTACCATCCAATATTCCATGTAAGAATGAGTCATTCACCATGAATTTACAAACCAACAAGGGGCCCGGTAGTCATTGGGTTGCAGTTAAGAAACGTGGTGACACCGCTGAGTACTTTGACTCGTATGGAAACTTGAAGCCACCAGTCAAATTGCAACGTTACCTTAGACATTGTTCTATATTATATAATCATTACGTTTATCAGAAATATAATACTTATAATTGTGGTCAGTTATGTTTAGAATATTTAAATAAAAGACTCAACAGTAGCCTCTGTGTTTCAGTCATGTGGCAAACCTTCACGTTGAAAGATCGCAGCTCCCATCTGTCAACAGACTACGATCCACCAATTGAATTGGATCGGGATGGTAGTTGTGCTGTTGCTTTGATAGGCTTTTACACATACAACAGCATACCTAACATATATGAAGGTAAAAACAAATTTTATGTAAAAGAATGAGCTACTTGGAGGACCATCACGATACCCCATGGTGCATATGAAATAACACATTTGGAAGACTTGCTTCAAAATGAGCTTGTTGGTGCTACAGCAGCACGCGAACAAAAGCAGCTATCCTTGATTCTGAGACCTACTCCGAACACTATTAGATGTGAAATAAAGTGTTACATAAGTATCACTTTTCAAGCTGATAATTCGATTGGGCAAGTGCTGGGATTTTCAAAACAAGTTTTTCAACCAGGTAGCTTCCATTAATCCGATTTACCGGTTGAAATAGTGGATGTTAAACAGATTCAGATAGAAACTTATATTGTGTCTGGTTCCTACTGTAACGGAAAACCTTTACATACGTTATATGAGTTTGCACCGATGGTTGATCCTGGGTATGCAATCGATATAGAACCTAAAAATCTAATTTATCTACCAGTGAACAAGCAAGATATTTCAAATATAAGCATCGACATCGTGGACCAAGATTCAGTTCCTGTAAACTTTCAAGGTGAAGAGGTGTCTGTTCGCTTGGAACTTAAAAGGATTGCTTAGAATGCTAGTCTTTAAGGATATAAAAGCAAGTGAATCTACCAAGACAAGTTCAGTACAGTCAACCACTTTAAAGTGTACACTTCATTCTGATAATATTGAATTCCTTAAAAGTCTTGGTTATCATGTCATAAAAACTAGAAATATTCAAAAACCCGGAGTTTGATGATTCCATAGATCGAGAAGAACTTCGGCCTCACTATTCACCAACTAAATCATTTGGTAACGGTGATGAAGTCGAAATAAACATGAATCAGCAAGATGCTTCCGTATGTCTGGCAGAATCAGCACTAATAGTCGAAGGTACTCTGGAACCTCTAGCAGTAGCAAATGCTGTTGGTGAGTGTTATATGTCAAATAATGGAGGAGCTCTGTTTGAATCAATGACCTATAAATTAAATAACAAGGAAGTGGAATGAATACGAGACCCATACACCACAACTACCATTAAAAGCCTGCTTTCATTTAGCAAGAATGAAGCCAAATCTCTTAGCAATGCTGTACTGAATGTATCGTCAAATCATACCACCTTAAACGACAACAAGTTTCACATGCTCATACCTATTTCGTTCTTCTTCAGTTTCTTCCATCACTTTAAATGAATTCTTTGTGGTTAACATACTTTCTGATTTACAACAGCTCGAAATGATGCCAACAGCTATTATAGTACTGGTACAGCAAGATAGAAAACTACTGTAACCAACATGTTTTTAAAAGTAAAACCTGTATTTCCAAACGATAAAATGAAGTTGTAACTGATGGATAAAATTGCAAAAGACACATCTATCTTTCTCGCATATCGCAAATGGGACATATATGAGCTACCATCACTCAGAGCTATTAATAAAGATGTATGGTCTGTTAAAACTGCAACCAACTTATAAAGACTTAGATATGTAATTATAGCATTTTAAACAGATCGAAAAGACAACGTAAGCAATAAAGGTGACTTTTTCGATAACATTGGTATGATTTCGATAACATTGGTATGATAGATCTACGAGTGTTATGCTGAGGCCTACCAGATGTATACAGATATTCAAAAAAGTTTTTGTTACAAAACATGCCAGAGCCTCTCTTAAATTATGATGGGTATAACGACCGAGCTCTATTTGTAATCGATTGTCAGCACCAGAATTAGTCAATCAAGTCTTCAACGGTGGACATCAAGGTGGAGTTTATGAGTAAAGACAATTTTCCAAATGGAACTAGAGCTTACTGTTTAGTTATTCATGATTGTGTATTTGAATATAAACCTCTAACTGGTATTTTAAGAGCTATTGTGTAATAAGTTAATATGTAAATTTTGTAATTTGATCCCAATAAATTGATTGTATTTAAATCAGTTGTTTTATTTTACACTATTTTTATCAACATAAGGAACGCTGACACTAGAAATAAGAGTTGTAGGTAACGCGTCGCTTGGGCTAGATACACTGGCACATTTGAACTACACATTTTAATTCTGGTTAAGTATGGGCTCTGCATAACCGACTGGCCAGTCCAGCGAGGTCACATGCAAGTCTCGACAGGATTTTCCTGCGTGCAGCTGCTGTTATCATCTACTCGCCATCATCTTGTTTGACATGCTTCCGAGTTCCCCTCACGTGGGGGGTCGCGAAGCTTCTTTTTTTTTAAATAAATAAATAAATAAATTAATATATATATATATATATAGATTTATATTTATATATGTATATATATATATATATATATATATATATATATATATATATATATATATATATATATATATATATATACAGGGTCGCTGATAAGTCTGGAAACGGTCGATTATCCGGGAAAATATACAAGGTGTCGAAAAAAGTTTTATACAAAAGTTTTTGGGTTCTTCAATGTCTACTAGGCGGTGATAATTTCATTTATACAGGGTTGGTCATACAGGCGTGGCACACCAATATTTTTTTTTAATGGAACACCCTATATATTATTCGATATTTCAATCCTTCTCTTAATTTTGAGCAACATTTATGAGAAGCATAATGTACCTAAACTCAATCGTTTCCGGGTAAAAAAATAAATAAAAATAAACGCTACTGTTTTTAAAATCTATTGGATGAAGAACAAAAATAAATGAAAAGTAGAATATCTCTTGAAAACAATCTGTGAGTGTGAAAAGAACCGGTTGCGATGTTTTTAACATTGTTTGGAATCCCAAGATAAGATAAGATGCCCATAAGAAACGCAGTATTATTCTTTTGTTTTAAAATGTTTCCAGGACAACGAATGTCAAACATTCATTCAGTGTCAACAGTTTTGAAACATTAGTAATTTAGTGTCAACAGTTTTTGTGCAAAATGGCAAGTTTAAGTGAAACCGAACGTATCGAAATTTTAATGATGATAGGGTACGGTGATAGAACACGAAGTTTTGCTCAAGTGGTGATTATGTTCAATGAGTTGCATCCTGAGCGGGAA